>JAGTYA010000041.1:0-112734 GCA_024291935.2 Okapia johnstoni
CAACTCCAGCTGCATGAATTCATCCCCACTTCATCACTGAAGCCACCATAACCAGCAACACTACAGATGCCTGTGTTCTAGGACCCAGGGCAGCAACTGTGCATGCACCCAAAGCTCATCCTGGCCCCTAAGGCCATGGACATGCCTGTTACCAGCCTGGTGCCTGCAGCTGTACACATGTACACAGCTGGCCCCCACTGCCATGCACGCACCCACAAATAGCTCCAGTAGCCATAAATATGAACACTGTCAGCTCTAGCCCTCAAATATGCATGCGTACCTATAATCATCCCTGGCTCCTGCTGCTGGCTCCTGCTCTTGCCAACACATGCACCCACAGCCAGCCTGTAAAGCCAGATACATGCATACCATTTGCCCTGGCCCCCAACACTCCCTACCCCAGCCTCCACTGCTGGACCCAGAGGCCCCACTGAAGATCCCAACAGCTCTTGTAGCTACCATGGACCCAATGAAGTTCTTGCTTCCAAGGACTACAGAATTACTAACACCATGGATCCCAGGCAACTGAGCTGATGATACACCATACCCTCTCCCCTGGACCTAGAGATGTCACATGCCCCACACATGGCCACTAGACCTGGTACCACAGTGTACTGCAGTGTATACCCCCCCAACACACACACTAAGTGTTGGTCTTTTCTTACCAAAGACAGTCCATAAAGCCTAGAAGAGCTTATTGCTTCTTCAAATGTAAAGACACTTACACAAGGCTACAGAGTTGATGAAGAATCAGGGAAACATGACGTGACCAAAGAACACAATAAATTTCCATTAGCCAACACCTAAGAAATGGAGATCTATAGTCTGACATAGAATTAAACAAAAATTGTTTAAAAAAACTCAGCAACATATAAAAGAAAACAGATTAGAATTTTAACATAATCAGAGCAATACAAGCACAAAATCAGAAGTAGAACAAAGAGATAGATAACATAAAACAGAAGCAAGGAAAATTTTGGAGCTGAAGAATACAATGACTGCAATAAAAATGCAGTAGAGAGCTTCAGCAACAACCTTGTTCAGGCAGAAGGAAGAATCAGTGAACTTGAAGGTGTCACTTGAGATTATTCAATCAGAGGAGAAAAAAGAAAATAGAATGAAAAGGAATACAGAAAGCCTATCGGAGTCATGAGACATCATCAGGAGAGCTAATATTTATATTTTGAGAATTCTGGAAGGAGAAGAAAGGGAGAAAGGGGCAGAAAACTTATTTAAAGAAAGAATGGTTAACAGTTCCCCATATCTGAGGAGAAATATGTGCATCTAGGTACATGACTCAAAGGTTCCCAACCAGATTTAATTCAAAGAAGACTTCACTGAGACAAATTATAGTGAAACTGTCAAAAATCAAAGACAGCTTTGAAAGCAACAACAGAAAGAAGTTCATCTGTACAAGAAAATTCCCACAAGGCTACAAGCAGACTTGTCAGCAGAAACTGCAAGCCAGGAAAGAGTGTGATCATCTATTCAAAGTGCTGAAAGAGAAAGACTGCCGATCAAGAATACTTTACCTGGCAAAGTTGTTCTTCAGAAATTAAGGCAAGATAAACACTTTTCCTGATGAAGAAAAGCTAAGGAACTTCATTGCCACTAGGCCTGCCTTACTAGAAATGCTGAAAGGCATTCTTCAAGCTGGAATGAAAGAATGCTAATTAGTAACATGAAAACATATGAAAATATAAAACTCATGGGTAAAAGTAAATATATATTCCAATTCTCTAATGTTGTATTATGTATAAATCACTTATAATTCTTGTATAAATGTTAAAAACAAAAGTATTAAGAATAACTATAGCTACAATAATTTACAAATGGATACACAATATAAAAAGATGTGGATTATGACATCAATCTGTAATGTGTGGGGAGGAGTTAAAGTGTAGAGCTTTTTTGTACGTGATTAAACTTAGGTTGTTGTTACTGTGGTGTTGGATAAGACTCTTGAGAGTCCCTTGGACTGCAAGGAGATCCAATCAATCCATCCTAAAAGAGATCAATCCTGGGTGTTCTTTGGAAGGACTGATGTTGATTGAAGCTGAAACTCCAATACTTTGGCCACCTCATGCGAAGAGTTGACTCATTCGAAAAGACCCTAATGCTGGGTAGGATTGCAGGCAGGAGGAGAAGGGGACGACAGAGGATGAGATGGTTGGATGGCATCACTGACTCGATGGACATGGGTTTGGTAGACTCTGGGAGTTGGTGATGGACAGGAAGGCCTGGCGTGCTGCAATTCATGGCGTCGCAAAGAGTCGGACACGACTGAGCAACTGAACTGAACTGATTAGCTTAAAATAGACTCTTAACTATCAGATATTTTATGTAAACCTCATGGTAACCACAAAACAAAACCTATAGAAGATACACAAAAGATAGAGAGGAAATAATTAAAGCTTACTTACTAAGGAAATCAATCCTGAATATTCATTGGAAGGACTGATGCTGAAGGTCAAGCTCCAATACTTTGGCCACCTGATGAGAAGAGCTGACTCATTAGAAAAGACCCTGATGCTGGGCAAGATTGAAGGCAGGAGGAGAAGGGGAGAACAGAGGATGAGATGGTTGGATGGCATCACTGACTCGATGGACATGCATTTGAGCAAACTCCAGGAGATGGTGAAGGACAGGGAAGCCTGGCATGCTGCAGTCCAAGGGGTCGCAAAGAGTTGGACACGACTGAGCGACTGAACAACAGCAACTTACTGAGGAAATTCATCAAATCACAAAGGAAAACAGCAAGAGGAAAAGATAGGAACAAAGGACATACAAAACAGAAAACAGTTAACAAGATGACAATAATACATTCTCAGTTTCTTTAAATGGAAATGGATTAAATTTTCCAATCAAAAGAGATAAAGTTGTTGAATACTGTAAAAAACAAAACAAAACTTAAGACTCAACTATATTTTGTTTACCACACTCTCAACAAAGGATAGTTTTTCCAGACAGAAAGCTAATAAATGAGCATTGGACTGGCACTATACTTCAGACAAAATGGACCTAACAGACATGTACAAAACATGCATCCAATAAACTGTAGTAGCAGAATACCCATTCTTCTCAAGTACACACATATTATCCAGGATAATCATACGTTAGGGTACAAAACAAGTCTTAACAGATTTAGGAAGATTTATATCATATCAAACATCTTTTCTGATAACAATGGTATGAAACCAGAAATCAGTAACAGGAATAATATGAAAAATGTCACAAATATATAGAGATTAAGCAATATACTCCTGAAAAACCAGTGAGTCAAAGAAGAAATCAGTAGAGAAATCAAATGGAAATACAACATACCAAAACTTATGGAATGCAGTAAAAGCTATTCTAAGAGGAAAAATCATATAAATAAATGCATATGTTAAGAAATTAGAAAGATCTCAAATAAAAACCTAATGTTATACCTCAAGGAACTAGAAAAAGGACTAAACCCGAGCTTGGCACAAAGAAGATACTCAGGATTTGTTCTTGTTCAGTCGCTAAGTTGTGTCCAACTCTTTGTAATACCATGGGCTGCAGCACACCAGGCTTCCCTGTCCTTCACTATCTCCTCAAGATTACAGAAATAGAGAAATAGAGAAATAAATGAAATAAAAACTAGAAAGACAATAAAGAAGGTCAATGAAACTAAGAGTTGGTTTTTTCAAAAGATAAGCAAAATTGACAAACTTTTAGCTAGACTAAAGGATCTGTATAGACTTTTTTAAATAAAGAAGCCATACAGATGGCCAACAAGTACATGAAATGGTGCTCAGCATCACTAATCATCCCGGAAATGCAAGTCAAAACTACAGTGAGATGTCACCTCATATCTGCACATGTGCTATTGAGGATATGGAGAAAAGTGAGCCATTTTTCATTGTTGGTGGAAATATAAATTGAAACAGCCACAATGGAAAACAGTATGTACATTCCTCACAAAGTATATGGAAATACCATGTTATCCGGCAGTCCCACTCTGGGTATATATCTGAAGGAAATCACTCTCTCAAAGAGATATCTACACTCTCAAGTTCACTGCAGCATTATTCACAATGGCCAAGACATAGAAACAACCTAAGTGGCTATGGACGGATGAATGGAAAATGATATACACATATTACTAGTGCAAGCCTCTTACTTACATTCATGCCAGAGTATGTGAAAAATTTTTGCTTAACTTTGCTGGAGTGAAAAATCTCCTAACCAATTGTTTGAATATCTTCTTCAAGTGATGATTTAACAAAAAACAAATTACATCTTTGCCAAAAAATTCAACAAATAAATACTAGATTAGGCACAATGTTTGTAAAGTTTGTGTTATATGCTTGCATCTTACCCTGCCCTAATATAGTTTCCGTTTCATACTCCCTGTCTTCTGGGAGAAGAAAATTGATAGAAAGTAATAGGTTAGGAATATGCATAGTATTTAAAAATCTTATAATAATTACACGTATCATGCAGACAATTCAGCTATGGAAATTTTTACATAAAGTTGGGTTAGACTTCCAAATTTTTTATGCTCTTATCTCTTTCTTGTTTTAATTAATTGATTTATTTTTGGTTGTGGTGGGTCCTTACGGCTGCACACAGGCATTCTCTAGTTGCATTGAGTGGGGGCTACTCTCCATTGTGATGTGTGGGCTTCTCATTGCAGTGGCTTCTCTTGTTGTGGAACACAGGTTCTAGGGTGTGTGAGCTTCACTGGTTGCAGCACATGGGCTCTAGAGCATGGGCTCAGTAGTTGTGGCACACAGACCTAGCTGCCCTGCGGCATGTGGGATCTTCCCCAAGCAAGGATTGAACCAGTGTCCGCTGCATTGGGAGACAGACTTCCAACCACTGGACCACCAGGGAAGTCCCAGCTCTCATTTCTTAAAACTCTTTTCCTAATCGATGAGAGTATGCCTGCAAAGCCAACTTAGGTTGCTCACAACTCACCAGCAAAAAAGAATGTTTCACTTACAACTGTAGGAAATCCTTACCTTGTTCAGTGACCGATGAAGCAATACACTCGATTGTCCTGTCATTTTGGGTGTCTATTGGAAAGTTTCTTAAGCTTATTCTGGTCAGTTGCTGGGGGAAAAAAAATGTGTTACTGAAGCACTTTGGCCTGGAACTGAAGACATAAACCCAGGCAGAAACGTGTGAAATACTGTTTTCTTTGTTCAGAAAAACAATTGAAATGCCAATTCTAGAAACAAAATAAACTAAACCAGAAGATAAGTAAACAGTACTGCTTGGAAAGTAACTTGCAGTATTTTGTGCCAGGGATCATTTGATTTGACATTGTTTTATGATTCCAACAAGGGCAGTCCTGTTGTGCTGCAGCTATCAAAGACCACAGAAAACCTTTATTTTCTTGTTTTTTAAGTGTAGCCTACTGACAGCTGTGACATGGAGCAGGATATTCAAGCCACAGTTTTGTACAGAGGTTGGGTTCCTTGCTCAGTTTCTTCCGACCTTCATGCAGTGACTGGTTTGCTACAATTTCCTTTTAATTATTTTAAAAATCTCATGCTTTGTTTTGTTTATTAGCAACAGATCCCAATTTGTATTGTGTACCCTGCAGGCCAGCAGTACAGTGCAAACCAGTACAAGGGCCTGTAACTCATTCCACCTGTTATGGTGCTCATGTCCCATGTGGCCGTGTCTAGAGTTCTTTAGCACCAACACAGCTCATCTACACCGTCCACTAACACAAGTCCACCAGCCTCTTCTCCCTGCTACTGTATCAGCTCCAAGGACTGGCGAATTTTATGTTCTAATTAAATTGAAGACTCCTTCCCAGAATGAATGTCTAAATCCTTGAGCAAAGAAGTTGTTGACCAAAAATCTGATTTGGAAGATGTGGCAGTTATAGTGATCCCAAGAACTTGAGTAAGTGGATCTTACTAGAGTGTAGCTGTAGGACAGAGAAAAAGTGTTAATTGTCAATTGTTTGCCAAAGTTTTCTGTTGAAACAATAATATTAGATTGGGGGGGGGGTGTCAGCTTACTATGCTGTTCATTGATCTGCATAATAAAGAATTAAATGGCTTTTGGGTAATTCAGTTTAATAGTTTGCCCAGTCAGCTTTCTTGAGGGATATTACAGTGTTCTTATTTTGTCTTGAAATTATTCTTCTGGCTGTTTATGTTGATTAAATCAGATATTACTGTTCCCTATTGCTATCTCTTGCCCAGTCCTAGATATGCTTGAACTATTTCTCATCCCCTTAGCCCAAAGTGACCCACTGTTACATTTCAAGTGTGAAGACTTTTATATGATTAGCATTTCGAATTGGACTTTGAATGGCTCTAACCCCTTCCCCTATGAAGACCTGCAAGATAGTGACAAACAAATTATCTCTGAACATCAAGAGTCCTGAAAACAGGATGCAGTCTTTGTGCAATTCCTGGTAAATGCAGAATTAGAAAGTCCAAACAGCTTGACCTTAAAGCACATTCTGTGTTCAGTTCAGTTGCTCAGTCGTGTCTGACTCTTTGCCACCCCATGGACTGCAGCACACCAGGCCTCCCTGTCCATTGCCAACTCCCAGAGTTTACTCAAACTCATGTCCATTGAGTCGGTGATGCCATCCAACCATCTCATCCTCTGTTGTCCCCTTCTCCTCTGCCTTCAATCTTTCCCAGCATCAGGGTCTTTTCCAATGAGTCAGCTCTTCGCATGAGGTGGCCAAAGTATTGGAGTTTCAGCTTCAGCATCAGTCCTTCCAATGAATATTCAGGACTGATTTCCTTTAGGATGGACTGGTTGGATCTCCTTGCAGTCCAAGGGACTCTCAAGAATCTTCTCCAACACCACAGTTCAAAAGCGTCAATTCTTCAGCTTTGTGGCCTTGTGGCTCCAGCTAAATAGGCAGTCCCCATTTCTAAAGCACACCCTGAGAGTACTGCCTCTGGTCACCATTTCAATTACTCAGGCATCGAACACTGCAAAGTGGGCCAAATTCTGTTCTACTTTAGTAGGTGTCAGCACCAAATAGACCTCTGACACCCTTCCCCAGAATCCTGCAGTCACAGCAGAGAATTTGCTTGCTGTTTCCATGCGTGCATGCTAAGTCACTTCAGCTGTGTCTGACTCTTTTGCGACCCCATGGACTGTAGCCCACCAGGCTCCTCTTTCCACGGGATTTCCCAGGCATGAATACTGGAGTAGGTTGCCATTTCCTCCTCCAGGGGATCTTCACCACCCAGGGATCGAACCCATGTCTCCTGCATTGGCTGGAGAAGGCAATGGCAGCCCACTCCAGTACTCTTGCCTGGAAAATCCAATGGATGGAGGAGCCTGATAGGCTGCAGTCCATGGGGTCGCTAAGAGTCGGACACGACTGAAGCGACTTAGCAGCAGCAGCAGCAGCTCCTGCATTGGCAGGTGGATTCTTTACCACTGCGCCAACTGGGAAGCCTTAGAATATTCATGGAGATCTACAAATCAGAAGTAGATAAATGCACTGAATGGAACTTCCCTGCATTTGTTATCTCAGGCATAGAGCACAGAGAGACAAAAACTTCAGGCAAGCTAATCCTCGTTCAGAATATTCCCTGGATTTCATAGTTTCACTATTTACTGTCAGTCCAATGGTATGGCTTAACTCAAACATGAAGTTTTAACAATTATGACTCAAACTAAGAGTCATTACCTTAAAGTGGTCCCAAAGAGATTGATAAGTAAACTTCATAAAAATGGATTTCTGGCCTCAAGTTATTACGGTTGTAGCTCTTTAGAGATTTCTCTTCAGTTTAGTTAGTAGCGCCAAAGCCCTCTTTTGAGTACAAGCCAGACACCATCATTGTCACTTTCCCACAAGTTGACAAGTTCCCTTTAACCATAATGTCTGTACTTGTGACATTTCCCAATGATTTCCGATTAAAGCCGCCAGACATCTGTGTGTTTACTTTGAGATTTAACTATTGGGTGTCTTTCAATTGTGTTGCATTTGCTCTGAGCCTGGTTGGCGGTCCACTTATAATGCAAAGTGAAGTCCCTAGCTGTCTGCAAACCATGAATATAAAGGTGGAGGACTTAACTTGAAGAAGCTGAGAGGAGAGAAATGAAGTAGCTTTCAGGAAAAGAAAAGCTGGGATCCTGCCTCCCAGGAGATCCCTGTGGTTATCAATGCTGGCCCTGAGTTTCTGGAAGCCAATTTGCAGCATATAATCAAGTGTGATTTCTCCCGATCATCTCAGAAGTAATTAGGCAGTACCTCCTCACCCAAGACCTCTACCTAATTATAGAAGTGTCTGGTAAGGAGGTATTTGCATATCTTCAAGTCATATTATGTCATGAGGACATTTGAGCTGATGAAAACTGACATTTACTAGGAAATAAAAATGCATCACATTGAAACCAGGAGTCATGAGAAACTCACAGCTGCGAGTTTGGGCACCTATTTTAATTGATGAGACACAGCGGCTCTGCCTCAAGAAGCAAATCAGAGCGTGAAGCAGGAGGAAAGTAAATATGCAGAGGTCAGAACATCGCCGCGGAGGCAGAGCTCCTGGCACCGTTTGGTGCAGGTCCCCTGACTGCCGGCTCCAGGTTTTCCCTTCTCTTCTCGTTTCTGTTCTTTTCTCTTCTCTCATCCTTCGGGATTTAGGAAGCAGGATTTAGGGGGAAAGCTTCTGTCACTTGCTCTGTCTCTTGCTCTCTCGATCTTCGTTCTGTTTTACTTTTGCTCTGCCATTTCTGTTATTAGAGAAGTACCACCAAGTGCTTATAGTGGCAATGATTTTTGGACAGAAGAGAGACACAGAGAAAGAAGCCATTGTGCAGTTGATTCTCAGGAACATACCGTCACTTCACGTGACTGTGTTTGCCTTCCAGTAATTACTGAGTAGCTGTTTCAATTACAGCGATAACTGCTGCTCACTATACGCCAAGCAGTCTCCTGTGTCCTTCACATGAGTTCATTCATCTGATCCTTACAGAAGTGCTGTAAAGTAGGTGTTCTTTTTATGTCCATATTAATGCTTAGGGAACAGGGCCTAAGAGTGATGGAATAAGTTGTTCTAGATCACCCAGCTTGTAAATTGAATTCAAGATTTAAATGTGGCCAACCTGACTATAGAGTATCTGCATTTTTACTGTTCTTTTCTCAGAGTTCCAGTGTTCACATTCACACACACACACACACACACACACACACACACACACACACACACACACACACCCCACTACAGAGAGGAGGATTCTAAAGAGGTCATAGAGGGCTTTCAGTGATTGCCAAGTACATTTTTCAGTTGCTCCCACCATATGTCAGAAAGAAATCCCACTTTATATCAGTGACCTGGGTTTCCTGAAATTCTTTTGTCACCGTTTGATAGAAAAAAAAGGCAGATATGATGATCACTATATATATTTGACATTTGCTACTTTCTTCCAACTTTATTGAAGTATAACTGATGTGTAACACTGTGTCAGCTTAAGGCATAAAATGTGATGACTTCATATGCATATATATTGCAGAATTCACCACCACAATAAGACTAGTTGACACATCCATCAACTCACATAATTTCCATTTTTGCTGTTGTTATGAGAGCAATTAAGACCTACACTCTTAACATTCTTCAACTATACAACACAGAATTATTAACTATAGTCACCATGCTGTACATTACATTCCAAGAATTTGTTCATTTTATAACTGTAAATTTGTGCCCTTTGACCACATGCCACAGGCACCAGCCAATCTACTCTCTATTACTTAAGTTTGGCTTTTTAAAATTCCACATATAAGTGGGTCATTCACTAT
Source organism: Okapia johnstoni (assembly GCA_024291935.2). NCBI lineage: Eukaryota > Metazoa > Chordata > Mammalia > Artiodactyla > Giraffidae > Okapia > Okapia johnstoni. The sequence goes on from JAGTYA010000041.1 coordinate 9,767, forward strand.
TTTTCATTCTCTTTCTGATTTATTTCTCTTAGAATAATGCTTTCCAGGTTCATCCATGTTGTCACAAATGGCAGGATTTCCTTCTTTTTTTGACTGAAAGATATTCCATTTTATATTTATATACATACAGCTGACCCTTGAACAGCATGGATTGAACTCTCTACTCTGAGTCCACTTATACTTGGAGTTTTTTCACTAAATACATACTAGAGGACAATACAATTCATGGTTAGTTGAATACGCAGAAGTGGAATCGAATATATGGAGGGGCAACTGTAGTTATACTTGGATTTCCAACTGTGCAGAGAGTCAGCATCCCTAACCCTGAATTGATTACGAATCAGCCCCCCATATATACAGATATAGATATAGATATATAGTATATTGATAGTATATATACATATAGTATATTGATATGTATATACTGGGCTTCTCTGGTGGCTCAGATGGTAAAGAATCCACCTGCAGTGCAGGAGACCTAGGTTCAATCCCTGGGTTGGGAAGATCCACTGGAGAAGGGAACATCTACCCACTCCAGTGTTCTTTCCTGGAAAATTCATGGACAGAAGAGCCTAGCAGACTGCAGTCCCTGGGGTCACAACGTGTCGGACACAGCTGAGCAACTTTCACTTTAACTATATGTATACTATTAATATGCACTAAGTTGAATAGGAATGATTATAGTGGGAACTCTTGTCTTTTTCCTGATCTTAAAGGAAAGGCTTTCAGTCTTTCACTATTGAGCACGATTTGGCTATAGTTTTGTCACACATAGATAACCTTTTTTCGTGTTGTATGAAACATGTACTCAAATTATTGAGGGATTTTTATCATGAAAGAATGTTATATTTTTTAAAAATGCTTTTTCTGCATCTGCTGAGATGATCATATGATTATTATCTTTTAATCTGTCAATGTAGCTTTTCACATTTATTGATCTGTGTCTTTTGAACTATCCATAGATCCCAGGGATAAGTTCTACTTTATTATGGTGTATGATCCTTTCATATTCTGATGAATTCAGTTTCCTAATATTTTGTTGAGAATTTTTACATCTATATTTATCAGGTATATTTGTCTGTAGTTTTCTTATAACGCCTTTATCTAACTTTGGTATCAAGGTAAAGCTGGCCTTATAAAATGTGTTTGGGATTGTTCCATCCTCTTCCACTTTTTTTTTGCTTTTTCTGAAGAGTTTCAGAAGAATTGACGTTATTTCTTCTTTAAACATTTGGTAGAATTCACTTGTTAAATTATCTGGTTTGGGGATTGTCTTTCTTAGGAGATTGTTAATTACTCTTTAGTCTCTTTACTCATTATTGATCTGTTCATGTTTTCTATTTCTTAATCAGTCTTGATAACTTGTGGATTTCCACAAATATATCCATTTCTTCTGAGTTGTCAAATTTATTGGCATATAATTGTTCATGGAAATCTCTTCTGATCCTTTGTATTTCTGTGATATCAGTTGTAATGCCTACTCTTTTATTTCTAATTTTATTTATTTGAGTCTCCCTTTTTTTCCCAAGTCTAGCTAAAATTTTGTAAATTTTTATATTTAAAAAAAACCCAAAATTTAGTTTTGTTGATGTATTCTGTTGTTTTCCTATTTCTTATTTCTATTATTATTATTAACTCCTCTCTACTACTTTTGGGCTTACTTCTTTATTCTTTGAATTTCCTTCAGGTAGTAAATTTATTTAAGTTGTTTGTTTTTCAATAATGTATACTATAAGCTTATCACTGTAACTTCCTTCTTAAAACTGCTTCTGCTGTATCACTTCAGTCTAGGTATTCTGTATTTCCATTTTCATTGATTCCAAAATATTTTTTTAATTTCCTTTTTGGTTTCTTCTTTGTCCCATTAGTTGTTCAGGGGAGTGTATTTTACTTCCTGGTAGAGTTCCCTTTTCTCCATATCCTCTTATTGTTTGTATTTTTTTTTGATGATAGCTATTCTGATTGGTGTGAGGTGATATCTCACTGTAGTTTTGATGACTGTCTTTTCTTTTAGCTCTCTGAACATCTTTAAAACTATTAGTTTTAGCTCTGTGTCGGGCTATTTTTGGATCTCTACTTTTCTTTGGTCAGTTGCTGAAAGTTTATTGTGTTCTTTTGGTGGTATCACATTTCCCTGATTCTTTACCATCCCTGTAGCCTTACATAGGCGTTTGTGCATTTGAAGAAGCAGTCAAGGTTTTTTAGACTTTATAGACTGTACTTCTATAAGGAAAGAACTTCCCATGCATGTTGGACATGTTGGAAGAAGCTGTGACCCTGAATCCAGTGGCATGGGGCTCCATGGCAGCTCCAGGCCCTGGAAGACATGTTGTATTGTTCATTGAGTCCTCTTGGCTCCATGTTATTGACAACTGCATGATCCGCAGAGAGAGCTACAGGGGATCTGCAGTAGCTGAAAATGCTTTTGGGGTCCTCAGTGGTGCCTTCCGGCCCAGTGGCTAGGGACTAGGGCAGGTGGTCCATGTGGCTGGAGCCACCGGTATGTATATGTTAGCTACACAGACTGGCTACTAGTTCTTGTGTGGTAGCAGGGGCCAGATGTAGACACATGAGTGACAAGGGCTAGAGTTAGTAACAGGGGCCAAGGCCAACTGTAGGCACATGAGCAGCTTCAGGGGCCCTGGGCTATTGGGATGCATTCCTGTAGCTGCAGAGGTATAGCAGTGCAGGCCAGTGATAGGAGTAAGGGTCAGATATGGGCCCATAAGCTGCTCTGTGGGCCTGGGCTGCCAGCGTGTACTGGTGCAGCTACAGGGACAGCCATAGGTACACACGCAGTGGTGGGAATTAGCCACAGGGGTTAAGCACCTGTACAGTCACAGAGGCCAGGGCTGTCTGCTGGTATGAATCTAGGGCTCATGTAGGGCAGCATGGAAGGAACGCAGGTGGCTAGCATCTTTGAATGTGAAAATCTGTAGAGAGAAGATCTCAATGGTGTCATCTGGAGGGGGTCTACAGCAGCTTTACTGGGCATTGGTTTCCTCAGTGATAGAAGCTGGGGGTGGGGGAGGTGGTCAGTAGTATCCCCAGAGGCTGCTGAGGTCCTCTACAGAGCAGACCACCATGGGGAACTATGATCCCTCCCACTGTGTGGCTGATACTGGTGGCCCTACACTTCTTCCTTATTCCTAGCCATCTCTAGATGTCTCAGCTTGTTTGTCTCTAGTTGGAGTGAAACCAAAATGGGTTCTTCATGTAGAGTACTGAAAGGCTGGGAAAGTTGGTTGTTTTGCTTGTGGTCCTTTTCTCAGTGAAGGGAACTCTCAGGCTGGGGTGTTGCCTCTTGGTGCTGAAAGATACCATCCTGGATGATGGGATGATGCAGGCAAAATGAAACTACAGTTGACCCTTGAACAACATAGGTTTGAACTCCATGAGTTCATTTATACATGGATTTTTCTTTTCAATGGTAAATGCTACAGTACTACATGATTCATCTGCAGTTGTTGAATCTACAGATATGGTAGAACTGGAAATACAGAGGAACCATGGATATGGAGGGGCAACTGTAAGCTAAAGCCTTGCTCCTCCCAGGAAGAAATTCCTGCAGCTGGGCCCTGAGGTGAGAGGGAGCCATGCAGCAATCTGGAGTGGAGTCTGCACCTCACTGAACTCAGAGAGTGTCGGAGAGGAGGAGGCTTGTTGCAAATATTTCAATCTTACCTTTCCTATGGAACTCTTAGAGATTTTCTTGAATAGATGTTTCTTCAATTGCTGTTTGTCCTTAGCAAATTTCAAGAAACTTTTAAAGGGCCTTTTTTAAAAATTATAGTTTTTATCAGTTTCATTAGGGAGTGAGTCTGTGGTAATGCCTGGTGCTGGAAGTCAATCTTCTCCCACTCTTAAACTTTTATAACACTATGTCCTTTCCCATCATTGCACTTACGACAGTTACATTATTTACTATTGCTTGAGTGGCCCTTTGATGAATGTTGTGGAAATAAGGGAACAGATTTTATTTTTAAGAAAGAATTGTGGTTTGGTAAAAACTGTGTACAGTTTAGTGGTTACCATCCATAGTTGAGTTACCTGCATATCTTGGTTTCTAAATGCATCAAAATTTCAGATCGTCTTTTCTACATGATACAACCTAAGACACTGTCCAAGAATATCCTGTTGGTCAGGGAGAGGAGAAGCCTATGAATAGTCAGGAAAGTTGTGCTACTTCACAGGGAAGGGCAAGGTAGATCATTGAACCTTACAGTCATGAGTTGGTAATGTTAAAAGGCTATTTGAAAGTGCAGTGTGAAAGGGTGTTTAAAATGGGTCATGTTTTTGAACATTTGAAAAAGGTCATTTTTTTCTAGTAAAACTTTAAGGATCTTTCACTGCGTTGAGGTCTTAACTTTATTTCTGTAGTTTCTGATGTGCACTATGACAGAAGCATTGAGTTATTTATTAGTGTCTAAACTCTCACCTGAGTATAAACTCCTCAGAAGGATTATGTATGTTATTCACGATGCCTCAAACAGTGCCGGGTACATAGTCAAGACTTCACACATGTTTGTACTATGAATGTATAAGTGAAAGGAACTTGCCTGGGAAATTTGAAGTTTTCCGAAGGTTCCTGCTGACGGTTCCTCTTGTGAAATCCAAAGTCCTCTGGAAGCGGTTCTGTAGTGTGAATTGACTGTACCTGTATTAATTAGATAATAGGGTGAGTGTTGGGGAAGAGGCAACTCAATTCTCTTAAAGGACAAAGGGGGAGCCATGAGGCAACATACACACATGTGAAGATCAACCTCTCTCTAACTAAGTAGTGTTTCCTGGTCTGGCTCTTGTTTAAGTTCCTCAAGCCTCTCAGGCCTGAAGAGTGGGACTGAAAAGCACTGATAAGAAAGAAGTCTCTGTCTGATCATGATGGGTTTGTACATGGATGTCAATGGGTTGCAGAGAGCAGTTTTCGAAGAAGTCCCTGAGAGTGTGACCAGCCTTCCGCCCTGGGAAGACCTTTGGAGCCAGCGCTCTTAATTTTGTGGAGTTGTTGAGTATGGCCTTTCAGGGGGCCAGGGCCACCAAGATGGCTGTGCACGCAGAACAAGGAACGCACCTCCTGCAGTTTTTGACTGCACACGAACTGCACTGCGTTCTGGGCAAAGGAAGTAAGCATGTGTAATATTGTGGGTTACCCAGGACAGACTGAGAATACTTAGAGATTCCAGGTTCCCCCGAGCTGGAACAGTTCTGGAAAAGCATCATTTTACATACACAAGCATCCCCTGTGAGAAAGACGTAGAGCTTTGGGATTCCAGTCCTGTTCCTCCCCAGTGTCATGAGTGCAAGAAGCTGGTGCTGACAGGGAGGGGGCCCAGCCTCTGACATAGGATATGGAAGCTGAGGAGTGTCCAAGTTTGGATTCCCTAGAAGCAGATCCCAGACCAGACTGATGCACAGCAGTTCTGTTTGGGGTGCAGTAATCCCAGGCAACCCAGGCAGGGAGAAAGAGGGAAGCAAAGGTGCCGATCAAGGTGCCATGTCAGGATGGACCATGGAGCTCCCTCCTGCTGGGACCCCAGGAGCCAGTGTGGAGTGGGCACCTTGGAGGTCTTTCTGCCCGGGGATGGCTGAGGGCTGCCACCCAGGACAGACGCCTTTGGCTCTCCAGCCACCTGACTGCATGGAGTGGGCTCTGCTACTGCGGAAAGTCCTCAGGGGGCCTGGTGAAGTCACAGAGCCTGCAGGGGCAGGCGTGGGCAGAAGCCGGGAGGTGAGGGGCCCCTGTTTCGGAGGGTCCGGGTGTGCATGGATCCCTGTGGCTGCACTGAGAGGTGGTTGGAGTGGGAGGACCTGGGGAGGACAGCCCGGAGTGGGCAGCTGAAGGGCCAGGCCAGCCTCTGTCTTGGTGCCTAAGCATCTCTGGCCAGAGGTGGTGGTCTCTGCCCTGTCTTTCTACCGCAGATGGTCCTTGGCTATCAAAGCCATGGTAGGCGTGTGCTTTCAGCTCCTGGCACCAATCTGGTGGAAAGTAACATTGTGTACTTAGGAGATCAAATCAGGTATGACTTACAAGGAATCACATTGCAACACAGGAGCAGGTGCTCAGAAGCCAGTGGCTGGGGTGGTCACAACAGGCCAGATTCTTAATGTATCCAGTTATAGTAAATTATTGTAAAACCAGAATCCCATCTGTCTTTTATCGTTTGGGCTGCTGTAACATAATGTCGTGTAACAGACTTTTATTCCTCACAGTTTTGGAGGTTGGGAAGTCCAGGATCATGGCGCCGGCAGATTTGGTGTTTGGTGAGGGCATCCACTTCCTAGATGGTGCCTGTTCACTATGTCCTTGTGTGGTGTGAGGGGTCTCCCTGGGCCTCTTTTATAGGACACTGATCCTACCCATGAGGGTTGTGTCCTCATGACCTGATCACCTCCTAAAGGCCGCACCTCCTAATACTGTTGCCTGGGGCATAGGTTTTCAAGGTATGAATGGGGGGATGGATATTCAGACCAGAGCACCATCCAGAAACTTCCCTGTGGTCAGCAGTGAAGAGCAGGAATCCGGTCCTCAGGTAGCCCAGGAATCCCTCAGGAGACTCAGTAGGGCAGTGACAATCAGCAGGTCGAAGCAGGTTGACCTTTTGAAAAGAGTGACAGTGTCTGCTCAGGACAACCCTGAGGGTCTTGACTTCCAGCGAGGCTTGCCATTCTTCTGAGCTCCTGGGAGAAAGCACAGTCCTCCAGGGAGGGGCTCATTACTTTGGCAGGTTTGTTAAGAAGCCTGGCTGTGCCTCTCCTGGACATGCCTGTGCTCAGCTCTCAGGGAGGCTGTGGCTCAGGGGCTCTGAGACAGAGGAACTGTTAACATTCACACAGCCGCGGATTCCAAGACTGGGCTAAACTAGGGTCAGCCAGGTCACAGAGGACCCCAGGAGACAGGGATGGGGGCTCAGGGGTCTCAGAAGTTGAAGGGGGCTCCTGAGGAACGTGACTAGAAATATTCAACAATAAGTATGGCATGAGTACTGTCCTGTCAGTATATCTGGTGAAGTGGTTAGGGCCCCAGCAGTGTGAAGCATTAACTGGACTTTCACTGGATCCTGCATCAGGGACAAGGGTGGCCAGGATGGCAGAGGGCAGGAACACTTGGGTCACCCAGAACCGTCTCAGTTTATTGACCATGTGACCCAGGATAGTGCAAACCAGTCGGCCTGCACCAGAAATCCCCTTGGTGCCACACACTGCCGCTCACCAGCCACACGTGTAGCACGTCTGCGTGTATTCCCAGCAAGTGCTCTCCACTCTCAGGCTAGGGAGCAGCCCCTTAAGCAGGGAGGGCTCCCAGCAGGAAGAGATGTTAAGAAGCAAAAGGATCCCCTCTGGGTGATGAAGTAGACAGAGGTAGTTCCTAGAGTGAAAAGGTCCTGTCTGTAGAAGAATGAACAGGAAAAGCTCCGACTTCACTCATCAATAGCGCTTCCCCTTGTGAGAAGAAGACTCAGAAAGCAGTGTCCACTCAGGCACATGCAGGGGGGAGAAGGGGTTTTGCACGAGGAGAGGAGACTTGAGGGTAGATGTCAGTGTCCCTACCCCGCCCCCATGACCGAGCACTCTGTGAAGCCCATGAACTGCACAACTGTTCCTGGGGGCCCTGCCCACACTCCTTAGGGTTAACCCGCTCCACCCCCCAAACTTATTCTCCTTTCCTCACTGAACTTCCCCCACCCCGGAAATATGTTTAAAAGTTTAGCGTTTCCAGTCACCACAATTGATTTGGCTTATCCTTTTCAATTTAACTTTGGCACATTTAATGTAGCACAGCCGTGTACTGAGAGAGACAGCTGGCCAAAGAGCGGGCTCCATGGCGAACACGGTGCTTCTTCCCAGTGTCGGGTCCTCAACCTTGACCTCAAGGCAGCCCCTCCAGCCCCAGAGCAGACGGAGCAGCCTCCAAGAATGGGGTACGTTCCACATGTCATTCTAACTTTCTGCAGCTCGGCCCACAGGGATCGCTTCCGGAGTGAAGGGATAATCCGTGTTCACAGCCCATTGAGTTCCTGGCCACGGCTGCAGAAATGTCAGTAAGGTGCCAGCTGTGGCCGGGGTTGCCTGGTGATCCAGTCTCTTTTCTGCTGAAGTGCAGTTTGTCAAGGCTGCCAGATAGTCCAGGATGGAGCTTTGTCTCTTTGGCTGGACTGGCTGTGAGTCATCGACTTGGTTCACACGTTAGTTACCTAGTATTCCAGAGTGTAACCATGGTGCATGTTTGTATCAGGGTATGCATCTTGGACAGTCCCCAGGTTTGAAGACTAAGAGCTCAGCTTTCAGAGTGTTCAGTGCTATATGTTACGAGATTCATGACAGGCTCTGAGCAGGGCGGCAGGAGAATGGTTTTCATAAACTATCTCAGTGGTGTAGGTCAGATCACCTCACGCCCTGGGAAGCAGATCACCTACTGCAGATGAAACACTTTCTGACAGTGTGACTGTAAATCTCACCGTCTGGAAGGCGAAGTTGTAACTCCTGGGGGGAACCACAGAGCAGCGCTGCAGCCCTTACTGACTCGGGAGGGGATTGCCCTGCCTGCATCAGCGTCATAACCCAGCTTCCTCCCAGGGGTCCCGGGGTCCAAGGGCAGGACTCCGGCGGGTCAGAGCGGGGTGGGTAGGCGCCTCCCAGTGACTCCTCCGCATGCGCAGACAGACGGGGCTCCTCCTGGCTGCTTGCTTCCATACCCAGCCCCGTCTCCCCACGGTACTGACATTGAGGGGCTCCTATTGCCCCATAAGTGTTTCCTGTCAAGTGAGACCCCAGCACTGATGCCTCCGGGTCCTCCTCTTTGCACTGTCACCTCCCCTCCGAAGTTACACACAGCCCTGGTGGTCCACCTCCTCTCGTGCACCTCACTCACACCCTGGGGTGGTACTTAAGGGCAGCGGTTGTGTGGGTTCTACCCCAGGACTTGTCCCCCGTGCACTGAGGGCCCCCCATCCTCTGTGCCCTGGTCACACCAGGTCTGGAACCGCCATCACGATCAGTCTGGACATGCCCTGGTCTCCCCTCTGACCAAGCCCAGGGCCTGCAGGGGGCTCTTGCCCTTTGCTCTGTTCACACTCCCTGCTCACTCACACAGCCACATAGAGGATGTGGGGATGCTCGTCCTGGCCACTTTCCCTTCCCCCTACCAGGTGCATGACCTGAATGCATTAGGTTCTCCTCTTACCTGTTCACACCCTTGCTTGTCACTATGGCTGGACTGGCTGTGGGTCATCGACTTGGTTGATGACAGTGAATTGCAGTGACCCCCTTCCTTTCACATGTCCCTTCTGTGCACTCCAAGCTGACGATGTGTGAGGACCACCCTTTGCTTAATGGGATCAACTGGACACTTACCCTGTGGCACTGGCCATGCCGTCCTCCATCCTGTTCGCATCACCAGCCCAGAAACCACTACATGCTGCTCTGCATACGCTGGTTTTGCTGCTCACATCCCGTGCAGTGGAACTGCTGTGCTCCTGTTTTGTCTGTTCCTGTCCTCATAAACTCTCTTCCTGCTAGGAGCCCTACCCCCTCACAGTGAGGACCTCCTCTTCTCCTCTCTGCCCTTCTCACCTCCCTTGGTTGTCCCATCTGTGCACTGACAGACCAGGGATCAGTCTGTTTCCCCGTTCACTTTTGCAGTTCAGTTGTCCCACTGCACTGAGTGTGTGGGGCTCTTTCTATTTTCCATGTTCACATTCCTGCCCAGGTACATCATGGTACTTGTGGGTATGACCTCATTCTCTCTACATCCTCTGTCCACTGATACTGTGGTGCAGGGCTACTATTCTTTGCACAGAAATCTCCGGTGAGTTACATCAGTAACACCAGCACATGGAGGGGGCAGGGGGCAGGGGGCCACATCTGAATGCTCTGCTCAGTGACATAACTACACTGATGCTACCGGAATGCATCACATTTTCTGTTCACATGCCCTGTCCTGTTACCCCACCACACTGACGATGGAGGCTCCCCCTCTTTGCCCCATTTGATTCTTATCCCCTCCCTCTTTCTCTCAGGACTGACTGTTCAGGACTCCTCTTCGTGCCATCCACAAACCAAACCAGGGCTGCCAGAAGATGCAGGGATGTGCCTGGTTACTGCTTTCCCTTTCTCTGCCCAGTTATTCTACTGCACTGATTGGTTGACACCTTCTCTTTGCCAGTTAGCATCCCCTGACAAGTGGTGCCCAGAACTGATTGCTCAAGCCTCCTAGTCTTCACTCTCCATCTCAAAACCAGTCCAGAATGCTCACTGCACTGAAGGTGCTGGGTTGCACTACTGTTGCAATTAGGCCTCCTCTGTTGGGTTTCTCTGCAGCATGGATGCCCTCTTCTCACTGTGTCCTGTCCTCCCGTAGCCTTGCACTGACAGTGTGCAGCTGCTCCTCTGTGCCCTGTTCACACCCCTTCCCCACACACCAGGCCACTTTGTTTGGGAGATGCTCCCTTTCCTGGGTTTCACTTCACTTCATCCTCCTGGTTCTCCCACTGTCCTGACGATGCTGAATTCTGCCTCTTTATCCATTCACATCCCTGCACTTAATGATGCTGGCTCCTCTTGCCTCGTCCACATGCACAACCCAGGAGCACCGGCTCACTGGCATCATAAAGTTCTTTCCCTTCCTCCTCTTCTCCTACGTCCACTGATACCACAGCACTAAGCAGCAGGCTGCAGTCTTTGCCTCATGTTCCATGCTGATACCTCACTTCATGATGAGTAGAACTGCCCTCCTGGTGTTTTCTGTCTAGGCACTCCACTACACAGACATTTTACTGTTCCTTTTCTTTGTCCCATTGCCCTCTCCCCGCCCCGTCCCCTTACTTCTTCACCGATGAAGTATAGCTCATTCCACAATCCGTGATCACACCCTCCAGCCAGTTGGGTCACCACATGAATACGTGCTGATACCTCACTTCATGATGAGTAGAACTGCCCTCCTGGTGTTTTCTGTCTAGGCACTCCACTACACAGACATTTTACTGTTCCTTTTCTTTGTCCCATTGCCCTCCCCCCGCCCCGTCCCCTTACTTCTTCACCGATGAAGTATAGCTCATTCCACAATCCGTGATCACACCCTCCAGCCAGTTGGGTCACCACATGAATACGTGGGGCTCCTCTCTTGCCCATTCTCATGACCTGACCGGTTACAGCACTCCCACAATGAGCAGGCTCTTTGTCCTTGATGTGTTCATATCAACTACCTGGCTAAACCAGTGCACTGGTGAATGGGAGTTTTGCCCAAATTTTGCCCTTCTTTGCTCCCTTCATATCCTTTGTCCAGTTACACCAGGGCACTGATGGTACAGGGCTTCACCTTTTCATGTCACTTAATCGCCTGTCTAGTGGTATCATGTTGCCATTGATATGGGTCTCCTCATCTTTGCCCTGTTCACAGCGAGAAGATAGGGCTGGGGCAGTTGAAGTTTAAAAAACTTATAACTTTATCTGTATTATAAAATATGCTGTAGTATTGATATAATTATAACCTGGGAAAAATTCTTCCCTGATAGAGATCTGTATTCATAATAGATTCTGCTATTTGCCTAGCAGTGTTTCTCCATGCCATGTCAGAAATGTTATAGACTCTCACATCAGCGGCAGCAGTAGATTTTTATGCTTCTTGATAAAGATCATAGGCTTATTTTTTTTAGTATACTTTGTTTTTAAATATTTAGTTTTGTTCATAGTTTACTTTCCTTCATTTCTGACTAATTCCATTCCACATTGTTGTGCTTTTTGGTAACAATTTTCCCTTCATCTTCTCTTGGGACATCTCAGACATATAAACGGCCAATTCCTTGTCAGACTCATCCATCAGTTCATTTAATTGAGAACTGCACTATATTCTGAGTTTTTGTTCAAACTTAGCAGTGGATTTTATTGTGTAATTTTCAATTTTGCTTTTCAGACTAATTTTTGAATAGGATTATTTTTGTTGGTTTGTCTTGTTTTCTTATCATTGTGTGCCTTGTTGTTTTCTTCTTCTTACCTGTGGTAGGCAGAATTTCTATTAATGGCTCTTATAGTTGGCTTCATGGTGACTCTAAAATATATATGAAAGTCGCTCAGTCATGTCCAGCTCTTTGCAACTCCATGGACTGTAGCCTGCCAGGCTCCTCTGTCCATGGAATTCTCCAGTCAAGAATTCTGGAGTGGGTTGCCATGCCCTCCTCCAGGGGATCTTCCTGACCCAGGGATCAAATCTGGGTCTCCTGCATTGCGAGCAGATTCTTTACCATATCTTAATTCCTGAAACATGGGAATGTTACCTTATATAAAAAAACATATGATTAAGTTAAGGATATTGAAAAGAGGAGCTTATCCTGGATTATCTGCATGAGTCCTAAGTACATTCACATGTATTCTTACTTAAAAGAAAAAGGCAGATGAATATTGGACAGACACACTCAGTAGAGAAGGCAATGTCAAAGTGAAGCAAACAGAGATGTACCAAGAATGCCAGGAAATCCAAGCAGCCTCCAGAAGCTAGAAGACTCAAGGAATAGATTTTTCTCTTGGATCCTCCAAGGAGAGTGCCTTGCTGACACCCTGACTTCAGACTTCTGGCCTGCAGACTGGGAGGCAGTAAATTGTTATTGTTTTAAACCACTTAGCTTGTGGAAATTTGTTATAGCAGCTACAGGAAACTAAAACAGTGCCAGAATTTCAGATATGTCCTGGAACCTGAGAATGTGATGAGATAGTGCTTCCTTTTCGTGTTATGTTGTTTGTTGCAGTCGACTTTTAAAAGGGAGATTACCCAGGTAGGCCTAATCTAATCATGTGAGCCCTTTCTGTAGCCAGTGGCTGAAGAGAAAGGCAAGAGAATAACTCAGAGCGTTTGAAGCATGAGAAGGATTCAACACTCCATTCCTAGCTTTAAAAAGGGAAGGGACCATGAGTCAAGTAATACATACTGGTGGATTCTGGAATCTGAAAAATGACCCCCAGCTAACAAATAGGTTTTGTTTTACACTGCAACGTTTGTGGTAATTTGTTAGGCAGCAGTAGAAAAGAAACTGCCCTCTCTCTGTGGTCTTCTTCTGCTATTTAGAGATTTTGCACTTGCTTCTGCCTAGTTCACAGAGCCTTAGGGAACCTTCTACCACCCTTTTCAGAACAAGATTGAACATGATCTTCTCCAGTTTCCAGCCGCACTATCATCTTAGGGGTATTGCAGATCCCATCTCTCAGCCAGGTGAAATTTCATGTAGTTCATCAGCACAGCAATCACTGCACAATAAAGCTTCAGTCATTTTTTGCAAGTGGAGGGAATACTGCTCAGCCTCTGAATTCAGGCACTGGATTTGAAAAATACTCTCACTTCCCTAAAATACTTGTATGATTTACCACTTAGAAACCGAATTGTTCTGCCCTTCCCTTTGTGGTCCTTGATGATTTTTATCTTGTTACTTTTGGCCCTTGGACATGGGGTATCTCCTTACAGCCGCTCCAGCACCATGCAGCCGCCATTCCAATGCCAGTGTGATCACTCACCTAGAGCCAGACATCCTGAAATGCATAGTCAAGTGGGCCTTAGGAAGCATTACTATGAACAAAAGTAGTGGAGGTGATGGAATTCCAGTTGAGCTAATTCAAATCCTAAAAGATGATTCTGTGAAAGTGCTGCACTCAATATACCAGCAAATTAGGAAAACTCAGCTGTGGCCACAAGATTGGAAAAGGTCAGTTTTCATTCCAATCCCAAAGAAAGCCAATGCCAAAGAATGCTCAGACTACTGCATAATTGCACTCATCTCACACGCTAGCAAAGTAATGCTCAAAATTCTCCAAGCCAGGCTTCAACAGTACATGAACCATGAACTTCCAGATGCTCAAGCTGTATTTAGAAAAGGCAGATGAACCAGAGATCAAATTGCCAACATGCATTGGATCATCGAAAAAGCAAGAGAGTTCCAGAAAAACTTCGATTTCTGCTTCATTGACTACGCCAAAGCCTTTGACTGTGTGGATCACCATAAACTGTGAAAAATTCTGAAAGAGATGGGAATACCAGACCACCTGACCTGCCTCTTGAGAAATCTGTATGCAGGTCAGGAAGCAACAGTTAGAAGTGGACATGGAACAACAGACTGGTTCCCAATAGGGAAAGGAGAACGTCAAGGCTGTATATTGTCACCCTGCTTATTTATCTTCTATGCAGAGTACATCATGAGAAATGCTGGGCTGGAAGAAACACAAGCTGGAATCAAGATTGCCGGGAGAAATATCGATAACCTCAGATATGCAGATGACACCACCCTATGGCAGAAAGTGAAGAGGAACTAAAAAGCCTCTTGATGAAAGTGAAAGAGGAGAGTGAAAAAGTAGGCTTAAAGCTCAAAATTCAGAAAACTAAGATCATGGCATCCGGTCCCATCACTCCATGGGAAATAGATGGGGAAACAGTGGAAACAGTGGCTGACTTTATTTTTTTGGGCTCCAAAATCACTGCTGATGATGATTGCAGCCATGAAATTAAAAGATGCTTACTCTTTGGAAGGAAAGTTATGACCAACCTCGATAGCATATTAAAAAGCAAAGACATTACTTTGCCAACAAAGGTCCATCTAGTCAAGGCTATGGTTTTTCCAGTAGTCATGTATGGAAGTGAGAGTTGGACGGTGAAGAAAGCTGAGTGCCGAAGAATTGATGCTTTTGAACTGTGGTGTTGGAGAAGACTCTTGAGAGTCCTTTGGACTGCAAGGAGATCCAGCCAGTCCATCCTAAAGGAGATCAGTCCTGGGTGTTCATTGGAAGGACTGATGTTGAAGCTGAAACTCCAATACTTTGGCCACCTCATGCGAAGAGTTGACTCATTGGAAAAGACCCTGATGCTGGGAGGGACTGGGGGCAGGAGGAGAAGGGGATGACAGAGGATGAGATGGCTGGATGGCATCACCAACTTGATGGACATGAGTTTGAGTAAACTCCGGGAGTTGGTGATGGACAGGGAGGCCTGGCGTACTGCGATTCATGGGGTCGCAAAGAGTTGGACACGACTGAGCGACTGAACTGAACTGAAGACATGTTTATGTATATATGTGTGTATATACATATACATATCATTTCAAATGTGTACATGTATATCATTTGAAATGACTACAATAACAGTATAAATTCAAATGGAGACGTCCTGATTTGTGAATAATTCATGGTATCCAAAGCATGTGCAGTAGCACTTGTAAAAGTTCTGGAAAAGGACCGTCTTGGTTATTGCTAGTTGGTATCCTTTGACAACATCTTTAGAATGAAGAGAAACAAAATATTAAGAAGAGAGAAGTTCATTTACATTTCAGCTATTATCAGTTTTATTTCCCAAGACATCTTAATAACAACATTCATCACCATAATAACAACTTCATTAAATATATGCCCTTGAGTTTTCTATGTTGCAACATATAATAATGATAACTAAGGGGCCTTGTTCTCTAAGAAGTAACAGAAATGAAAACATGGAAAACACATCACAAAATCATCAGGTAGAACTGATGATACTTGATTTCTTCATATACAATTGAAGTTTAAAAGCTTTTTTGTTTGTTATCATATTTAAGTTGTATTTCTATCTATTTCTTATCTTTTAACATTTGTAAAAGAAGACTATGAAAAATCAGGGAGACTGAGGATCTAGGGGCCACTGAATGGACTCTTGATAGGAGGAAATCTGTAGGGAGGAGCTCTTTGGCCTCCTATTGACTAAATGCCATGGCTGATGAAATTCATGGCTAAAACAGGAAGGAAAACCAGGACCTTTGGGGCTGGTCAGGATACCTCTTACTGTGAAGTAAAATCTGCACTGGCCTCTAAATGCATACCTTGGAGGCATGGGTTCTGTATCCATTTACCTCTCATCCAGGTGCCCTAATGTAAAGCACAACCTTCACACTGACAGGCAGCATCCCTGCCGAGAAGAGGAGGGTAAAATGAGTCACAAGGGAAAAGCAGTTCAGACAGAAAGAACAGTCAGCAGTCAGTGCCAAATATCTGATGCAGTAACCCACCTGGGGTGTCTGAAGAGGACACCAAAGTTAAGTACAGAGGAGATAGTGAGGGATTGAGGAATGAAATTATAAAGGGATCAGATTATGTCAGGCCTTGTTAAACATTTAAAATGTCTGAGCTTTTACACTGAGAGAAATGTGGAACCATTGGCAGATTTTATGCGGAGAAGTGATATGCTTTTTTAAGCAGTGGACTTTAAGAGGATCATTCTGGCTGCTGTGTTAAGACCAGACGGTTGGGCAGCAAGAGTGAAATCGGTGGGGGGGAAACTGGGGGAGGCTACCATAGTCATCTGGGAGAGCAACAACAGTGACTGAATGGTAATTGTGTTGGAAGTATGTTTGTGACATAAATTGTGGTGATGGTTTCATAAGTGTACATTTACTTATCCCAATTCATTATGTTCTATACATTAAATATGTACAACTTTTGTATGTCAGTTATACTCAGTGGAGTGTTTTAAAGAAGAATTAACCAGATTCTGACTATATTTTGAAAACACAACTACTGAATTTCCTGACAGATTGAGAATAGGTGTAAAAGAAAGAGAGGTAACATCAAGGAATTTGGTGTGAGCAACTGGAAGGATAGAGTGGGCGTTAATTGAAACTGGAAAGAGAAGGTGTATGGGGAAGATTTGGAGTTCAATTTCAGACATGTTATTTTAAAAATGTCTGCTATATATCCAAGCAGGAATCATCAAGTAGGCAGTTGAATTCAGGGAAAATGCTCATACTGGAGATATGATTAAGGATTCATTATAACATAGGTAGTGTTCAGAACTCCAACTTAGTGTTCAGAACTCCAACTTGAAATTATATCAGCAAGGGGAGAAATGAAGAGAGGAAAAGAGGTCTGAGGACTGATCCTTCTAGTATTCCAATGTTAAAAAGGCAAAGAAGAGGAAACAGCAGCAAGGGAGATTGAGAAGTGATGACCTGCACAAAGGAAAACCTCAGGCCTGTGAAGCCCCAAAAACAAATGCAGCAAGGATTTTCATGAGACAGAAGAGATCAGCTGTATCAAATATGGTGACATTTCAAATAAGATTAAGACTGTTAGCCATTGGATATAGCAACATGGCAAACAAAAGTGACTGGTGGGGTAGTTTTGATTTGTTAGTTTGTTGACTGGTTCATTTACATAGACTAGAAAAATCATGCATGAATGATGAGCCAGATTTACTCAGGGGGTGTTTAGGCTCAGCTAAAACTCCTCATGTTTGGAAGTTGGCTGTGTTTTTAGAAAATCCTGACATTCAACAATGTACTCTGAAGCTGACAGTGTATTCAATAGTCCTGTAAGTGGTCTGCATTTTATATCTCATGTGTTAAATAAAATGCATGAAAGTAAACTCAGCCATGATAAGTTAAGCATTATATTACTAGAAGACTGACAAAAGAGCCACTTAAGAGTATTTTTATTTAAATTTTGTTGGAAGTGTTTCCTGTTTTGCCTTTATCAGTAAAAAGTTGGAAGCAATCCAGGTTCATCAACAGGTGTGTGTGCATGTGTGTCTGTATCCATATAGATATAGATAGACTGATTGATATACATATATAGTAAAATATTATTTAGTCATAAAGAGAAATGAAGTTCTTATATGTGCTGCAGTGTGGATGAACCTTGAAAACATCAGGCTAAGTGAAATAATCCAAACACAAAATGACACATATTGTATGATTTTACTTATATGAAATATCAAGAATAGGCAAATTCAAAGAGACAGAAAGTAGATTAGATATTATGAGGGCTCAGGAGAAGGAGAGAAGGCAGTTTGCTGAATGGTTAGAGTTTCTGTTTGGGGTGATGAAATAGTTTTGGAAATAGATGGCTACAGCAGTGGTAGTTGCACAAGATGATGAATGAACTTAATGCCACTGGATTGTACACTTTAAATTATCTATTGAAGTCCAGAAGTGCATTAGTAGTTTTTTTTTTGAAAAAGTGGCCCAAAATACATTCTAATAGATGATCAAGTTTAAGAATCAAATTTCATATGTGAAAAACTCCGGTTAGCAAATATCCCTCAAAATCTCCTTCCATCAGGGTGAAATCAGAACCACCCAGGATGTGAGCCAGAGACGTGAATCAGCTTTTTAAAGGTTATCCGAGGACTGTCCATGACTTTTCAGTTCGTCTTCCAACTTCAAGTGCATAGTTTTATTATAGGGGTCACCTTGGCATTTGAAGTCCTTACATTCATCCTTGATGCTGTATGTAAAAAGATTCATTAAAGGAATGTGGTATACTCTGGGAACTACCTATCTTGTGGTTTTTCATATCACTACCTCATCCTTTTCTTCTTAAAACATATCCTGGCTATTGTGGATAAACAGGGTTTTTTTTTAATAGCTTAAAGGAAATAACAGTAAAAGTGTCAACCCTTGATAAATTCAATGTTATTAAAAACCCACCAGGAAAAGTGATTTCCTCGTTGCATGAGAGTATTCTGTCTCTTATAATTGATAACTTTAAACATTGAATCTATTTATGTAGACGCACCAGAAACTTCACTGTGCATCAGTCTTACTGTGGATATCATTAATCATGTAATGAGACAACTTGGGAGTTCAACCTGTAGAACAATTTAGCCCTGAGGCTGAGGACCAAGTCAGTCTTCCATTTGATATAAGCAGAAAGTCTTTAGGGACCACATAGTAAATGCCAATTTGATTGGATCCAGGATGCAATACATTTTCCCTTAACAAAAACATTGCTTCATAAGGAATCAACCTTTTAAATTCAACAATGTCCAGTCTTATTACAATTTTTTTTTCCTCAAACATATGTAATTTATGGGTTTCAGTCCAAATAGTCATTCCAAAATCACTGTGTCAGGAAAAACATAAGCACTAGCATAAAAACAAATGCTTCATGTATTTGTTTCATTCTGAACAATATAATTAATAATAATGGGCATAACAACTTTATGAATCATTTTGTGGCCTTACAATTAGGAAATTAAATGAAAAACAAGTTTACCTTCCTTGGGACTTAGTCTATCTGATGCATCTAATTACAGAGTGTACTATTCGCTACATAAGGGTGGAATATGATGTATTAACATATAATTTTCAAAACTGGCTATTGGAAATAATTTTCTAGAAATTAATCATATAGAAAATGAAATGTGATACTCTTATTTGAGAAAACAGAAGTATCTAAATATTTAAAAAAATACTACAGACCGTGATGTAGACCATGAAATACATTATTGAGTAAAATGAGCAGTGATTGTAATGAGAAGGGTTGGATTCTTGATCCTCTTTTAAAGAAACTATGAGAACTAAGGTAGTGTCCTCCTTAAAAGCACCTCCAGCTAGTTCCCTATGTGTTGTGGGATACGAAGTGTATTACTCAGTTGGGGCAAGCCTAACTCCAAGTTAGGAAAAAATAGATTGAGTAAGATGCATGTTAGAGTGGGCATTATCAATCTTCTACATTTTCTGGTCCTAATCAGGAAAAGAAACTCAAATTTTGAGATTTCTAATAATATCTACCTCTTTCCCAAATGCAACACTGCATCAGATAATATTGTCCTGGTCCTTCTCTATTTGCATTAGAGAATTGGAGAGGTAGAATGACACAGAGGATCTTATTTCTTTTCTGAAAAGACTGCACAAACAGTGCAATTTAGAACTAGAATGTGTGTGACTGCAATTTGGCTTGTTTGTTTAAAATATTACCCCTTTACTCTGTAAGCCTTCATTTGGGTTTTAAAATAACAACTGGGAAAAAGACTTACAGGAAGTAGAAACATTTAAGTAAGATAAATCTATATAATATCCTTTTATTTTTGGTAAAGACTTCTTTGTGTATAAAGCTGAAAATGTGTCTAGGTTTTTCTTGGATACATAATATCACAACGAAAGACTCCTCAATACCACAGAACAATATTTGAAGCCTTTATTATTCTTCTTTCATTGTTTTATTGGGTTTATTTTCTTTTTAGGTTGGGAATTGATGTCACTAAGTATATCTCGATTTTCCAGGGTAAATAAATACGTATTATGAATTTACAGAGAAACAAATTTCACTTCATCTGAATAGTTACTATATCTACTGGAGATTTTCACTGAACATTGCTGTAACAGAAGGTGTTTAGCAAGAAGATATCTGTCTTTGAGGAAAATATTAGGGAAAATATTCTGTACTGCTATCTCTACTATATATGCAAGTTTAAAGGTTGATCATAAGCATGAGATAAAATTTTTTCCAACTTCAGTAATAGGGAGTCTTCCTATTCATTATTGCAGATTATAAGTCACTATAATGTCAGATTTTAGTTCCCATACTAATAATGATGATAATAGTATTTAATATATGTCAGGCATTTTTCAAAACATTTTTCATGTATTCTACCAATTAAGACTTACCATTCCAGCCACATTTCACATTAAGTACCTTGAATCTTAAAAGGCTGTGTACTTGGCCGAAATCACATTGCTAGGAAATGGCAGACCAGATCCTCACTCTTAATTATGGAATTATGTGCTAGTGTGCTGGTCACTTAATTTCTGTGGGTCTCCATTTCTTCATCTGTAAAATAGACCAAATTGCCTTTTATTCTAAAATGTCACAATTCTGGGATTTGGGAAAGCCTTCCAAAATTATGCAGAATCAACAACTTAGCTTGATCCTTGGAAGAAAAGGTACGACAAACCTAGACAAAGTATTAAAAAGCAGAGACATTATTTTGCTGACAAAGGTCTTTATAATCAAAGCAACGGTTTTTCCTGTAGTCATGTATGGATGTGAGAGGGGGACTATAAAGAAGGCTGAGCACTGAAGAATCAATGCTTTTGAACTGTGGTGTTGGAGAAGACTCTTGAGGGTCCCTTGGACTGCAAGGAGATCAAAAAAGTCAATACTAAAGGAAATTAATCCTGAATATTCATTGGAAGGACTGATGCTGAAGCTGAAGCTCCAATACTTGGGCCACCTGATGCGAAGAGCTGACTCATTAGAAAAGACCCTGATGCTGGGAAAGATTGAGGGCAGGAGGAGAAGGTGACGACAGAGGAGGAGATGGTTGGATGGCATCACCGACTCGATGGACATGAATTTGAGCAAGCTCTGGGAGTTGGTGATGGACAGGGAAGCCTGGCGTGCTGCAGTCCATGGGGTCGCAAAGAGTTAGTGACTGAACTGAGCAACTGAACAACAACAACAACTTAGTTTGAACAACAACACCAACAACAGCAACAACTTAGTCTGATTTACATATGACTCTGATAAGACAGTTGGTTTGATTTACTGATCACTCTGGATTTTTATCAGTGCTTTTTGCAATACTTTTTATTCTAAGCATCTCAAAGCCCTGTTACTTTTTTGGTTAAATTCCCATTAAAAAGTTTTGGTAAAGAATTCTGCTCTCCTGACTTATATTTATTTTCATTCTTTCTATCTTTAATGAATTGTCAGGGCCTAGTGAGGAAACAGGCTGAAGAAGTGGGCTTTCTAGCTGTGTTTAGACCCCAAGCTTTCTCCTTTCAGCAGGTGCTCTACCTCTCAGTTCAGAACTTAAATTCCCCATCCTCTCCACAATTCCTCCATTTGATCTAAATATTCCTTACTCTGGTGGTTTGAAGAAATGGATTCAGACCTTACTTGATTAATTACTATAAAAAGCTTTAATGCATGCGTGCGTGTTCAGTCACTCAGTCGTGTCCAACTCTTGAGGAGCACCAAAAACAGATGTCAACACAAAGCAATAATCAGGAATAAGTGAGGATCAGAAATTAGAATTAAGCAGGGCTGATAATAACCTATAAGGAAAAAATCTGGAAAAGAATATTATATATTATACAACATATATATTACATACATGTGTATATATATATATATATATATATATATATATGAATCATTTTGCTGTACACCTGAAACTAACACAACATTGTAAATCAACTATATTTCAATAAAAAGCCAATCAACCAAACAAAACAGTAAAAAAATAAAATAATAAAATTTTTAAAAGAAAAGACAAAAGAATTGAGCAAGGCTGGGGCAACTAAGCTTTGTTTAAACTCCCTTGTTGCAAAACAATTTTAAGACATCCATTATGAATACATTGCTCATTTCATACAGCATTTTCTAACACTGCTTTGCTATATGTCTTATTTGCATGCATCTTCTCTCACTACTTGGAATATAAACATTTTGAGCAAACACAAAAGAGATCAGCCAGTATTGTCTGGCTATTGAGCTACTATGTGTTACATACTTTGCCATTTATTCTAATTTAATTTTCCACACAGTCTTGTGAGGACAGCAGTAGTGGACCTATTTGCCAGGTGAGAAAACTTTGGCTCACAGAAGTCACAGAAAAGCAGAACTTAAAATTAGAACATTGGAAAAGACCCTGATGCTGGGAAAGATTGAAGGCAGGAGAAGAAGGGGACGACAGAGGATGAGATGGTTGGTTGGCATCACCGACTTGATGGACATGAGTTTGAGCAAGCTCTAGGAGTTGGTGATGGACAGAGAAGCCTGGCTTGCTGCAGTCCATTTGGTCACAAAGAGTTGGACACAACTGAGTGACTGAACTGAAATTTGAAGATGGTCTTTTAAAAATATTTATATTTATTATAATACTACAATGCCCAGTAACTTTTCCACTGGGTCATGATATATCTATTTCTATATATAACCCATTTGGTGTTTAGAAAGATCCTAGGCCTATAGCAAAATTGTAAATGTAACATTAAAATTCACAGTAGCTTGGACATTATCTAGTCCAATACCTTCCTTTAGAAATAGGGAGTCTGAGTGACTTGATCAAAATGGGTATTTAACAAACACTTGTAGATGACAGGAAAACCTAAAGTAAAAACAGAATTTACTTTATCTTCACTGAGACCAGAATTCATGAAGCATCACAACTCAGATGTAAGCCTGTTGGGGGCACCTTAGATGAAAAAAATCCTTGCAAGTTACTGAATACAAGGATCATTTCATATCAAGTTGTGAAATAAATGGGTTTTAAAAATGTATTCCCATTGATTTTAACCACAGGTCAGACAGCCTTCATTAAAGCAGAAATGGTACACAAATGAAATTAAATGTGTGAAAGAAAGCAAAAACAATATGAAACACAGCATAGTCTATAGGGCATTTGAGAAATCCCTGAGGCACAAAACAAGTAATAATAGTAAATAGTAACAGTAAAAAATAATAGACCTTGTAGACCTCATTTAATGCTGGTCTCTCATCCAAAAAAATAAGTGCCACATCATCAGTCTTTGCTTCACTCTCTGTGCTAAAGAAGACACATTTTCCAGGTGTGCCTGGTTTGTTTTTGTGCTTGTTTTTGGTTTTGGCTTTTAAGTTGCAGACACTGGAAATTTTGTAGTTCAGCTATAATTTTCAATCCAGCCATTTCCACAAGCGGACAAAACAGAATAAAGCCAGGCAGTTAAGACTGCCAGCAGCATCTGTGTGCTCTCTTCCAGAGTAGCTATTTATTAGCATACCTCAAAGTTAGACTAGGAGTGAAGTCTGAGGTCTTGAAACTTCATTTTTCTCATTAAGGAAGGAGAAAAGTCCGTGCTTTTTATTGGAAGGCACTTAAAAGCACTCTGGCACAAGTTTGTGTGAAGTTTTCTCTTACAAAAATTCATGAGCAGAACTGCAGCTAGTTTGTGTAAAATATTAGTTGATAAAAGGTGAATTGAGACACCTAGGCACAGCTCTATGGATTACAGAGATCTGGGAACCCTTGTTTTTCTACCGGAAATAAAATGCCTCTCATAGTACTATTGTGAGAAGAATGCACTAAGGATGTCCCTGAATAAGCAAGAGGGTGTGACTGGGACCACAGGACTCTAGTGAATGGACCTGCTTTGCCTTGGGGTTTTTAGCCTTCTTTCGTGAAGTATGCTAATAAAACAAAAACATCCTGTACTGAACCTAAAATAAATAAAGACGTTTTTAGAATGGAACACTCTTCCTGACTTCCTTTCCAACTTTCCTGCCTGTCTAAAAGAGAAATATTTTTATTTGTAGGTGGCATACAACTATGATTAATTGCTCCTAGCCAGGAAAATAGAATAGCAATTCTATGGCTCTCAGACTTTGCAAAACTGGTCTTGTTCAAAATGTCAGAGGAAGCTTGGAAAATGTCTCAGTATAACCCATGGTCCTGGCAGCAACAATTTTCCAACATAAATCTCAGTAGGAAATATGACTTTCTGTTCTGTTTCTTTTACTACTCAGGTAGCTTGTTGCCAGGACTAGCAGAATTCTCCTGTGCAGTCACTCCAGCATAGCCATGAAAATCGTGTTTCTACTTCCCAGTTTTGTCTGTATGAAGATGGAAATCCAGGTAACTGAGGCTACCAATTCCTACTTCGACTTGTGTCCCACCTGTTTTTATTCCCTGTTTTCTTGACCAGAGAAAGCATAGTGGACAAAAACTGGAAACATGATGAAAGTCCAGGATTAGAAATTAGATTTCCTCAACTAAATTATCACATGATATAAGCACAGGGCAGATTAGGGCCCAACTTAGATAAATGAGTGAGTCTTTTCCATCTATAGTTGGTCTGTCTATATGAATTTTTAGCAATAAAGAAACTCAGTCTTGGGACAGATGTAATTCACAGATTCTACTCATAATATACCTTGTATAGTGGGGTTCAGAAGTCAAATTCTCCTGTTGAATTCTCTCAGCTGCCGGTGCAGGTGGTGTTTATCCCAAATTCATTTACCCTCAGGATCACCATAATTAATACTTAGGGAAAAAAATAAGAGCCTTGCTGCTTGGCTCAGATTAACACTTTCAATTTAGAAGTGTTTTCTGTGCAGGATTTATGTTTCTTCCTAGTATATTCCTGGCAGTTTGGATGAAGTAAGAGTTCCCCCATGAAGCCTTTCTCTAATGCCAGCTCTGAGCCAATTTTAACATCTAACTTGGTCCACAGAGACCCAGGTCTGATTTGTGAATTTGTAAATGTGCCTCTTCTGTGAGCCCAACAGCTTCTCATCATTGGCTGTTAACTCTGCTGACTTCTTTGTCCCCCACCACCCCTGTACTTGGTGGTGCCTACTTTATCAATTCATGGAGTTTCTCATTCAATTATTACATACCCATATTATAGGCAGTGACATTGTTTTAACTTATTTGTTAGTGAAAATGATATAATTAGGACTCGTATGCCACTGCTACTGCTAAGTCGCTTCAGTCGTGTCCGACTCTGTGCGACCCCATGGACGGCAGCCTACCAGGCTCCCCCACCCCTGGGATTCTCCAGGCAAGAACACTGGAGTGGGTTGCCATTTCCTTCTTCAAGGACTTGTCTAGTGCTCTATTTTTATCAAGAAGGGACTGATCTGCTAAAATAAAATTGCTTAAAATCTGTCTTTTTAAATTTTTAAACCCTTTTGCTTTACCGTAAGAACCTCAATCCTCCAATGATTTGTTCAGATTAAGTTAACTCTTCTTTTGTGTCTGAGTCATCCAAGTGGGGCTTTCAAGTGTTTTCATTGTGCAAACCCTTGTAATGATATTTCACAATAAGTGGTTGTGTCCACTGGAGTTAGAAGTGAAGAACAGGTCAGTAGGATATCTTGAGAAAGTTATGGAGAATAAAGAATTTTCTGATTTGTCTGGCTGAGGATGGAGGTTACATTAATTTAAGGAGCAGAGTCTCTTCACTGTATTTTCATCTTCCCAGGTTTTAAAGTAGGCAGGGCTCCCCAAAGAGAACCATGAGTTCTAATACATACAGACTTTCAAACTTTCTTCTCCTTTTGAAAGCTGGGGCTGAGTCTCTGGCTTCAGATTGCTTGGTGTGAATTCTGGTTTTGCCTTTTACTAGCTATAGGCCCATGGCCAAGTTACTTAACCTCTCTTATCCTCAAGTTGCTCCATTTCTGAAATTGGGATGATTATAGTCTCTAAGTCATAGGGTTGTATTGAGAACTAATGAGAAATGAGATGAGATCATCTTTATCACTGCACCATAGCAAGTTCTCAGTAAATGTTTCTGATTGTTGTACATTTCTTCACATAGGAGGTTGTGAATTTCCCTACTAGGGTCACCGAATAAGTTTGAGAGCATTAACTTGGAGCCATCAATATCTAAGGAGAAACAAATGACCCATGAATTATAAGAAATAATCAAATAAAGATTTTAGAGCAATCTAATAATAGGGTATTTTATAATAAGCTTTTCTGTGGCCTCCCAGAGTGAATGGAAGTTAAAATTTCCCTCATCATCAGCAATGAATAATATGTTCATAATCTCTAATTTATTTTCCATGGTTTCTCCATTTAAGTTTGACCTGGTAGATCAACATTAATTATTTTAAGAGTAATTAGCTAATCAAATTTATTTAATTTTTTTTCTTAATACCCTTATGGAGGAACTTAATCAAAGGTCCAGAGTTCAAATCTGCTTGCTAGAATCAGGCTAATTAGAGTAGGAAAATGCCTTAGACTCTTTCTTTACTAGCGACAGACTTGCTGCTAAGTCTCTTCAATATAAATACACACATACATACATAATAGCATACATGTGTATATGCATGCATGCATATGTATATAATGTGAATGTTAATGCCAGGTTTAATCTTGGGGTAGAGATAGCTTTTCCAGTAAAATGTGAATTAGAATCATGCAAGTGAAGTTGTGTGCAATGTAAAGGGAGAAAAATCAAAGTAAAAAAGTAATAATAACAATAAAACTCAACAAGCTGAATCCCACTAGAGCTATATAAAAATAGCTTTAGTGGTTTCATTTATTCAACACTGTTTTCCTGAATGCCAACTCTGTGCCAGGCATTATGCTAGAGTTTGGGAATAAAAATGAAAAGGGTTTATTCACAAACATCTGTGTAAGAGATTTCCCAAGTAACTTGCCCAAGGTCATGCCTTATGAGCAAGGCTAGAACTTGAGCATGAGTTCTCTGTCTCTAAAGTCTAATGTTTTCCCCACAATACCAGGTTGCAGGTACTGTTGGTATCCAGTCATGTTCCTTTCAGATCCCTTTTCCTAATTGTGTGTGCTCATCTCCTGGCTTCTGCATGTTATGCTATTAAATGCTTGTACCTTTGACCTTGAATGGATTGCTCTTGGACACTGATGTTTCCTTTCCTGAACAGAGTCGGATATGTCTTGGAGTCCCAATGCCTCACTCCCCCACCACCACACAACGCCAGAATGACACAGAGCCAATGACTGACTGGTGTGAGAATTTAAAAGCTCAGTTCCTTTGCCACAAGATAGGGCAAATTCTGAAGTTTAACTTATGCTCCAGAGCTCTCCATAGGATCAGGCTGAGACCTCACCTAAATTGTATCTTTGCTTGGCTTCTTCTTTTCTATGATGCTGCCTCCACTTTCTTACTGGTTTTACCCTGGACATAGTTCTTTAATAAATCACTACCACATACATATTTTCTTTCAGGGTCTGCTTCTTGGAGACTGTGACTTGAGACATCTGTGTTATGATATAAGTTATACATATATATATATATATATATATATGTGAAGTGAGTGAAGTGGAAGTCGTTCAGTCGTGTCCGACTCTTTGCAACCCCATGGACTGTAGCTCGCCAGCCTCCTCTGTCCATGGGATTCTCCAGGCAAGAATACTGGAGTGGGTTGCCATTTCCTTATCCAACATATATATATATTTCACTGTAAATTCATCTAGGTTTTAACCACGGGAAATATGGAACCATCATAGAAATATGTTTTTAATGGATTTTTAAGAATTACATTAAATTAAATACATTGAATTAAAATTACATTAGAAATACAGAATTAAGATCAATCATTTGAGATGATTATTTAATCAGCCAAATGTGTGTAATATATTTAGTGACCTTGGCCAAGTCATTTCATGTGTAGGCATACTTCATTTAATTGGGCTTTACTTTGTTGCATTTCACAGATATTGTGTTTTTTTTTTTTAACAAATTGAACTATATTTTACAACTCTGCATCAAGCAAGTCTATCGGGCCCTTTTCTAACAGCACTTGCTCACTCTGTGTCTCTGTGTGACACTTTGGTAAGTTTTGTAGTATTTCAGCTTCTTCATTACTATATTCGTTATGGTAATCAGTGATCAGTGAACTTTGATGTTACTATTGTAATTGTTTTGGCGTTCTTTAGCAATAAGTTATTTTTAATTAAGGTATGTAACATTTTTTTGACATATTCTATTGCACACCTATTAGGCTATAGTATAATGTAAATATAACTTTTATAAGCACTGAAAAACCCTAAAATTGTGATTTACTTTATTGCAATATCCATGTTATTGTGGTGGTCTGGAACTGAACCTACAATGTATCCAAGGTATGCCTGTATTTGGAAAACATCATTTTCTTTGAAAGATGAGTGTTATTTAGCCAGGTGGTTTGTGCATATTACATATAGCATGTACCAGGACATTTTATGACACAAAACAATCATAAACTGTTTAAACAAGAGGCTATACAGATAGTATCCACATTTTGACATTATATCTTAATCTCAGTAACCAAGAGAAAGTAATTTAATGTTTTAATTTACTTTTCTCAATAGAGCAGATTTCCAATAATTGTCAAGTCTTACAGAACAACTGAACACATTAATACAACTTGATTAGAAACTCACTTGTTAACATTTCAAAAAATATTTCTATTTCAACTTTTTAACAATGTATAGCATGACCATTGTTAATGTTAAGTATTTGATATGCTATTAAAACATCACATTAAACAGTATAGTTCAGAATTTTACCCATTTTAAAATATCTTTGTTTTAAAATGAGGCGTAGCATAGATTCAAATACTAGAAAAAAAAAGAAAGCATTAAAATTCTAGATGGCATTAATTCCACGTAGTCTACGAATAATCTCTTCCTTTAAACTCCAAACTTGTAAGAAACAGAGAAATTAAATCTGTTTTATGCTAATAATACAGCATATGAGAGTGGATAAAACAAATGAAGGTGAAGTGAAAGTTAAAGTCACTCAGTCGTGTCCAACTCTTTGCGACTCTATGGAGTATACAGTCCATGGAATTCTCCAGGCCTGAATACTGGAGAGGGTAGCCTTTCCCTTCTTCAGGGGATCTTCCCAACCCAGGAATCGAACCCAGGTCACCGGCATTGCAGGTGGATTCTTTACCAGCTGAGCCACAAATGAAATGAAGGCATTAAAGGAGGATTCCATCTTACTCTCATATTCCAATCTCAGAAAAGGAATGTAAATAAAATAAATCTAAACAGCTTTAAAATAATTCCATAGCAAGATGGATTAAATGATACAACCATTTTATTTGAAGACAGCATAGCAATAAAATCATAAGCTCTTAGAGAGCAAATGAAAAATCCTACTGGACCTTGCGTTGGAGCCTTTGAGCCATTGGACCTCAGGATAGGCTATCATGTTTTGCATATGCTTCGTAATACACTACTGAGTATTTCATCACTGTAATCAATAAAGCTTTATGGACTGACCTTGGAGATCAAGACATTGAAATGCAGAGGTAAGTCTCTAAAAGGCAGAAAGCTATGATACTGCAGTACTCAATATTTTAATTTATTTGTTTCTCACATTTCTCACGACCTCTGGAAAGAATGGCCTACAAATTCTCATGGGCAATACCTAACAGTAATTATGTATCTCAGTGCTCTTACCCTTCGTGAATATATATGAAGACAAATATTCATGTGAGTTTTAATTATAGAGGTAGCCATCCATTTTAATTTTTAAATAAAAGAAAAATGGCAGATCTATATACAGACCACTTATAGAGTCTAGAAATATAGACATAAAATAGAATGTCATCACTGGTGTCTTCAACTTGTAAGTAGCAATAAAATAATATCTATTTTTCAAAATTTAAGGACACTCTTTAGGTTGATATGAAGCACTCTTAGGATGAATTATTAATTAACAGAAAAAGCAAATAGCAAAACAATATGTACATTATTATCACATTTATGTAATTTACATTAATTTGATTTATGTAAATCAAATGCACAATTATATCCATACAAAGTTAATTTAAAATAAGGTTATCTGGTGGTGCTGGTAACGGAGAGGATTGAAAAGGCAAGACAGAATTTTGTTTAAGTGGATCGTTTGAAATGTGTGCAGTGAGAACACAGTCATAGAGCATCACTTCAGTACTTTCTGATCAGTAACAGATCATTTGCAAAACACTTCAGCACCTTCCTACCCTCCAGGCTCCTTACCTCTAAAATGACAATTTCTAAGGTTCTGTCCTGCTTAATTATTTCAGTTATTTACCCAGTGGTCAGAAGTCAGGGGGCAACTGGGTCTGGCCCACATTATCCTAGTGGGCCCGTGCTGGTTCTTAGAACTCCTCCAGTACATGATTATATGAAATGACACAGTGTTCCTGACCCAGGGATCAAATCCAGGTCTTCCGCATTACAGGAAGATTCTTTATTGTCTGAACCACCAGGGAAGCATGATTATATGAAGTGATACAGTGTTTCTGGTGGGACTGGCAACACCACTTAGCAATGTGTCTATGTATTGTGTCCTTCTATAGGAAGAGGAAGACATATATTGTGTCTTTCTATAGGACACAATATAGAAAGTAAGTCTTTTAGAAAAGGTTTCCAACTGGCTGGAGAAGGAACCCAACGGGAAGGTGGTTTTTGTATTGTTTTCTTAATGCATGATGCTGCATCTTCACCACTCAGTATCTAGCCTGGAATCTGGACTCCATCTCTATGAGAGTCACACTGGGGCAAATGCATAGAGATTGGCAAGGCCGTGGCATCATCTAGCTCAAAACAGCTAGAGCCAAGGTATGGACTCTAAGTGAGAACTGTGAGAACGACTTACCCCAGAAGAGAGGGACCCCACAGAGCCTGCCGCTGCTGTCAACCCTGGAATACTCCCGGCACTTGTTGAGTAGCTCAGTCTTGTCCGACTCTGCGATACCAGGGACTGTAGCCCACCAAGCTTCTCTGTCCATGGGATTTCCTAGGCATGAATACTGGAGTGGTTGCCATTTCCTCCTCCAAGGGATCTTGCGAGCCAGGGATCGAACCCGTGTCTCCTACAAGTCTCCTGAATCTCAGGCGGATTCTTTAACGCTGATCCATGGTGGCTAGAAATAGACTTTAGCCCCCAGTCTAAAGGCGGTGAGGGAGGGCCTCAAATTGAGGAGGTACCGCCTCCGGTTAACAGAGGGAGGAGTCCTAGGCCATGTAAGATCCAGGTAAGATGCTGACTCGGAACTGAGGAATGGAAGGCACTCTAAGAGTTCTGCCAGCATGTTGGACTATCAGGCAGAGGCTCCCTCTGACTTTGTCCTCTTGTGAGTCTGAGTCTGATGGGGGTGAGGCACTTGGTGTTCTGGGCACAACTAACTCCTCGGAGGGAGGAATCCCTGACTCTGCAGGAATTGCGGGTGAAGACACCGAATGGGTTAAGTACCCTAGAATATGAGGTGGCCCACAGAACCTCACTCCAGCGGTCTGGGCGGCCCTAGGAGAGCCAGGCACCATGGGGTGTCAGGGAGTGGAGGGGACACGGAGCCGAGCGGAAGGGACATCCCCTGACTTCCGCTCCAAGAGGCTGGTTAGCGAAGGCCCGTCCAGAAAGGTGAGAGCCCCGTCTGCGGAATTAAGGTGAAGACACTGAACGAGGGAACCTGCCACCCCAGAAGAGAGAGGCTGCTCGCTGAGTAAAGACCTGTCCCTTCTGTCATCCTAGGGAGCCCCCAGAGTAACTGACTTGGGCCTCAGGAGTCCGGGGGTAGGGAGCGAGGGCCTGGGCCCGAGGGGCGTGGCCATAAGTCAGCCTCTGGGGGAGGCCCTGAAAAGGGGGAGTTTCAAGATAAGATGGGGAAGGGGAATGAGGTGACCAGCTCTGCAGAACAGAGGGGATTCTGCAGGTAAGACTACAGCTCCAGCTCCAGCCCTGGGTGCCCCCAGAATAACTGTCAGCCTTAGTTGCCCCCTGACTTCCACCTTGGGTTTGCAGGAAAGCGAGGCCTGTTTGGAGGACTGCTGCCTAGGCTGAGTGGAGGGAGGACTCTCAGACCCTGAGATGACTCTAGATAAGATGCTGAGTAGAACTGAGGAGATTTGTTCCCCCAATGAATAAAGCTGCTCAGAACTCTGTTGTCAGTCCCAGGAGAAGGAGCCGCTGACTAGGAGTGACTTTCTCTGACCTTTGCCTGGGGGATACGAGGATGATGATGATATTGTTCTAAGAGGTGTGGGCCCAAGTAATCCAAGAGAAGAGTCCCAGGCCCTGCCAGGAAATCAAATTAAGATGCTGAGCAGGGACAGGGGGATCACACACTGGAGAATAGTGGGGACTCCACAGAACCCCGTCCCTGTCTGCCTGGGGAGGTGCTGGAATAGTTGTCAGACTTCTGTGCTTTCTTATTTGGGTTTTGGTAATCTGAGAGCTATTGTCTCAAGTTAGCAGAGAGAGGTGTCTCAGTTTCTGTCAAGGTCGAAGTCATGACCCTGAGTGAGGTTTGAAGGGACCACACATCAGAACAACAGAGCCTCAACAGACAGCTCTGCTCCTTTGTTACTGCTGGGAGGCCCCAGCAGGTGTGGCCCAATGAGGGGCCCCTCACTTCCCTCCCCCCAGTGTCTGTCTCCTCTGTGACTTTCCTGACTGAGAGGCTCTGAAAAGAGCCGTCAGTGTGAGGCACTTCCTTTCTGCTTTAAGTGTCTTTAAGTTAAGTGTCTCAAGAAATTAAAGCTTCTGAGGTGACAGTCCTTGAGTCAGTAGAAGGAGGAGTCCCAAATATGCCCTGGGATCACAATGAGGATTCTAACAAAGCCAGAGGGGACCACTTACCCTAAGACAGAAGGAATCCCACAGAACTTGACTCCACCTGCCCTGTTCCCAGCTCTAGGAAGCCTTGGGCTGGATTGGCTGGTTTGTACCCTGAAGAGCCTTCTTGCTCCCTCCTTCACTTCCTCCTGTTTAAGACAGGAGAGCTGTGAGGCTCGAGTACTGCCCTCAGGCAAGGATGTGTGGAAGGCACTCTTTATCAGCGCTGCCACAGTTGAGTTTACCAGATGAGGCCACTCACATGCTCCCTTTCTCCCTAGGTTGTGGTCCTCTGTTACCCAACCCCCTGCCCTCATTCCTGTCTACTCTCACTGACCAGAGTGAACATGTCTTGGGGTCAAGAGATTCCACTATGCATGCAGGAACCATGCCCGCAGTGAGCCCCAGGGCTTGGAGGAGACCCCTCCCTTCTCCTCCTATCTTCTGTTGCCTGGCAATCTGGAGAAGGCCTTGGTTACGGGGGCACCCAGTACTCCCCAGAGTCCTCAGAGTGCTAACTCCTCTTACACTGTCACCACAGCCATCTTATCAGCAAATCAGATGAGGGCTCTAGAAGTCAGGAGATTATGAAGATACATGAGGTCCAAAGAGAGAAGCATGATGCACCATCCTGTTGCTAGGATCCCCTCATCCAAGATGGGGGTTTTAGGACTTGAGGAGACATCCATGGAAATTCTCAAGTTAGGTAATCAGCTGCAACACTCTGGGTTTCCTCCCTGAAGGCAGAGACCTTACCAGGATTATTTTAAATAAGTGAATGTTACCTCTGGTACTTTGGGTCATTCATTCATCTATCAAGCACTATACTGAACATATGCTGAAGGCAAACACTAAGCAAACAAAAGGAAATAACAAGGCACTTGATTCAGGTTGTAGTTGGGACAGTGGTGAGGAGGAGACAGATTTGAGTTTTAGGAAGTTAGGGACTATGTGAAAAGGTTAGAGAGAATCTGTAGTGAGTTCTGAAGTTTGGCTGACTATGTAGAAACTGTTCCTCTTTGCTGAGACTGACGATAAAGAAGGAGGAAGAGTTGGTGGCAACTTGAGTTAGAAGTAGAGGCGAACAAGGGTGTGGTGGATGAAGTCAGTGTGGGTCATGTATGGTAAGGTTCTGCAGGCTGTCCAGGTGGAGGTGTCCAGTGGACAGTAGAAAACAAGCCTGGCTATTGGGAGAGGTTCGCTGGCTGAATCTGGAGAAGTCATGTGAGGACATGGTTGGAGGTAAAATTAAGTATTGTACATACAGTGGCCTGTATTTTGTTTCCTCCCTGCAAACACCATTGGAAACCAAAATTATACAAAACTTAATAAATACAGGGAAGAGTTTAAAGAGAGAAAGCTGATGTTGTTTAGTCACTAAGTTGTGTCCGGATCTTTGGCAACCCCATGGATTGTAGCCCACCAGACTCCTCTGTCCATGGGATTTCCCAGGCAAGAATACAGGAGTGGGTTGCCATTTATTTCTCCAGGGGATCTTCCAGACCCAGGGATTGAACCTGTGTCTCCTGCATTGGAAGGCACATTCTTTACTGCTGAGGCACCAGGGAAGCCCAAAAGAAGAAAGTACTCACCCAGAAAACCATTAGTAAGAGAAAGTTTTCCTGTGCTTCCTATAACTCTCTTTTTAAGCATATACTTGTGCCTTTGCCTATATATTGCCTATACCTGTGTATTTGTGTCTTATAGTATATATAAAGCTACATATCATGAATTTTCAACCTCAGATCTGTCTTCTCGGGTGTCTTTTAGGATTCTGCTCTTGATAGCATTTGTTCAAGGCTAAGCTTACACCCACAATACACAAACAGTTATCTTCTCTAACTAATGTGTCTGTTAAAGGCAGCTGGCAACTCTGCAGTAACTCAAGTTTCTCATGACATAGAGATCAAAAGACAGGAGGCAGTCTTGAGCCCATGTCCCTGGAGATCGGAATTTCTTGACATATCTTTTACTGGGAGACTGTGATTGTGCAAATTTTAGATATGAGACCACTTATTCCAGCTGAAACTTTCCCCAGAAATCCAATTCATGCACATAAGGAAGGCTAAGCAGTCTGTGTCAAGTGGGGCTGCAAGCCAACAGCCCCTTCTTTCCCTTGGGACTGTGGACCCTAATGCCTACAGAACTCTCGTGTGCTCCCTGAACACTGCTGAGGAAGCTCGGTGCTAGAAGACCCTGCCTTAGTCGTGGACTTGATCTAGGTCTGTCAGCCATCCTGAACATACAGAACACATCTTCTGTGTGATTGTGTCTTGCTTTCTATATTGGCTTTGTCAGGACACCCTGAATGTCCTGTATTCAGTTTTCTTTTTTTCAATAAGTTACAAAAATTCAGCAGAGCAAGCTGTTTTTCTACCACAGTCATTGTCGACTAAATCACTTAAGGAGACACTAGCTGAAAAGCATACCTCCACAAATAAAGATCTGATCTCTCCTGCAGGTTTGACTGAGGTAAGAGGAAAAGGAGCAGCAGGGTGGGGAGTGGTATTCAGAACTAAAGAAAGAAAGTTTTCATGAAAGAAAAGACCTGTTTTTTGACCATAGTCTCAAGTTGTGAACATCTAACTGTCATTAATCAGGTTTGCCTGATAGCTCAGTTGGTAAAGAATCCACCTGCAATGCAGGAGACTCTGGTTCAATTCCTGGGTCAGGAAGATCTGCTGGAGAAGGGATAGGCTACCCACTCCAGTATTCTTGGGCTTCCCTTGTGGCTCAGCTGGTAAAGAATCCATCTTCAATGCAGGAGACCTGGGTTCAGTCCCTGGGTTGGGAAGATCCCCTGGAGAAGAGAAAGGCTACCCACTCCAGTATTCTGGCCTGGAGAATTCCATGGGCTGTATAGTCCAGGGGGTTGCAAAGAGTTGGACACAACTGAGGGACTTTCACTTCAGTAGAATCAGCAAACAATGATTTTCTCTTTATAGTACCTAAGCTTCTGAAAAATTGAAGGCAGGAGGAGAAAGGGACAACAGAGAATGAAATGGTTGCATGGCATCATCAGCTCAATGGACATAACTTTGAGCAAGGTCTGGGAGATGGTGAAGGACAAGGAAGCCTGGCGTGCTGCAGTCCTTGGGGTCTCAGAGTCAGACACGACTGAGCAACTGAAGACCAACAAAGCTTCTGAATGACAGCAAATCAATGTAGGCTCCAGGCTTCTGAAAATCAGCCTATCAGTGATTATCTCCAGTAACCCTGTCCTGGATGTCAGCTAATCAGTGCTATCCCACTCACACCAGCACCTGAACATTAGCAAATCAACGACAGCCTCACGTTTCCGGGACAGTGTCCAATCAGCAGGTTCTTCTGTCAGGAGAGCCATGCTTCTGGAAGTTAGCAGGTCCTTGGTGGCCTTACTCTAGTGACCATAGAGTCACCCCTGAAAGTCTTGCAGTCCCTAAACTCTACCACTTCTGAATGTTCACCAATGCTTGAATCACCAAGCTAACCAAGATGCTAAACCTTGTATAGCATCTGCTCTGGCTTCCTGCTGGTAAGTACAGTTCCCCCATAGGGAAATGGGAAGGGTATTTTTGCGTCAAATACCAGGTTCAGTTTTTTCATAGTTCCTAAGTTCACGGCCCTTTCAACCATTCAACTCCTGTTACTAACTTGTTAAGACTCGTGGGTGACAAACACGCTGACATGGCCGTGAGATTTTCAAATTCAGTCTTTTCAATTCTTGAAATGGTTGCTTTTATGTATTTTCATTTGTGTATGTTTGAACCTTGAAATGCCCAAACATAAGTGTAAATGTTGTGATGAATTTTATGAACAGTGCGCCTTTATTAAATGAGGAGCGAGTCTTTTCAAAGATTTTTGTGCAATATGCAGCTGTTCATTCAATATAGAAAATTGTGGAAAATCATTTGTAAAGCAGTAAATATACTACAGCTGAGCATGGAAGATGTATGATACCCTCAACTGGTAATAATGACATTAAAAAAAGATAATGTATGTTTTGTTTAAGAGACATTTAGATTAAGAAGATTAAATCACAGCAGAAATTGTAATGGCCTTCTACGCTGTATATCATCATCAATCCTTAAAGTTGGAAGCAGATTTTCAAGGGCCAGGATTCAATCTACTATAATAATGAAAAATATAATAGCTTAATTTACATTATCAAAGATCTAAATGCCTCACCTTTTTATGTCAGGGCCACAGATGCATGTAATAACAATACATTTTTCCTCTGCTTGTGAAATAGTTTTCTCATGAAAGAAGGTTTTCTTATAAAGTTATTGTGAGTAGGGACTTCCTTGAAGGTCCAGTGGTTAAGACCCTATGCTTTCACTGCCAGGGGACACAGGTTCCATCGCTGGTCTGGGAACTGAGATTCCACATGCCCTGTGGCCTGGCCAAAAAACAAAACATAAAACAAGTTATTGTGAGTAAAATCCTTTGCAAATGTGACTTCAGAAGCAGTAGCAAATATTTGCAGAATTCCTTTTTTCTTTTTTTAAGATAGAAGTTAATGAATTAAAGGGGTTAAAAGTGACATAAAGCATGCATGAGTCTATGTTGGCTCTACTGCCCATATTCTGTATAATGCAATTCAAACAGCCCCTGATGTCTTTTTTATTGAAATTGAAGTAAGAATCATATTCTTTGAGTTGAGTTATTAAAGGATTTTGGTGATTTTGTTAGCGTTCAGAATTCTTCTATTTGCGTTCCAAATATCCACTAGCTATCTTAAACAAATTCAGTTGAAAGATCTTCAGTTTATTTGAAGCACTGATATTTTAATTCTGAAGAAGCGCTGCCCCCTCTGTTTTTGTTGACTTTTTAAATAAGCCACTGAGCAAAATCTACTTATTTCTTGTTCATAGTTATCAGTATTTATCTAACATTAGGATTATGTGCACTGAAAGAGCAGACAATTATTAAAGTGCTCCATTGATTAAAGGAACTTGTTGAATGTGTTAGGGAAAGAATTGATGAAAAATGTTTCCCTTTGTGTGTCAAGGCTGTTCTTAAAATTAATATCATTACTTATGAGCAGGAAAAGAAATTCTGTTATGAAATGGGTAATAATTATAGAATTTGTCAAGACTGTCATTTGGAATGGATCTCATGACTTGAAGGATTTGATTTAGTTAAATGTTATTGAATATTCTTCCAGCATAGGAATAATAAGAGGATAACAATTAATGGTTATGATCTTTTTTGTCAATGGACTACATTAAAAAAAAAAGTTGAGATGCAATACAATCCTGAACACTGGAAACGTGATCTGTGCTGTAAAGATGGTATTATGATGTGATTCGACAAATCAAATTTAAAAAGCAATTCTCAGAATTGTTAACTGCGCTAGTACTCTCAGATACTTCTTACCCGCTTTGTACATTGCTTTCCAGGCTTCTGAATGCTTTGCCACTGAAGTGTCATACATTTGACCCTCAGAGGATTACCTTTGGGCACTGGAGTCTCCTTATTCACAGAGGTAGGAATGTCTAGTAATTTTATGTGCCCCTCATCTTCTGTAAAATCTCCAGACAATCCGTGGCTTCCTTCCCAGTACAGAGAATTGGAAGTGCCTAGCCATTTCACATTCCCACGCCCAATCTCACAGTGATCCCTCGCCAACAATAGAACAGCTCCTTTGCCTCAAAGCCAAAATACTTTTCAGGTGGATTTTATGCTCCAGGGCCTCCTGCAGGACTAGGGTGAGTCTAAGACCTTAACTAAAATTATATGCTTATTGGGCCTCTTCCCCTTTTCTATCCTGCCTCTTTCACTCCCTGAATAGTTGTTCCTGGGAGCAAATCCTTAAAAACACTTGGATCTGAAACCTTTGTTTGTTTGCGTGAATATCACCTGCTAAATCTACATTATAAGAGATAATTTTTTTTCAAATTCACAATCTAGATAGTAGTCCCCAAATTAAGTGAATATGCTTATTACATGCTTTATAAAATGCATTATTAGTAGAATTGGGTGAAATATTGTTAAATGATCATTCAGTTAGAATAGTGTTCATATAGTTCTCTCAGTTATCTTTGCCAAGTAATCTTATATACCTGGCTTTCAGTTTTCCCCTTTGATAAAGGAGAGTGTTGGATCAGATACTCTCTAAGGCAGTGAGTCTCAAAAGGAAGCAATTTCATTCCCCAGAACACATTCAGTAAAATCTCAAGATGTCTCAGGTCGTTGCAGCTGAGGAGTGCTACTGGTGCTTCTCATGGGTAGAAGCCACGGATGCTGCTAAATAACCTGAAATGCCCTGAACAGCCCCCTACAGCAAAATATTATCCAGCTCAATGTATCAGTAGTGCTGAGATTGAGAAACCTTGATCTGAGGTCTTGCTGTCTCCAAAATTCAGTGAACAATTAATTCTGTTTTAGTCTACAGTATGTCAGTTCATCATTTTTATAATCAATGCATTTTAATTCTATGAGAAATCAGTCATCTCAGCTTGATACTAACCAATTAGTTACTTGTCTGTTTATAAGCAATTGACTGTCAGTTAAGGTAGATTACTTCTGCATGGGCACATAGCCTTTATAACTTAACATTCAGTGATCTGCTTCCTGCTCTAGAAAATACTTTTTTAAAAAAAACGTGGAACAGAGGATAGAAATTACCTAGTGAAAGCCAATACAATGGTAATTTCTTTATGTAAAGTGGCATGGGCAAATTAAATAAAGTATGTAACATGCCATTTTATGACACAGTAATCATAGAGAGTCTAATTAAAGAGCTATATGAGTTGCGTGCACTTTTGACTTTTTATATTAATCTCAGTAACTAAGAGAAACTAATTTAACACTCCTGATTTACTGTTATT
This sequence comes from Okapia johnstoni, assembly GCA_024291935.2. NCBI lineage: Eukaryota > Metazoa > Chordata > Mammalia > Artiodactyla > Giraffidae > Okapia > Okapia johnstoni. Next base: position 49,362 of record JAGTYA010000041.1, read on the forward strand.
AATAGAGCAGGTTTCCAGTGACAGTTTCCATATTATAGTTTTCTAGAACAGTGAGCATATTGAAAGTAGCTGTAGTTAGAAGTTATATTTGTTATATTTACAAAAAAGTAACTATTCCAATTTTTTTACATAACGTATAGCCTAGTCACTGTGAGTTGCTTGTGCTCAATGTGCTATTAAAACACCTAAATTAAATGAAGTAATGCTACACTATCTACTGCTGTATTTTATCCATTTTAAAGCTTAATTGCTTTATAATTAATCATAATATAGAGTCAAATATGGGAGCAAATGAAGAAGAAAGTATTACAATCCCATGATGTAATTAATTCCACATACTGTATAAAAGATCTTTTTCTATGAAATCTTCATCTTGTAAGAAATAAAGAAACATATAGAAGGAAAAGTATTTTGAATTAATAATAAAATACTTGAGCTAGATGAAGAAAAATGACATAAAAACATAAAATCTGGGTTCCAAAGATTAGAGACTTGGTTCTGCTGGCCAGCTTTACTTTTATTTCTAGGCTCAGAAAAGGAATGTAAATAAAATAAGCCTTGAGGGCTGTAAAATGATTCCATGGTGAGAAGGATTAGGTTAAACTGCTTCACCCAAATGCAGCACAGCAATAATATAACAAGCTCTCCAGGGACAAATGGAAAATCCCTCACTTGTACTGTGTTCAATAGTGAAACATTTAAGCCTTTGGAAATCAAAACTAGGATATCATGTTTTGTGTGTCTTTCTCAAACTGCTTCTTGATATTTTTTCACCATATTTCTTTATGATCAGGATTTTGTGAACTTTATCTTGAAGATCAAGAATTGAAAATGCAGAGATAAGTTTATGTAAGACATATAATGTAGCCAGTGCTGTGGTCTGACTTTTTCTGTTCCCCCAAAAGGTGTGTATTGAAATCCTAATACCAGATGTGATGGTATTAGGAGGCAGGGCCTTTGAGAGGTAATTAGGCCATGATGTTGGAGCCTAATTTAGTAGTTTTAATTTTATAGTGCCTCACAAGATAGACTCCACAAAAGTCTGTAGACCATTCCACCATGAAAAGATACAACTGGAAGATACAACTGGGAAAAGGGCCCTTGCCCACCCATGCTGGCACTCTTATCTTGGATTTCCCAAACTCCGGAACTATGGGAAATAAATTTCTGTTGTTTGTAAGCTACCAAGTCTATGGTATTTTATTGTAGCAGTTCAAACTGACTAAGACAAGCAATATTCAAACTATCTTTTTTTCTCATGACTCACAGGAAAAATAGACTACCAATTCTCATGAACAGTTCATAGCAAATTAGTTATGTATCCAAATACCTTTACAACTCAAGATAATTTTTGAATGGAAATACTAGAAATGCTTTAAATGGTTAGCTATTTTCTTAATATAAGAAAAAATATCACTCTATTTATAGAGTGTACATAAAGTCTGGAAAGGTGGCAAGAATACACAGAAGAACTGTACAAAAAAAGATCTTCACAACCCAGATAATCACGACGGTGTGATCACTCACCTAGAGCCAGACATCCTGGAATGTGAAGTCAAGTGGGCCTTAGAAAGCATCACTACGAACAAAGCTAGTGGAGGTGATGGAATTCCAGTTGAGCTATTTCAAGTCCTGAAAGATGATGCTGTGAAAGTGTTGCACTCGATATGCCAGCAAATCTGGAAAACTCAGCAGTGGCCACAGGACTGGAAAAGGTCAGTTTTCATTCCAGTCCCAAAGAAAGGCAATGCCAAAGAATGCTCAAACTACCGCACAATTGCACTCATCTCACACGCTAGTAAAGTAATGCTCAAAATTCTCCAAGCCAGGCTTCAGCAGTATGTGAACCATGAACTTCCAGATGTTCAAGCTGGTTTTAGAAAAGGCAGAGGAACCAGAGATCAAATTGCCAACATCCACTGGATCATTGAAAAAGCAAGAGAGTTCCAGAAAAACATATATTTCTGCTTTATTGACTATGCCAAAGCCTTTGACTGTGTGGATCACAATAAACTGTGGAAAATTCTGAAAGAGATGGGAATACCAGACCACCTGACCTGCCTCCTGAGAAACCTGTATGCAGGTCAGGAAGCAACAGTTAGAACTGGACATGGAACAACAGACTGGTTCCAAATAGGAAAAGGAGTACGTCAAGGCTGTATATTGTCACCCTGCTTATTTAACTTATATGCAGAGTACATCATGAGAAACACTGGGCTGGAAGAAGCACAAGCTGGAATCAAGATTGCCGGGAGAAATATCAATAACCTCAGATATGCGGATGACACCACCCTTATGGCAGAAAGTGAAGAAGAACTAAAGAGCCTCTTGATGAAGGTGAAAGAGGAGAGTGAAAAAGTTGGCTTCAAGCTCAACGTTCAGAAAACTAAGATCATGGCATCTGGTCCCATCACTTCATGGGAAATAGATGGGGAAACAGTGGAAACAGTGGCTGACTTTATTTTTTTGGGCTCCAAAATCACTGCTGATGGTGATTTCAGCCATGAAATTAAAAGACGCTTACTCCTTGGAAGGAAGGTTGTGACCAACCTAGATAGCATATTTAAAAGCAGAGACATTACTTTGCCAACAAATGTCCATCTAGTCAAGGCTATGGTTTTTCGAGTGGTCATGTATGGGTGTGAGAGTTAGACAGTGAAGAAAGCTGAGTGCCGCAGAATTGATGCTTTTGAACTGTGGTGTTGGAGAAGACTCTTGAGAGTCCCTTGGATTGCAAGGAGATCCAACCAGTCCATCCTAAAGGAGATCAGTCCTGGGTGTTCACTGGAAGGACTGATGTTGAAGCTGAAACTCCAATACTTTGGCCACCTCATGTGAAGAGTTGACTCATTCGAAAAGACCCTAATGCTGGGAAGGATTGGGGGCAGGAGGAGAAGGGGATGACAGAGAATGAGATGGTTGGATGGCATCACCGACTCAATGGACATGGGTTTGGGTAGACTCCGGGAGTTGGTGATGGACATGGAGGCCTGGCGTGCTGCGATTCATGGGGTCACAAAGAGTCGGACACCACTGAGCGACTGAACTGAACTGAAAGTCTGGAGATGTGGAAAAACATATAGAATTTAATCAAGGACATCTTTACTCTGTAAAATAGTAAAATAATACTGTGTTTTCAGAATTCATGGATATAGAGATGAAACAATCTCCAAGATGTATTATTAATTAGGGGAAAGCAAATTGCCAAACAATATGTACTACTATTATTATTACATTTAAACAACAGTCAAATGCACGTTTATGTCTATATGGGGTGAACTCATAATAAAATTATATGGTGATAGGAATGAGAGAGGGAATTGAAGAGAATTCAAGAGATAATTTTATTTTGACAATACGTTTGAAATTTTTACAGTGTGAAAATGTTTATAGAGCACCACTTCAGTACTTTAACTCTGATCAGCGATGGATCACTTTTAAGCACTTCACATTTGACCTTGATGCTTCAGTCACTGTGAGTATGAGGGTGGACACATTTCATGTGAAGGGTCCTGGGCCAATTGTTAGAGATTTGGGTTCTAATCCTCCTTCTGGCACAAACCACCTGAGTGATCTTAAGCTAATCACTGTTTCCCTATGGTCTTATCCTGCTTTACTGTTTCAGTTGTTTGTTGACTGATCAGAAGTCAGGTAAAAGTATGCACCAACCCAGTGGACCTATGCTGACTGGCTCTTAAAACTCTTCACTTCATGATTGTGTCACAGTATCCTTTTGAGAAAATGAAAATCAGCACTGCTGGTAAAAGAGTGTCTTCAGTGGGACATCGACAAGGTCACATAAACAGTGTTTATACACAAGGACCCACCACAACTGAAAACAGGACTAATGACCCCTCGTTGTAAGTGAGTTATGCTTTATCAGTGATGTCCCCAGGCCAGCATTATTACTTTACCTCATGAACAAAGACTGCTGAGAATCTAACTGCTAAACTGCTCCTCCTCCTTAACAAGATCCTAGCCAAGACAAGCATCCATGATCTCCCTTGGGAATATCAAGCACAAGTTCACACCTATAAACAACCCCTCTTAAATCACTGTTATGAGGTGCCCCAAGGTTTCATATGGGATAAGTCCTCTGTCCATGGAATTCTCCAGGCCAGAATACTGGAATGGGTTGCTGTTTCCTTCTCCAGAGGATCTTCCCAACCCAGGGATCAAACCCAGATCTCCCACATTGCAGGGGGATTCTTTACCATCTTAGCCACCAGGGAAGCCTGAGAATACTGGAGTGGGTAGCCTATCCCTTCTCCAGGGGGACTTCCCAACCCAGCAACTGAACCATGGTCTCCTGCATTGCAGGCAGAATTTACCAGCTGAGCTACCAGGGAAGCCCCTCATTTACTGCAGCCTACTAAATAAATCTGACTTTGACTGCAGGTGTGTTCCTGACTGACTACTAGGATTTGACACTTCCTTTTGATCATCGAAAGTATCATTCATGTAACATAAACCGTATCTTTTGTCAAAAGGTACTTCTTTGACTGAAGGTAACACCTTTGTTTTGAAATGCTGTTGATATAAAACATAAAAGAAATAGCAAGAGGGTTTAATGTATATCCTGGTAGACAGTCTTATTTATATTCTCAAATTATCATCCCTTTCCTTATACCTACATCACTTCATTAATTATGTAAACCTTTCTTTTACTGGTAACTTTAACATACCCACAGATTGTAGTCAGTTACATTCCAAACCATGACGAACATCCTTTAAGAGATTTGTATTGGTTATATGTGGCTGTATAACAAATGATCCCCAAATTTAGTGACTTAAATCAACACATGTATTATCTCTCAATGTCTGCAGACCAGGAATTTTGAGAATGGCGTAGCTATATAGTCCTGGCTGGTTCAAGGTCTGTCATGAGATCCTGAATCTTTTTGCAAACTTACAGAGACTAAAGAGGTGGTTTAAAGTATATTTCTTGGAAATCTATTTCCTTATTGACATGTTTGCTATTGAATAATTGTGATTCAGTCACAGAAATTTTACTATGTGTTTTCTATAAATATGTATCATAAATGAAGAAAATGAGGCTTGGAGAATTTAAGTGTCTTATCCTATATCATATAGCTATAAATCAGAATATGAAAAAATATTCAGAATCAGAATATGAAAAAAATTTTGTTTAGTGCCCCAAACAGTACTTTGTGTACAAGATCAGAGCTTCTAGAGAAAATTATTTTTAAAAAAGGAAAGAAAGAAATAGGAATATTCATTAATTGGGTCCTTACTTGATAACATAAATGTTTACATACATTTTCACACTTACTCAAATCCATTCTCTTGTTCAGTCAAACCTGTTTACAATTGCTAGTCCACAAATCTCTCCCTGCTGGTAAAAATTACATTCAAAATATTTTCCAAATAAGCAATAAACTCATATCACCAGGAATGCCAAAATTCCCTTATCCTTGTGGAAGCATTGAAGTTCAAATAGGGAATCACTGTATTTTGTCTTGATATTTTTGGCCTCACTTTTCTATGTTCTGTTCCTCCTGAATACTTTTATATGTCATTTCTCTTCCTTCTGTGAAATAGATAAAGCTCAAATATATGTTATTTATACCTTTTGATAAAATGACTACAGTGAGAAGTAATTTCTGTCAGATATTTTATTTCTTCTCAACTTTGGCATTTTGAGACAGTTATTTCTAAATGGCTATTCAGAAGAGCGCAAGAGGGAAAGAATTCAGAGAATGGTACATTGAGTAGGACCTAAGTCATTCAATATTTAATGTGAAAATGAAAACTAAATTACACTTAATTTCAGATGGTCATTTTCAACACTGAAACATATAGATATCAGAGAGAGAGAGAGGAAGCATCAGAAGTAAGTTTCTGTAAAACTGTAATAAACAGGGTTACTTGTGTGCTCTCATCAGTTTGAAATATCTGTCAAGTGAAGCTATGCACGTTTTCTTTGATCACAATGTTAAACATTAAACTAGCAGTGCAGTGGAAATAATTCAAGATTTGGAATCCACAAGAAATGATTTCAAGTTCTAGTTTTGCCATTACTGGTTATGTAACATTGGACAACCTATCTGTGACTCAGGTTGTTTTCCTGCTAAATGGGAGTAAGTACTGATAGTAGTGCTTATTTTTCCTGGTTTGTGGTAAAAGTTAGAATTGGTATCGATAATTTGCCTAATACAGAGTGAAAGCTCAGTAAGTGGAGCTTTAATCAGTCTTAATTTACATTTATTTGCTTATGGAAAAAAATGTGCTAATTTAGGAGAGCTAAAAAGAGAAATGTTTCTTCACCCCTTCCTAGCTATGTGGTTCTTAGATCTCCAGTACTTGGATCTCCACCTGTTCTTAGATCAGTTTACTCTCACCCAGTAAGTGCTGAAGCCAGAAGCTGCTTTGAGGAACGTATCTCCTTTCAAGAAATAACCTCTTTTGTGCAAAGCTTCTGAATGTCAAGTAGGCTTACCTCACCTATGTTTCTGGTTAGTAGACTGCATATTTTAGATTATTCTTTTCTTAAATGTAAGCAAGACTTTCAAAATGAATTCCCATCCAAATATGCTAAGGTATTCACATTAGCTAGCTTGATAAAATGGATATGTGTGTATATGCTTCCAGTCCTCACTGAATATAAAGTTAAAAGACAAGAAAAATCCTTCTAAATTTTACAGATATAAGCTTTTATTATCTCGAAGTTAGAAAAACACCCCATTAGAATATGTAACTAAATCTTAATCAGTGTTTGAAATTCTTTTCTATAAACAGGTGCTAATAATAAGTAATATGTTGATAGATCTTTATAGACTAATATGAACTGTGAGGAAATGAAAATTTATAAAAGACTAGATTATTGCCAGTCAATAGAGACAAGTTTATTTTAGTAGTAGAAAAGTATAAAATCTGGCCTGTTTGAAGATACAAAATTTGAGAAACTTTAAAGGAATTGGCCCTTTCCCAGTTGTCAGTAGGAATTCATCAACCTATGGGGACTCAGCTCAGTTCCACATAGGCTTATGCTTTAAATTCCTTGTTTATTTGGTATAGAAAGAACCTTTTTACAAAGAGTGCTTTTTCGTTTTTCCCAAATCCCACCTCTGTGGATTTCACCTGCAGTTTTGGAGCTTGAAAAGTATGTTATAATCATCTACCTCTCTTACTTCCTGCAAACCACTCTTCAGAGTACATTGCACCAGGGAATTCACCCTGAAACATTCACAATCCTAAACCTTCATTACCCAAGGTTTAAACTAGGCTGAACACTATCATTCTTCTGACAGTTTTGCACAGTGTTGCTATGAATATACTCCTCATATTCTCTTGCTTTCTCTGTGGTTATAATGTGTGCTGTGTATGTTTCTGTGGAGATAGCACAATTTAAGATAATCACCGAATCAGAAATTAGAATCTTTGCCTGAGTTTTGCACCCAAGAGCAGGGGGAATGTTGGAATTAAATCAATTATAAAAAATAAAATGAAAACATGGAAATACAAATGAGGTTTAAATAAAAAAGCATAAATCGATAAGCTGAACCTCATTGAAATGAACAACTTCTGCTCTGTGAAAGGCAATAAATATCAAGAGAATTAGAAAATATTCGCAAAAGATATATCTGATTTAAGACTGTTATCTAAAAACTACAAAGAACTCTTAAAATGAAAAAATAAGAAATAACCTGTTTTAAAAATGGGCCAAAGAACTTAACAGATACCTCACCAAAGATACACAGGTGGCAAATAAGCACATGGAAAAATGTTCCATATCCTTTGTCAGCAGGGAAGTGCAGATTAAAACAACAGTGAGACACCACTTCATGCCTATTAGAATGGCCAAAATCCAGAGCCTTGACAACAGCAAATGCTGGCGAGGATGTTTTGCACAATGTACCTTACTCTCAGTTTTATTGTAAACCTATAACTGCTCCAAAAAATAAGTGTCTTTTAAAAAATAATATAAACGAATTGAAGTTCTTGCTAGACTTAATGCTTGTTACATTTGTCTGAATGGAATTTTCTGAAGGTCATATTCATAAATGTACCATCCAGATCTAAATAATATGGTTGGCATAAAAGAGGGACTGAAGTTGGCTCTTTGCATCAAGCAGCCAAAGTATTGGAGCTTCAGCCTCAGTCCTTCCGATGAATATTCAAGGTTGATTTTCTTTGGGGTTGACTGGTTTGATCTCTTTGCTGTCCAAAGGACTTTCAAGAGTCTTCTCCAGCACCACTGTTTGAAAGCATCAATTCTTCTATGCTCAGCCTTCATGTTACCAGATCCCTGATATAGAAACCTGAGGAGTAAAATGCAAGGTCAACATATAGGGCAATCTCACTCATGAACATAGATGTGGAAATCCTAGATACAATAATAATATAAGTGGAATCTTCAATATATAAAAAGATTAATACACTTGGAGCAAGTTAATTTACTATTAAAAGTCAATTAGTGTAAATTGTTGTAGTATTGTTAAGTATTGTAAGATGGAAAATTCATATAATCATTAATGAAAGAAACATTATACAAAATTTAACATACATGCAGGATTATAATGATAATTATACAAATCTAAACATGTTACAACTCATAGAACTTTACAAGAAAAAATCAATTTTACTACATGATAATTTAAAAATTAGAAAAATAATTTACCTCTAAAGATATCTTATAAATTCTATGAAGTGGTAAGGCATTTTTGTAACTTTTCAATTTATTGATAATAAAAGGTAAAGCTTTATAGCCACAATTTTGACACTTGAATTATTAAAATTCAAAAAATATTTAGAGATGTAAAGCCACTGGAATAATAAACTTTTATTTACAACAAAATGCTAAATGTTTAGTTGAATTCCTCAGGAGATAGTGGCCATTCCAAGCTATATTAAAATGTGGCCAACTTTACCACTCAAGAAAAGGGTCTTGACTTGTGTCAAATTTTATTGAGTCACACCTAGAACTCCTTGTTGCAATGTGTTAATCCACCAAAGCACTCATACTGTTGTGTATTACTCTGTGTTTCACCATCACATCTTGACTCTACATGTAAATGCTTTTTATTTCAAATATAATATTGAATTTATAACTGACAGTGTTGTTGTAAAATCAGGCAAGTCATCACAAACATCAGAAACATCATCACAACCATCACTCTAAATGATGTGTTAATGGGGAAATTAACTCTGCCAGCAACATGAAATAAGAAGCATAATGCATTTTGAGCATTTTGAGAGGCAGCTGATCTCCATGTCACCCTTGTTGCACTGGGATCTCTGACTGCGGCCCAGCCTGCCAGCTCTCCTGTTACTTTCAGGCCCCCAGTCCGTCTCTGTACTGAGGGTGGAGGATTGGAGGAGCCTGCTGTGCTTTCAAGATACATCTTTCCTCCTACCTACCACAGAGAGCAAGAAGAGCCCTTTTCTGTGAGGGGAAAATCCTGCTACTCCGTATATGAATGAGCTAGATGTTGTCAGTACAAGCCTTCGGGAAGAAGGAAGCCTAAAAATAATAACCGACTTGTCATCTGGAAGAGTTCACAAATATTAAAGCGGTATCCTCAGTTTTAAGGCCACCATCTCCTCCGATTTCTCCTGAAGTTCACTAGGTCAGGGAGCGCTGGTGCCTGGAGGAGGCAGTCAGGGAGGAGGAATCATGGGGGCGGGGAGGAGGGGCTCTGAGTCAGGAAATGGCAGCAGGACTCCCAGATACACTGCACAAGAGACTGAGCCACGCCTTCCAGTTACTAGGGCTCTTTTTTCTTGGTCCTGAATTAGCTGTTTTGTCTATTTTCACAGATTGAATAATTGGCATCCTTGCAAAATTTCACTCTGCCCATTGCTCTGTGATCACAGAGGAGCCGATGTATGGGGACTGGATCTCCATTCCTTTCTGAGGTGGAGCACACCATTGCTTCCACAGAGTAAATGAAGAGAAAATATAGAATTCAGGGAAGAGTCTCATAAATGAGCACGCCCTCGTCGGGAGCATTGCCCAAGTGTAGATAGAGTGTAAATGGCCTTTGGTGGAGTCTGTAAATAATTCATTAGGTAGGAAATGAGAAAAACTGGCCATTCTGCTATTAGAAATATAGTGAGATTCTTTTTTTTCTTTATAAGAAAGCTTTTCATGACAGACGAGATCAATCATCTGATCAAATGCCTTTCTCCCTTCTGAAACAGCAGAGTGCTAATGCATTTTCTCTTCTTCCTCTTCATAAATGTGAATTCTTATTACACACATTTTGTTGTTGGTAAAGAGACGCTCACTCTTGCTTCAGAGTGAGCAGCACACTCTCCGAGGTTCATTAGAAGTATGGCAGATTATTATATACATTATATATACTAATGGTATATATAGTATATATTAAGTGGTATAGCATGTATAGTAGTATATACTCTGGCATTATGTGCAACAACTTAACCACTTCTCTCAGTATTTTTAAAAAGAATTTTAAAGTGCAATACTCCAAGGGTAAGATTCTAATTCATTACAATGGAGGATGATTTTTTTCAGTGTCGGAAATGGAAAATCTGTACTTGAACAGCATCAACCTTCTGAACTCTTTTTCTAGTCTCCCAACCAAAAAACAGAAGTTTCCCTAAAATTACCTGAGATTAATTAGCACACAGGTACACGCACCCTGGTGGCTCAGATGGTAAAGAATCTGCCTGCAGTGCAGGAAACCTGGGTTTGATCCCTGGGTCAGGAAGTCCCCTGGAGAAGGGAATGGTAACCCACTCCAGTATTCTTTCCTGGAGAATTCCATGGACAGAGGAGCCTGGCAGACTACAGTCCACAGGGTCACAATGAATCAGATACGACTGAGTGACTAACACACACACACACACACACACACACACACACACACACACACACACACACACACACCCCTGTATATGCTGTGTTGTATTAACACTTTTAAAATTTAAATTGTGCCCAGAAGGGAATGTTCAGTTACTTAATAATCAGTTATTATTCCTTTAATCTTGAAATGGAAGAAAAAGGAAGAAAGAAAGAGAAATGGAAACAGACACAGAGGGATTAGGGAAAGTTGATTTGAAAAAAAAAAAAAAAACACGGAATTTGAGAGACAGGCAGGAGGAAAGAATTTTTCTCTTTGACCTAAAGAGTTCACCGCAAATGTTGCTGATAAAGTCTCAGATGAGAAATTTCTGGCGATTTGGGGCTGGGAAAGTCCTGAGGTACCAGCACTTAACCCAGATCCATGTGGTTCATAGGAGCCTCCTAGAACTATATTACAAAAAAAATGTAATGGTCTCTGTCTTGGGTTTTATGATTTTTACTGTTTTCTTTGTGTGGTTCTATACATTCCACGATGTAGAAATTATTCAAATATTAAATACTGTTAAAATGATCATTCAGTTTTAGGTGTTATCATAGAACCAACTCTGTTTGGCTACAAACAGGGCTCACCATTTAATGAGTTACTCCTCCGAATTGTTAGCACCTTAAAAAATAGCATGTTGATTTTTCATGATTATATAAACAATATTATTAGGGAACTTAGATATGCTGGAAGATTAAAAACAAATTTAAAGGATGTACCTATAACTTTATCACTCCAATATACATAGATGTTAATACTTTGTATGTTTTCATATTTTTATTATAGAACTAATGATGATAATAATAATAATAATGTTTAAGTGTTTTCTTTGTGCCAGGCCAGTTTTAGGTGTGAAATGTATAAACTAATTTACTGTTACTAATTACTGTTATACAGTTGCACCTGTGTGTGTGTGTGTGTGTGTGTGTATGTGTGCGCGCTTAGTTGCTCAGTCATGCACAAGTCGTTGTGACCCCATGGACTGTAGCCGACCAGGCTCCTCTGTCCATGGGGATTCTCCAGGCAAGGATACTGGAGTGGGTTACCATGCCCTCCTCCAAGGGATCTTCCCAATCCAGGGATGGAACCCAGGTCTCCCGCATTGCAGGTGGATTCTTTACCATCTGAGCCACCGGAGAAGCCCAATAATACTGGCATGGGTAGCCTATCCCTTCTCCATTGGAACTTTCCGACCCAGGAATTGAACAAGGGTCTCCTGCATTGCAGGCGATTCTTTACTGGCTGAAGCACTATAGTTAGCGATACAGCCAGAATTTAGGCACAGAAGGCGTGGCCTCAGAGTCTCACTATTTAACCACTCGAAACTGCCTTAAATGCATGTGTGTGTGTTTGTGTGTGTGGGTATAACTTGGAGAAGTGACTCATGGATTTAACCAATATACAGCTTAAGGCTTGTAGCCCAAAGCTGCTTGAAAACCAGTCATAAGGTTGAATTGGGTAATCTCTTGTCACCATATGGACATTTTTGCAGATTCTATGACATACCTTCATCTTTTCAGCCAGAAAACCTCTCAATACAAATCTGTATTAAAAATGTTCTCCTGTCTATACATCCTTAACCAAACCTGGATTTTATGTTTCTATCTAAAAAGAGAAACTTGTATTGCAATTTTCTTTCATTGTATTTAATTTTGAGCATCTTGTCATGTATTTGCATTTTTTGTGTGTGTGGTTAGTGTGGCTGAGGAACTGAATCTTTATTTACTTAATTTTTGAATTTTAAATTTTACCTTATTTGTATGTATTTTTTCCAGCTTTATTGAGTTATGATTGATATGTAACACTGTATAGGTTTAAGGTACACAGTGTGTTGACTTGATGCATTTATATACTGTAAAATGCTTTTACAGCATAGCATTAGCTTACTCCTCCATCACATCATATAATTACTATTTCTTTTTTTTTGTGGTGAGAACATTTAAAATCTACTGTCTTAGCAACTTTCAAGCATATAATTATTAACTATGTATAGTATTATTAGCTATAATCACCAAAATGTACATTAGATCCCCAGAACTTACTCATCTTATAATTGGAAGTTTGTGCCCTTTGAACAATATTTGTCTACTTTCTCCACCCCTCAGCAAGTAGTAAACACCATTCTAGTCTCTATTAATTGGGTGCTTTTATCTTACAGTATTTACCTTTCTCTGTTTTACTTAGCATACTACCCTCAAGGTCCATGCATACTAGATATCATACACCTTAAACCACACACAAAAATCAACTCAAAATGATTTGAAGACTTAAACTTAAGACATGAAACTGTAAAACTCCTAAAAATAAACATAGGGAAAAATCTCCTTCACACTGGTCTCGACAGTGGTTTTTTTTGGGGGTAACAGAAGTAAAAGGCGACCAGAGCAAAAATAAATAAGTGGGATTACATCGAACTAAAAAACTTCTTCTCAGCAAAGAAAAACAACAACAGAATCAAAAGGCAACCTAGGGAATGGGAAAAAATGTTTGCAAATTGCATATCTGATAAGGGGTTGATTAATATCCAAAACATATACTTGTACCTTCTGATAGCAAAAAAATTAAGCAATCTAGTCAAAAAATGAGCAAAGGAACAGAATAGACATTTTTCCATAGACAGTGTAAAAAGGGCCAACAGGTACATGAAAGGTGCTCAACATCAATCATCATGGACATACAAATCTAAATCAGAATGAGATATCACCCACACTTGTTGAAATGGCTCTCTTCAAAAAGACAAGAGTTAACAAGTATTGGTGAGGGTATGGATAAAGGGAACCCCAGTGCACTATTGATGAGAATGTATATCAGGCAGCTACTATGGAAAACATTAGGGAGGTTCCTCAAAAAATTAAAAATTGTATTATGTAATCCAGCAATCTGTCTTCTGGGTATGTCTCCAAAGGAAGTGAAACTAAGATCTGAGAGAGATACATGAACTCCCAAGTTCATTGTAGCATTTTTCGCAAGAAAAGCATTTTTCCAAGAATATGGGGAAAAAACCCCAAGTTTATATCAATGATGAATGGATAAAGAGAACATGATATTTTATCTCTCTCTCTCCCTATATGTGTGTGTGTGTGTGTGTGTGTGTGTGTGTATTAGCAACTACAATGCCTCCAGCTTTGTTCATCTTTCTCAAGATTGCTTTAGCTATGCAGGATCTTTTGTGGTTCCATTCCCTGTGGCTCAGATGGTAAATAATCTGCCTGCAATGCAGAAGACCTGGGTTTGATCCTGGGGTCAGGAAGATTCCCTGGAGAAAGGAATAGCTACCCACTCCAGTATTCTTGCCTGGAGAATTCCATTGACAGAGGAGCCTGGCAGGCTATATAGTCAACGGAGTCACAAAGAGTTGGACACGATTGAGTGACTAACACACATACTGTCAAGACTTTTAGAATTTCTTTTTCTATGTGAAAAATGCCATTGGAATTTTTATAAGGTTGCATTGAGTTTGAAGATGGCTTTGGATATTATAGACATTTTTATTAATTCTTCCAGTCCTTGAGCATGAAGCATCTTTCCATTTATTTGTGCCACCTTTAATTTTCTTTCATCGCTGTCTTACGGTTTCAGTGTACAGATCTTTCCCCTCCTCGGTTAAATTTATTCTTAAATATTTTATTCCTTTTGATACTATTGTAAAGGGACTTGTTTACTTAGTTTCTCTTTCTGATAGATCACCGTTAGCTATATAAATAGAAACACAGCTGATTTATTTCCTCCCCATCCCTAGATCCTTCCTTGTGTCACCAGGATTTTGGCAGTAGCTATATCCTTCTGAGGCCATGCCTCAATTCTGATAGCCCCTGGTCTGCCTGACTAGTTCTTACCAGATTCTCCTAACACCCTTTCCTCTCTGTGCCCCCCTCAGGCATACGTAATAATGCCTCCAACTAACATTATTCTTTAGAAACTTTATAATTGCTTGCTAGTTCTTTAAACATGTGCAAACTTATGAAAATTGTCCCTTCATTATTTTATTATATGTTAAATTTGACCATTTGACGGAGGCTTTTCTCTACTTCTAAAAGCCTGTCTGATAACTCTCATTTATCCAGAGGTTCTTATAAAGAAGTGTACACTATAAGCTATGCAAATAGAGCTATCATTAGTCAAATGTAGGATTTAAAATATTCATTAATAATTGTCACAGAGAGAATACAAAAAAAATGCATTTAGTAAGAAATTTTTCTAAGGGAGTAGACCCAGAATCTTCTATCTATACATTCCCTACCTTTTATCTTTGAGGAATCACCTATAGCCAGACTTACTAAATTCTGAAGCTCTGAGATAGCTTAACATTTAATTTCTTTTCATCCACATGCACAACCAGTTGCCAAGTCTAGCCTATTTTCTGTGGCAATGCTAGATTTCATGCTAAGCCACTTGTCCAAGTCTTGACTGTGGCTTTGTCTAAATCACGACATAATTTTAAATTATTTTCCTTTTGACATTTTAGATATTTTACATTGTTACTCACAGAAATCCAGGAGCGCCCCAGGGTTGGATATAAATTTGTAACTAACCTTCAACTTTTCTGCCTACAAAAAGTCAATAACATGTTTGTCCTTATCTCTGTTTATCTTTTACCCTGAAAATCATGTTTTTGTCAATTCCTTGAAATGAGTTTCTCCTTTTAAACCTAACAATCTTTGAATAAATCATTCCAAATTTATGGGTATGATTCTTGATCAGAAATCATCTTCATTGATTCAAGTTCTGTAGAATACAGGTCTATAGAATCATAGACTCTAGAATACTTTGGAAAAATAAGTGGAAGTTTAGTCTAATCTTTAACTTTTTTAAAAAATAGTTTTCCCATTCACCTTGCTTCAGTCATTGTCAGGTTTCACAACGAGCAGTATTGTTTCTCTACATATGGCTTGCTGACCAGGGCTCACCATGAAAGTTGCTGCCCTTGAGGTTAGGAATAACAAGAGGAAGTAGCCAATACTTGCTGTGTGCCAAATGGGGTGTCATTACTTGGTTTTCATTCCAGAAGTGCTGTACTCCCCAAAATGAGCCAAAATTGGGGACTCAGGAGAATAGTGTAGAAGCCTGGTGGTAAAACTGAAAAACATATCTTTAAGGAGTTAGGCACAGGCAGGAAAAAAGAAGCAGCAGAAAGGGAAATGAAGTATAGTATGTGATGAAGAAAAATCATCTATCCTTTATCCTGCCCTGGTGCAGCTCATCAACAGAGGGTGGGACTATAAAGGGGCCATCTTTTCCTTTGGCTGTCCTGTGAGGTGCTTCTGTATCAGTGCTTGTTCAGAAGTGGGAGGGGTTTATAGGCTGTCACCCCATAAGACATTGGCAGAAGACCTCAAGAGGCCAGAGTGGCCTGAGCCTCCCTTCCTATGCCTTGGCATCCCTTCACTAATGACTGAGGTAGGCAGGTTGTGAAGAGAAGTGAAGAGCTGAATAACTATCTGTGAAAGATCTGAGTTAAAATATACCAGGGTTTAGCTGATAAAAGGCAAACTAGCCTTATGAAAGAAAAAGGTGGGGAGGAAGGAAGGAGATAAAAAGTAAGGAATGAAGGAGAAAAAGGAAGGAAGGAGAAAGAAAGAGTGAAAACTCGAGTACAAAAGAGGAAACCAGAGCAGGAGCCACTTTGTGTCTGGGAAACTCAAATATAAGGAGCCTGCAATTTGGGTCACCCTTGGCACATCAGATATAAGGGTTAAACAGGTAATGTATTTTGCCAGATCTGGGCCTGAAGCTAATATGTAAACATCTGTGATCAAAATCTAGTCAAGATCAGAAGCTAGATGCAGATGAGCATACAGCTTGTGCAATCTCAGTGTGTGGAACTGAGTGAAATTCTGATAAGAGAAGGATGGATACTTTCTATTAAACTGAGGAGCACACAGGGAATAGCATGGTTATTGGTCTATATTCATTGGTAACCCAAATGAGTTCAGTTCAGTTCAGTTCAGTCGCTCAGTTGTGTCCGACTCTTTGCAACCCCATGAATCGCAGCACGCCAGGCCTCCCTGTCCATCACCAACTCTCGGAGTTTACCCAAACCCATGTCCATCGAGTCGGTGATGCCATCCAACCATCTCATCCTCTGTCGTCCCCTTCTCCTCCTGCCCCCAATCCTTCCCAGCATTAGGGTCTTTTCCAATGAGTCAACTCTTCGCATGAGGTGAACAAAGTATTGGAGTTTCAGCTTCAACCTCAGTCCTTCCAATGAACACCCAGGACTGACCTCCTTTAGGATGGACTGGTTGGTTCTTCTTGCAGTCCAAGGGACTCTCAAGAGTCTTCTCCAACACCACAGTTCAAAAGCATCAAGTCTTCGGCGCTCAGCTTTCTTCACCGTCCAACTCTCACATCCATACGTGACCACTGGAAAAACCATAGCCTTGACTAGACAGACCTTTGTTGGCAAAGTAATGTCTCTGCTTTTCAATATGCTATCTAGGTTGGTCATAACCTTCCTTCCAAGGAGTAAGCATCTTTTAATTTCATGGCTGCAGTCACCATCAGCAGTGATTTTGGAGCCCCCAAAAATAAAGTCTGCCACTGTTTCCACTGTTTCCCCATCTATTTCCCATGAAGTGATGGGACCAGATGCCATGATCTTAGTTTTCTGAATGCTGAGCTTTAAGCCAACTTTTTCATTCTCCTCTTTCACTTTCATCAAGAGGCTCTTTAGTTCTTCTTCACTTTCTGCCATAACGGTGGTGTCATCTGCATATCTGAGGTTATTGATATTTCTCGCAGCAATCTTGATTCCAGCTTGTACTCCATCCAGCCCAGCGTTTCTCATGATGTACTCTGCATAGAAGTTAAATAAGCAGGGTGACAGTATACAGCCTTGACGTACTCCTTTTCCTATTTGGAACCGGTCTGTTGTTCCATGTCCACTTCTAACTGTTGCTTCCTGACCTGCATACAGGTTTCTCAAGAGACAGGTCAGATGGTCTGGTATTCTCATCTCTTTCAGAATTTTCCACAGTTTATGGTGATCCACACAGTCAAAGGCTTTGGCATAGTCAATAAAGCAGAAATAGATGTTTTTCTGGAACTCTCTTGCTTTTTCGATGATCCAGCGGATATTGGCAATTTGATCTCTGGTTCCTCTGCCTTTTCTAAAACCAGCTTGAACATCTGGAAGTTCACGGTTCACATATTGCTGAAGCCTGGCTTGGAGAATTTTGAGCATTACTTTACTAGCGTGTGAGATGAGTGCAATTGTGCGATAGGTTGAGCATTCTTTGGCATTGCCTTTCTTTGGGACTGGAATGAAAACTGACCTTTTCCAGTCCTGTGGCCACTGCTGAGTTTTCCAGATTTGCTGGCATATCGAGTGTAGCACTTTCACAGCATCATGTACTAGTAATTTAATCACAGTGCAAATTCTCATTAATTTTTGGTGACTTAAAAAATGCTTTCTTAAGGGTGCTTTTCACTTTTTCTTATTTTCCACTTGCATTTCACAGTTTGTCTTAGGGCATATCAAGCTTGGGAATCCCAAATGTTTCTCTCTGGAAAGAGTTTGAGTGGCTCTAGACATGGAAAAATGGACCGTCTGGTGTTATCACTGCACGCGATGTGAAGTCTGGATAACATAAAGGTTAATGGCCAACTGCCTAGATAAAACCACCGATTCTCTGGATGTGCTGATTTTTTTCCCCCAAGAACTACTCTTCATCATGGGAATTTTTTTTTCAAGCAGAGCACTATTCTGGTTGCTTGGGAGAAGAAAAACAAGTAAAACAAATTTAAAAGAATGAAAGGAAAGATTGTTAAATGCAGTGTTTGTTTTTTACTGCTTGTCTCTGACTAACCGTTTAGCTTCCTAGAGTTGTTAAAGTCAGCAACAGTGGGACCTTAACAGGATTAAATCTTAGAGATGATCCAAATATGATAACCTTGAGTGAATATGGTCTATCTTTTTTTTTTTTCTGTTTGGTGTGTTTCTTTTACCCAAACACGGAAATTCCTCTTGCAAGGCGGTCATAGTGGAATTCTCACTAGGTGCTATAATAAACTACAGAAAAAAAAAATTTCCCTCTACCTATCTGATGAGTCCTTAAGGGGTATAAAAAATAAATAGCTACAACTACAACAAAAAATGGGAATATCTTTCCTTTTCTCCTTTGCTTTTCGCTTCTCTTCTTTTCATAGCTATTTGTAAGGCCTCCTCAGACAGCTATTTTGCTTTTTTGCATTTCTTTTCCATGGGGATGGTCTTGATCCCTGTCTCCTGTACAATGTTAAGAATCTCCGTCCATAGTTCATCAGGCACTCTGTATATCAGATGTAGTCCCTTAAATCTATTTCTCACTTCCACTGTATAATCACAAGGGATTTGATTTAGGTCATACCTGAATGGTCTAGTGGTTTTCCCTACTCTCTTCAATTTAAGTCTGAATTTGGCAATAAGGAGTTCATGATCTGGGCCACAGTCATCTCCCAGTCTTGTTTTTGCTGATAGTATAGAGCTTCTCCATCTTTGGCTGCAAAGAATATAATCAATCTGATTTTGGTGTTGACCATCTGGTGATGTCCATGTGTAGAGTCTTCTCCTGTGTTGTTGGAAGAGGGTGTTTGCTAAGACCAGTGCATTCTCTTGGCAAAACTCTATTATCCTTTGCCCTTCTTCATTCTTTTCTCCAAGGCCAAATTTGCCTGTTACTCCAGGTGTTTCTTGACTTCCTACTTTTGCATTCCAGTCCCCTATAATGAAAAGAACATCTTTTTGGGTGTTAGTTCTAAAAGGTCTTGTAGGTCTTCATAGAACCGTTCAACTTCAGCTTCTTCAGTGTTACTGGTTGGGGCATAGGCTTGGATTACCATGATATTGAAGGGTTTGCCTTGGAAACGAACAGAGATCATTCTGTCGTTTTTTTGATTGCATACAAGTACTGCATTTTGGACTCTTTTGTTGCCCATGATGGCTCCTCTATTTCTTCTAAGGGATTCCTGCCCACAGTAGTAGATATAATGGTCATCTGAGTTAAATTCACCCATTCCAGTCCATTTTAGTTCACTGATTCCTAGAATGTCGACATTGACTCTTGCCATATCCTGTTTGACCACTTCCAATTTGCCTTGATTCATGGACCTAACATTCCAGGTTCCTATGGAATATTGCTTTTTACAGTATTGGACCTTGCTTCTATCACCAGTCACACCCACAGCTGGGTATTGTTTTTGCTTTGGCTCCCTCCCTTCATTCTTTCTGGAGTTATTTCTCCACTGATCTCCAGTAGCATATTGGGCACCTACCAACCTGGGGGGTTCATCTTTCAGTATCCTATCATTTTGCCTTTTCATACTGTAAGCTGGTTTTAGAAAATGCAGAGGAACCAAAGATCAAATTGCCAACATCCGCTGGATCATCAAAAAAGCAAGAGAGGTTCAGAAAAACATCTATTTCTGCTTTATTGACTATGCCAAAGCCTTTGACTGTGTGGATCACAATAAACTGTGGAAAATTCTGAAAGAGATGAGAATACCATACCACCTGACCTGCCTCTTGAGAAACCTGTATGCAGGTCAGGAAGCAACAGTTAGAAGTGGACATGGAACAACAGACTGGTTCCAAATAGGAAAAGGAGTACATCAAGGCTGTATATTGTCACCCTGCTTATTTAACTTCTATGCAGAGTATCATGAGAAATGCTGGGCTGGAAGAAACACAAGCTGGAATCAAGATTTCCGGGAGAAATATCAATAACCTCAGATATGCAGATGATATCACCCTTATGGCAGAAAGTGAAGAAGAACTAAAAAGCCTCTTGATGAAAGTGAGAGAGGAGAGTGAAAAAGTTGGCTTAAAGCTCAGCATTCAGAAAACTAAGATCATGGCATCTGGTCCCATCACTTCATGGCAAATAGATGGGGAAACAGTGGAAACAGTGGCAGACTTTATTTTTTGGGGCTCCAAAATCACTGCTGATGGTAATTGCAGCCATGAAATTAAAAGATGCTTACTCCTTGGAAGGAAAGTTATGATTAACCTAGATAGCACATTGAAAAGCAGAGACATTCCTTTGCCAACAAAGGTCCGTCTAGTCAAGGCTATGGTTTTTCCAGTGGTCATGTATGGATGTGAGAGTTGGACGATGAAGAAAGCTGAGTGCCGCAGAATTGATGCTTTTGAACTGTGGTGTTGGAGAAGACTCTTGAGAGTCCCTTGGACTGCAAGGAGATCCAACCAGTCCATCCTAAAGGAGGTCAGTCCTGGATGTTCATTGGAAGGACTGATGTTGAAGCTGAAACTCCAATACTTTGTTCATCTCATGCGAAGTGTTGACTCATTGGAAAAGACCCTGATGCTGGGAAGGATTGAAGGCAGGAGGAGAAGGGGACGACAGAGGATGAGATGGTTGGATGGCATCTCCGACTCGATGAATGTGAGTTTGTGTGAACTCCGAGAGTTGGTGATGGACAGGGAGGCCTGGCGTGCTGCGATTCATGGGGTTGCAAAGAGTCAGACATGACTGAGTGACTGAACTGAACTGAACTGACAACATAAATGAAGTCTAATGATTCCAGAAAACGTATCAATAATTGGACTGTTGTTATTAAGTCACCTTTAAAGAAATGTTTGCACAGTGTCATAGAAGCACTGTGTCTTGAAACTGGTGTTCTGACCCTAATACATTGTTGAACCTGACATTTAAGAGATGATCTAAATAGGATCCCATATTAAATACTCAGTCAAGTATTTGTGGACAGAGACCATAACTTTCTTGTCCATTAACTTTGGTGAATGCTTAATATAGAGTTTGACACAGAGCAACAATTCCAAAAACAGATGAAGAAATTAATTTCTTATCCTACCTCTCTCCTAGCTCTGTTTTTTTCCTTTTTAACTTTTCTTGTTTAGCAACTCTTTTTTTTTTATCATTTTATCATAATTTCTTACTGTTCTTCATCATATATATGGTCCTAAATTTCCTAGGTTTGCACTGACTTTTCTGTCTGTATGCTTCATCTGCCCATTTATGTTTGACACATTTATAGCACCCATAGGTACCATCTCCCTGGGCATGACAAGATCCCAAATATACTCTTTTCTTTATGTGTTTCTTGTAGCTTAATCACCCCAATACTCAAAAATTAATGTGCCAGGAACCACTTTATCTAGATTCATGGTTCCTAAAGATTTAATTCTTGTGATATAAATTATGGCTTATTTTCTAAAAATTGTCTGTTATTTAAAGATACAACTTCTCAAGTGAGGCTGGGCAAATATGATTGAGACCAACTTTGATATCCAATGCCATCTATTGGAGTTGACTCCTAGAGTAGAACATGAAATGAGAAGCCAGCAACTCTTAAAGGTCAATAATGTATGTCAGGACATCTTCTATAGACTGAATGTTTGTGTCCATCCACAATTCATATGTTAAATTCTAAAGCCCCTGTGGTCATATTTGGAGATAGGATCTTTGAGAAGTAAGTAGGTTATGAGAGTGGAGCCCTCAAGAATAGGATCGATACCCTTATAAAAGAGAACCCAGAGATCTCCTTTGCACTTTAGGACATGTGAGGCTACAGTGAAAAGACTGCTTTCTGTGAACCAGGAAGTGTGCTCCCACCGACAGTGAATCTGCTGGCATCTTTATCTTGGGCTTCCTCCTCTTCAGAAGTGTAAGAAATAAATTTCTCTTATTTATAAGCTACTCAGGCTATGATACTTTGTTATTGCAGCTTTAGAAGACTAAGCTAGCATCCTTAATAATTTTTCTAATATTTCAGCCTAAATCATGTCTGTGTTTGGGGTGTGTGGTTTATGTTGATATGACGAGTTGCAGCCGTCACAAACCAAACTGTTACCTTTGTCAATTTCCTTACTCTCAACAAAGATAAGTAAATTTAAATGCTTTTCCAAAAATGGTTGTATTTGGTGATGTTTTGCAAAGAACATAAAGGAGAGGTTGTAACAACAAATGCTTGTTACAGAACTACCTGTTCCCTGAGTCATTTTGAGAAGGGAAAAATCTTATTTCCTATATATTGGATTGCAGATTCAAGCTTCTTAGTCATGTCTGTATGGGCGACCTGGTGTGGGCTTCACTCTCTTCTGGTTTTTTTTCATTATCTACCAATCCCAGAAGATCAGTAGCAGTCTTGCAATCCATTTCTTTTTATATATGGAGACGTTGGTATATATTGCATGTAATATAGCTAAGAAAATGACTGCTATCTTCTTTCAAGTGAATGAGCTTCCCCAGAATTTATTTTTCACTTTTAGAAACATTATTCATATCTTTGATCTTGAATAGTTCAAATCCATACAGTATTTTCTTCACTTCTTGGATTCTGTACACATATAAGATTCCAAGCAATTCATTTAGTAGTGTAATCAAATGAAGGTGAGTCACAAATGTCTTCAACTTGTCAACATCCTCAGTAGCTGAATCCATTTATTGGAAGCAGTACTTTCAAAATTGTGAACAAAACCCAAGTCAAAATTACTGTAGCAAAATATTCTGATTTCCATGCATTAAACGGTATTTCTTGAATACCTATTCTACACAGGACCTTATGCTAAGTGATAATCCCTTTATTATATCTGTGTGTGTGATGACAGATTAATTATTGGCTTTTTATTTCCTACAAAAGAGTACCAAGAGAGATTTCTCATTGCTATTAGCTACAAAAGCATAGTTAGTGAAGTAGTTGTGGAACCTATTGTTCCTGTTAAAATTGCAAGTGAGTCTTTGTCCATTTGCACTTACATTCATCATACAGATAATATTTGTTTTGAACAGTAGGAAGTTTACTTTATTATCCTCTGTCATTTTCTGACTGAACTCCATACCTTTAAGTAAACATCACTGATAAAAAAAATGGTAGATTATGTTGATAATGTAGTGTGATGGGATGAACCCAGGTATCTCTGACTCTCTTACACATTGAATTTAGAGATCAGAGTGAAGCTATCTGGGCATGATGCCCTTCATAAATAGTTAACACAAGGAAACTTATAACATCCCCAGATCAGGGAAAGGGGAAAAACTCTTTTAATATAAGAAGATGCCTTTTGGTTAGAAATCAGGTCAAAGTCAAAGTAGATAAGGAATAGGGATTTCTTTTGTGGCCCAGTTGGGAATATTTGAAAGGAAATTGTCTCCTGCAAGTTGAGATATGAATAATTTCAAGCATATTTTAAAGAAAAAGAAATAGAATGGAAGCCTTTCACTATTCCAAACCCCATTCATGGGACCAAAAGAAATCCCTCACCACTAACTCTTTGGGCAGAACCAGCAGTAATTGGGCAGATGAAATGCCATTCACATTCACTGTAACCAGAGCGTCACATCTGCAAGTCTTAAGGGGCTAAATTGATTTCCTTAGGCTGAGATGATAGCTTGGAAGGTTGGGGCCCTAAAAGTGCAGAAAGCCAATTGCTGATTAAGAGAAGATGAGGTAAAGGAGTTGGAATGAGCAAGTTAGGAGCATCACAAAAAGATCATGTATATGCTTGAGGAGGCCTATGGAATATCCCTGGAGAAACTTCTGCTTCCATCCTTCACGCACAGCTCACAATGGCCCAGGCAGTATGATGTGTCTCTGTGCACAGTGTATTAGTGGTGCTAGCTTGCTGTGTTCCTTCTCCACCCACACCCCATCACAGTCTGTTTGGTTTGGGAACAATTGTCTGATTCAGTTGTGACCCTCTTATGGCTTCATTAAATCCTGGGAAAGAAGCACATATTTTTTATTTTGGGAAAAGCAGGCCAGACAGTATTGGAAATAGGTAGGGGGGAGGTTGCTCTGCCCTTCCAGACCATCTTCCTCTGTAGTCTGCTGAGCACGCAGATTGTGAATTCCAAGAAGGAGACCCAAGAACTTAATGTTCTCTCAAACCATTTATTTTAAATAGTGGGTCTACTCATTGTTCAACTTGACAATAAATTTCAGTTTTATACCAACAAATAGTCTAAAGAGATGATCATCTGTTGCCAGAATTTTCTGAAACAGTCCATGTTCATTTCAGGTTTCCAGAGAAATATTAGCAAGTTTTATATCAACAAAGCAAAATACTCTAAATGGTGGGCTCTTTCTCAAATTCTGGTGGTACATACCCCCTTCTCCTAAACACACACACACACACACACACACACACACACACATTATCAGTACTAGAAGCTGGGTAAGCATATCAAGCATGTGAATATGAGAGAACCAGGCTACAAACAAATATATAATTGTAATCAGTGACTAACACAATGGAAAAATGCCTTCTCTAGACTTGAACACAGCACATATTCTTTACATCAGTGGTGTTCAACCTTGACTGCCCATTAGAATCACTTGGGAAATAGTTAAAAATCTGGATGTTGTGAAATGCAGTATTTCCTGCCTTATTTGTACACAAGGATGTAACAGCCATCAACGATTTTGGGCTTCCACATGTGAATGAGGGTCCCAAAAGGGAAAACAATGCCTAGGATCCAGGAGATGCTACCACACCTTATGGTGATTGCTGAGGAGCTGGGGGGTGGGGTGGGTGGGGAGGGATAGGAGAAGTCAAAAAACAGGTTGCTGGCCCCATATAGCTGAGATGCATATGAAAGAAGAAATGATTTCAGTGAGCCCAGACGTTTGCATCTTCCCATACATAGAAGAGTGCTAAATTCCTTGAGATGTCTGGTTTTCCTTAATTAACAATAAATTTTGATGTTCAAACTGCCTGTCCCACTTTATTACAAACTTCTGTATGTCCTGACTCCTTCCCTAGCCTCCTCGGAGAAGTTTCTCAGAGCTCCCAGGTGCTGCCTCCCAGGCTTAAAGTCCTAAGATTTTCATGCCGAATAAAACAACTCTCAGCTTTCAGGTTGTGACTGTTTTTTAAGTCGACAATACTAAGGCCACAACCCATGCCATTAAATCACACTCCCTGGAACTTGGATCCAGTAGCCAGAGTTTTATAAACTGCAGGTGATTCCAGTATACAGCCAAGTTTGGGACTCAATACTTTAGAAGATCATTTACAGCTTTATTGAGGACTCTCCCTTCAATATCTTTATTATATAGTTTATGCCTCTATAAAAGACATAGATCTGACATAACACAGACCTCCAAAGATGCAAACATACTTTATTAAGATACAAATTTGTGGTAGATATGAGTCTTTCATAAGTCATATGTTTTAATAGGGGCTGTAGTTCTGAGAGCACATGTTCTTTATCCATAGACAACTCTCACAGAGTTAGGGGTTCTCATATGATTCATCCTTCCCGTGGTGCATATTAGCACATACAGTGAAAGTCCACAGAGGCAAGCATCATTAGCAGGATGCCAGTGGAGTCAGGGGAAAAAAAATCAATGCAGCCCACTCATTGCCAGCATTGGGAAGCATTTGATATTTAATATTCGCAGGAGTGCAATGCTGAAATGCCATTTTCTATTGATTTGCATTCCATGGAAAGGCAGCAGGGAGGCACAGCTGTCCTTTAAGAGTTCTCATAAACCCGTCAGTGTGGTTTTCATGCCATTGTGGTATTTAGTTTTGTAACTGATCTCAGTCATTTTATATCCCCATATTCCGATGGGGACAATATATGCCACTTATACTGGAATAGAAAACAAGAGTTTAGTTGTATTCTTCAAGACCCTGTGTACTTCTTCTGTACAATCTTTATTTTCCAAATCCATACGTTTTTGAAATTAGAATAACTGACTGAGACACTGAATCTTCCCAGGCTGTCACTTTGCCAGAATCATTTCCTATTGTTCTTAGCTCTTCCTCTTCCTCTCCCTTTTCTTTTTCTTTACTTCTTACTCCTTTAAGTTAGTGTTAGGACATAGAGAAAGGGAAAGGGAGGGTGTACTAGTATAGTTCTTATTAACAACTCCCGTAAACAGTCATCATATAAAAAGTCTGTTTAGTACATAAAACACAGAAAAATTAAAATTTAAACAGTGCCCCCAAGCCTCTGGAATTTATATATTAAAAGTACTCAAATCCTTACGCTAATTTTAAAGAGTTCAAATTTTATTTTGGACCTACTTTTCATGACATGATTCAGTCTTAATAGATTAGTATATTAATTCAATTTGGGGAGCCATCTTCTCATTAAAAAAATGTATAAAACTGAGTCCATTCTCAAAATGAAGATGACAAAGCTATATTTGTGGAAACATTTACTTTTTTGATTTGTAACAGTCTAAAGATGTTAAAATTGGGTTAGTATTCAAAGTATAAATGATCTTTGATAAGTGCAGGTGAAGTTTAAGTCAAAGCACAGAAGGTGTTCCTGAAGTCCGTGTACCTGGGTCTATAGAAGTTCTTGGAAGTTATACAAGGTAGATTGATTTAATTATTTATTCAGAATTACTTAATATGTCTCCTAGAGATTTTAAATAGAGAAAGAGAAACATTTAAACAAATACACTCAGTTGGGACTGCAATGATTGTGTTTATGAGAATGACACGGCACCACAGAAAAGGCTGTGCCGAAGCTTTTCTAAGATACTCAGCAATATCTTCTTTGGGAAAATTGTATTTGATTTTTGAAATGTGAAGAAGTTCACAGAAAGGAAAAGGATGAAGGAGTAAAGTGTAAAGGGAGAGGGTAAAGCATATGCAACTACAAACAATGGAAGGAGCTTGACAAGGACTTGACTCTCAGATTGAAGCTTGGGTATCTGAGTGTGATCATGCCCAAGGTGCAGTCAGCACCTCAGAAATCAAGCTCAGGAGTCTGAACTTTGTTCATTTGGGAAATCACTGCTGGTTATAGATGGGAAAACAGTGGAAACAGTGGCAGACTTTATTTTGGGGGGCTCCAAAATCACTGCTGATGGTGATTGCAGCCATGAAATTAACAGACGCTTACTCCTTGGAAGGAAAGTTATGACCAACCTAGACAGCATATTAAAAAGCAGAGATATTACTTTGTCAACAAAGGTCCGTCTAGTCAAGGCTATAGTTTTCCCAGTAGTCATGTATGGATGTGAGAGTTGGACTATAAAGAAAGCTGAGCGCTGAAGAATTGATGCTTTTGAACTGTGGTGTTGGAGAAGACTCTTGAGAGTCCCTTGGACTGCAGGAAGATCCAACCAGTCCATCCTAAAGGAGATCAGTCCTGGGTGTTCATTGGAAGGACTGATGTTGAAGCTGAAACTCCAATACTTTGTTCACCTCATGCGAAGAGTTGACTCATTTGAAAAGACCCTGATGCTGGGAAAGATTGAGGGCAGGAGGAGAAGGGGATGACAGAGGATGAGATGGTTGGATGGCATCACCAACTCAGTGGACATGAGTTTGGGTAGACTCCGGGAGTTGGTGATGGACAGGGAGGCCTGGTGTGCTGCAGTTCATGGGGTCGCAAAGAGTCAGACACAACTCAGTGACTGAACTGAACTGAAGACATCGTCAGTTCTTTCACTTTTAAAGATATGTCTGACATCAGCAGAGACCTGGAATAACTCAAGGGGTCAAACGGTTTAGGAGGCCAAGGTGACAGTCAGAGCAAGGACCTCATCGGGACAGTGGCCCTTGATGTAGCGAGGATGTGACAGACCTAACAAGTTTAGTAGACTTAGCGCCTGCCTTGGAGCCAAGTTGCTGGGTTCTGATTCTGAAATCTGATGCTGACTGATGAGTTTTGAGTAAGTAACTCTCCCTCCCTGGGTCTCATATCTATCCTCTGTAAAATAAGAAACTTCTTTCTGCACAGATGATCTCCATGGTCCCATCAAGCTGTGAATGCTTGGGTTTCTTTGACCAGGCTGCAGAATAATGACTCATTATGACTTGAGGGCACATACCCACTCAGAGTGGCAAAAAAAGGAGGGGTAAAACCATCCCAGGGAGTTGTAGATCTCATCACTGGTTCTCCTTGAATTGCAGCAGCCAGGGCTACTGATACTTGCAGGACTTGCAAGGGTCACTTCTCAGCTTTGCCCTGCTCCATTGACCCCAGTGTCAAACACAGGGCCAGTGCATCCTAATCCATTCCTTTTCCATGATATCCTTTCCTGGCTACTCCATCTTTGCCCACTGGACTCCAACAAACTTCTGAATGTTTACATGGTAGCAAACGTTTGTCAGTTTTTGACTTCCCAGCACCTAATCCTCCTCTTTACATTGGAGAAACACCCCTAACTGGAATCTTTGTGAAGGGAAGGCCGGGACCCAAACTCCCACTAAAAAGACCAAATAAGGAGAATCTTGTTTTTTCTGCCTCTGGCAACCAAAACAACACAACTTAATTAGTTAGAGAGTGTTACAAAGGTGAAGGAAAGAAACAATTAGATGTACAACCATGGTAGCATCTGGCACAAGGGGCTGAGTTCGGCAGCAGTGGAAAAAAAAACTTGTATCATTTCAGTCTTATACAAGCTTCCCTGTGCTTTCATCTTCTGAGCTTGGTTCTCCAGACATCCTGTCAGTTCTGTAAGCTGACAGATATCTTTGCCATACATTCATTTTCTGCTTAAATAAGCCAAAATCAGTTTCAGTTTGCAATACAAAACCCTGATGTGTACATATCAGTGTTTGACTATACAGACAGCCCTCTACATCCACCGTTTCCACATCTGCAGACTCAACCAACTGCAGATGGAAAACATTTCAGAAAAAAATAGAAAAAGTTCCAGAAGGCAAAACATGAATTTGCCATACTCGGCTACTATTTACATACTATGTGCATTTAAACTTTGCATAGCACTTACCTTATATTAGGTTTTATAATTAATCTACAGATGATTTAAAGTATATGGAAGGATGTGTATAGATTGTATGCAAATACTACACCATTTTATATAAGGGACTTGAACATCCACAGATTTTGGTATCTGCGGAGGTCCTGAAACCATCTCCATAGATACCAAGGGATGACTGGGATCTTTGGGGTTTTGGTCTTGAATAGCTATGTAATAAGGAATATAAGGGACCGAGACTGTATGTTATATTTAAAGTGAATGTCATCATAATGCTCAAAACATTATAGAATATATAGGGATTTATCAATTCATACTTGTCAGTATATGTATTTATTAAATAATTTTGTCAATTATTGATATATGGAGTGAGGAGTTTCCATTTGTATATGTCTGCAAGAACAACAATTGCAGATTAGATTTCATTTCTTTTAAATATTAGTCTTATTTGGTTTTACAAATCATGAAAGAAAAAATGAAAACCATTATTTCTTACATTAATGGACTGAATGATTAATGGTAGTAATAGTACGTCCACTTGTAAAAACAAAGCAACATTTTTAGTTTTAACTAAATTTGATTACAATGCCTTGTTTTTGTCTAGAAATGGATATTTTATAAGCTACAAGTTAAAATACAGCTGCTATACAAGATGGTTTCCAATTTTCCAATGACCTGAATATAAAAAAGCATTGTCAGGGAGACAATGAGGCCTAAAATAGTGTCAAATATCTGAATGCACTTAGGGTAGCCTTTAAATGCTAGCTGTGGCTAAATTTCTCATCCTGGTGTAAAATCCCCAGGTGGAAAAATCTCCCTTTATGTAAAAAGTAACTTCCTTATTTTTGTTACCTTTGTGTTATTCAGAATGTTTCAGAATCATTCTATATGTGCCAGTAAGTTGTATCCATTTGTGAACCCTTGTTCCGTCAGACAGTCAGATTCATTTTCTGTACTTGATAAATCTCCTTTTAAAGAAACGAGAAAAAAAAAAGTACAAAAATACCTCTTTTGGCTCAACTTAGGACATTTCTGAAGGATTTTCCCAGCGCTCAAGCTCCCAGTGGGAATGGTTGGGGTCTCCGAGACTGCACTGAAGCTTGACTTTATCTTGTACCTCATCCCTCTTCATTCCCCTTCCTTCCCCAGCTGTTGATCCCTAGGGGACTCCTTATTAAACGTCCTGTTTGCCAAACTCCAGGTCAGATTCTGCAACCTGGGAAACCTAGTCCACTATCCTTGTCCAAAATCAGAGAGAAAATGGCAGAGCTAAAGTTTTTAATTTATATCTGTTAACAACAAAGTCCATTTGGAAAATCTGTATAACAAATCTATATGACCAGTTTGACCTATACGACCAATGCTTCAACCAAAATTATTCAAGCTAATTCCCTGGTCTGAGAACTACCTGAAAAGCTTGTTTCTAAGACACAGTCCAATAAATGTCCACAGTCGATGCTTATTGATCAGCTGGGATGATGAAAAGACTGGTATTCAGTCATTTATAGGATTGACTAGGCTTTCCCAGATCTCAGAAAAAGTGACTTGAATCGTCCATGGAGCAGCATAATGGATAGTTGTTCAACTGGCAGACTCTTCTTAAACAATGAATTCTCTTTCCAGTCTAGCAGGCTTCCTTATCCATCAATGCCTGCTCCTTTAAGCCCCTTCTCTCTTATGCTTCACCCTTTAGGCACTCACTGATCTGAAATGATGCTTTATTTTACTTCTTAGCATTTTACATTTATTTATTCATTTTGTTAATTTTCTTTTTCCTCCCCAACCTGACTCTTTGTCTGTACTGTTCCCTGCTGTGTCTCCACACCACCTAGAATAATGCCTGATATGTATCAATATGAAACCCTAACTAATGTTTGTTGAATAAATGATTGAATGGTCACATCTTCCACTAAAATCCAAAGCATTTAGTGTAGAACTTAATTATAAGATCTGCCTTATTATAACATAATTACATGTTTAATTAAACATCTCCCCATTAGCTCATCTTCACGTCTTTTCAATAGAGCTTTAAACCTCCAATGAAGTATTCAAATGCATCAAATATCTTATCAGTTTCACCATTTTCTTGGACTAGTGTCTCCTTGAATATTCTATCCTCCTTCTCCAATCTGGGCTAATTATTCTCTAGGCTTGCTTACAGCTATCTTTCTGGAATTTCCCTTCAGCATCAGCTCAAAATTTCATTCACCACTCACCTGTGTTGTATCCCTATTTCCTATATTCCATGCCTTCCTCTTATATCATTCACTTTCTAACTTTTGGTGGAACAGATCCTCCCATAATTTTCCCTATCTATTAGAGAGTGATCATTGACATTCTAAAATACCTTTTCTCCTATTTGATTAGCCTACCAGGCTCCTCCGTCCATGGGATTTTCCAGGCAAGAGTACTGGAGTGGGTTGCCATTTCCTTCTCCAGAAGACCTTCCACACCCAGGTATTGAACACGAGTCTCCCGCATTGTAGGCAGACGCTTTACCATCTGAGCCACCAGGGAAGTCGATAATACAATTAGGGACAGTATTTTAGATTGGAAATAGTTGTCCTTAAAAATATTAGGTGTTTCTTCACTATCCTCTCTCTAGGTGCCAATGTTGCCAATGAGGTATCCAATGCTTTTCTGATCCGTGATCCCTATTATCACACCTCCCTATTATATCTTAAGATTTTTCTCTTTATTACTGGTGTTTTATAATTTTGTGTTTATTTGCTTTTAATTTTCTTGTCACTGAGGGGGCCCTTTCAGTTCAAGGAATTCATGTCCTTTATTTCTGGAAACTCTTCTGGATCAATTTATTTTTGTTTAAATAATTCCCTGGCATCTTTTTCTTTTCCTCCATTTCTTTCTTTTTGCAACTCATTATTCAGATTTAGTCATCCTTTAATTTTTAATGTTTTTCTTTATTCTATTTTTTTTGCAACTTTCTCTTTTGTGAAATACTTCCTTGATAATACCTTCTAACCTTTTTATTGATACTTTGATTCCATATTTTTGGTCTCTCAAATTTTAAAAAAAAATTTTTTATGGCATTTATGATATGTTCAGTGGATTTAATATTTCCATATTTTTCTAAAAATAATATTATTTTCTGTTCCCTGAATTGTTTTTAACATTTTTCTCTATCTCTTCTCCCTTCCCTACTTCCTTTCCTCCCTCCATCTCCAACCTGCCACCCACCCACACCCCACACCCGCACACATTTTTCTTGTTAGAGGTTTTCCCAAGTGTCAAAATTCTTGTTTGTTCATTTATATTTTGGAGTGAGATATGAGTTTGCTGATCACATACATTTTATGCATGAATGGGCCTTTAAAAATATTGATCTTCAAAACTTGATGGGTTAGGATTCCGGTCATTTCATCAGGGGCTCTATGAATGGCAGTATTTTTAGGCCCCTGCTCCTAGGCTCAGTTCAGTTCAGTTCAGTCACTCAGTCGTGTCTGACTCTTTGCAACCCCATGAATCGCAGCACGCCAGGCTTCCCTGTCCATCACCAACTCCCAGAGTCTACACACGCCCATGTCCATCGAGTCGGTGATACCATCCAGCCATCTCATCCTCTGTCGTCCCCTTCTCCTCCTGCCCCCAGTCCTTCCCAGCATTAGGGTCTTTTCCAATGAGTAAGCTCTTTGCATGAGGTGGCCAACGTGTTGGAGTTTCAGCTTCAACATCAGTCCTTCCAATGAACACCCAGGACTGATCTCCTTTAGGATGGACTGGTTGGATCTTCCTGCAGTCCAAGGGACTCTCAAGAGTCTTCTCCAGAACCACAGTTCAAAAGAATCAATTTTTCATAAATATCTACCTGTAAATGTTTAAGCACTTGATATATTGGACATTTTCATAGACAAAATCTTAACAATTTTTATGCCAGATTTTTATCTTCTAATATTGTCTTACATTTGCTTATTATGCAATACAATAAAAACTTGACTTCTTTGATTGTTTTTCATAACTTCAGTTGAAGAAGGTAGATTTAATAATACACTTGAAGTTATGGAGCACTACACTTTCATTTGTCCACTTTAGCAGCATTTTCCTCTTGTTTTTCTACCTTCAACTCCAAAATATATTTCCTGTTTTCTTCCATTAAACAAATATTCACTTTGACATCCTGAATATGCCTATAAAATACATAGTGGTGATTTATGCTTGTATGAGTTTTATTTTTTATATAAAGCCTAGCTTTATATCTCCCTGAAGACTGAACCAGTTCTACTCAAACTATGTAGTCTATCACTAAGCCAGACCAAAATCTTTAGTCATAGCAAGCCTCTATACTTTATAATTGAGGTAACTAAAAACTATTTTTTCCATGTGAGTTATAGCAGTTATACTTTAAAACTGAAAAGAATTATTTATAAATTCATTTAGAAATGTTTCTGATTTTTCAGACCTTCTGAAAAGGTATCAGACAACTCCATTTTTCTGGGGACCAACCTTAAGAGTCACTGAACTAAGCAATCAATTCTATCTCCACTTATCATATCTTACATTTTGACACACAGGTCTGGTTCTAAGCTTTCCTTTTTATTCCATTGGTCTATTTAGTTCTCGACTTTTGGTTGTATAGGACTTCCCTGATGGCTCAGATGGTAAAAAATCTGCCTGCAATGCAGGAGATCTGGGTTCGATCCCTGGATCAGGAAGAACCCCTGGAGAAGGGAATGGCAGCCCACTCCAGTATTCTTGCCTGGGAAATCCCATGGACAGAGGAGCCTGGTGGCTTCAGAGCATGAAGTTGCAAAAGAGTCAGATACGACTGACAGACTAATTTTTTTTTGATTGTATAGATGAGATGAGACAAACTATGAATTATGTAAAAGTTAGCAACATACCAGAATTGAACCCTGTGTTTCAGAATTGTTATGTTACCATGTGATTTACCTGTTACCTCTAGGCATCAGTTCACTAACCTGTAAATTAGGAGACAAAGATGTTTCTTAAATACTTCCCTTCTCTCTCATTCTAACTGACATCATAACTCATTGAACACTGAGCAAAATATTTATCTTGCCTTCAACTCAGCAGTTGCCATTTCCTTTTGAATATTTTCAACATTTTTTTAACATTTCAGTTTATTTTCAATATTAATGTTAATTTGCATAAATAGATGTTTTGGGATAAATTAAGACATAAAACGCTTAGAACAGTAGGTGACAAAATAAGATAGACACAGGAAGATAAAGACTATATGATCTCACATTAGATTCCACAGTGTAAAATAGTTGAAATCATAGAACCAGAGAGTGGAATGGTGATTGCAGTGGGTTGGAAGATGGGGGAAATGGGGAGATGTTGGTCAAAGTGTATAAGTTTTCTTTTATAAGATGAATAAATTCTGGGGGCCTAATGAACAGCATGATGATTATAGTTCTGTGTAGACCGCAAGAAAAATGTATGACATAAGAGCTTTAAGTTTTATTCAGAGTCTTACTGAGGACTATAGCCTGAGAGACAGCCTCTCAGTAGCTCTGAGGGAATTGCTCCAACAAGGTAAGAGAGAAAACAGCTTATCTATGATTTTTGGCCAGAAAATCTATGCAGTTAAGCATCCATCTTGGTAAAAGATTACTTGTATTCACACACACTCACAAAACAGATAACATAATGATTTTGGTGCTTTTCTATGTATGGGAAGGTGTAAGAGTCTAGGTTCATTAAAATTCTTCTTGAGATATACATTGAACTGTCTAGAGAGCTTGTTTTTTTTCAAAGCACGGAATGCCTCATCCTGTTTTATATCCTGAATTCCTCACAGAGTGTGCTGTCAGTGGGCAACTGTAGTGGGTTATGACTTAAGTTCTTATAGAACTGGGTCCTGAGAAAAACTCTTCGTATTCCTTTGTTTATGACAATATTATATCCTTTAAAGTTTGCTAAGAGAGCAAATCTTAAGTGTTTTCACCACACACACATACACACAAATAGTAACTGTGTCAGGTGATGGGTATGTTTAATTATGAAATGGAAAAACACACCACTATCACCAATTGAATATTAGCAGAAACTCCAGTTCTTCCCTCCTATGTCTCTCTCCTTTAATTTATACTGCTACCACACTCACACGGACTACATTTTATGGCACTTATGGTCACTAAATGTGGGTTATTTTCCCCACTCCAAGAAATTCTCACAAGCTAACTGTGTGCCCTACAATTTAGCTCAATTCTGTCACTATCTACCGAGAGAGGCTCACAGAATTCAGGAAAACTTTACTGTTTACTGCTTTACTTAAAAAGGATACAATACAGGACAGATGATCATCTGGACAGAAAACATTCTTAAGGCAAGGAGGGGCGTGGAGCTTCCATTGCCCTCTGGGAGCATGCCACCATATCTCAAATTAATGATTTTTTTGTCATTGTGTATGGACTGGGTGATGATTTGCTGATCCTTCTGGAAGCTGGCCTAAACCTGCTCTTTTGGGGTTTTAGGGAGGCTTTGTTACAAGGGCATGATTGATGAAATCATTAACCATTTACAGTTGATTCTACTTCCAGCCACCCCTTCCTGGAGGTCTTGGAGGGTGGGACTAAAAGTTCTAACCCTCTGTTTTTGGTTGGTTCCCTGGCAACTGGGCTTCCCTATAAGCAACTGGGCTTATAAAGTAAAGAATCTGGCTGCAATGCAGGAGACCCGGTTCAATCCCTGGGTTGGGAATATGCCCTGGAGAAGGGAATGGCTACCCATTCCTGTATTCTTGCCTGGAGAATCGCATGGACAGAGGGGCCTGGCGGGCTACAGGCCATGGGGTCACAAAGAGTCAGACAGGACTGAGTGACTAACACTTTGATTTTTCACACTGGCAACCAGCCCCCACTCCTAGGTTATTCGAGGGCTTTCTAAAAGTCACTTCATTAACATAACAAATGACACCTTTATTGCTCTTATCACAGAAAACTCCAAGAGTTTTATCTCTGTGCCAGGAAAGGCATTTAAGAGCAACTACATATTTCTTGTTACAAATCATAATATCATAATTAACTTGATTGTGATAATTATTTCACAGTATCAGTTCAGTTCAGTCACTCTGTTGTGTCCAACTCTTTGCGACCCCATGGACTGCTGCATACCAGGCTTCCCTGTCCATCACCAACTCCCAGAGCTTACTCAAACTCATGTCCATTGAGTCAGTGATGCCATCCAACAATCTCATCTTCTGTCGTCCCCTTCTTCTCTTGACTTCAATCTTTCCCAGCATCAGAGTCTTTTCCAATGAGTCCATTCTTCGCATCAGGTGGCCAAAGTATTGGAGTTTCAGCTTCAGCATCAGTCCTTCCAATGACTGATTTCCTTTAGGATTGACTGGTTGGATCACCTTGCACTCCAAGGAACTCTCAAGAGTCTTATCCAACACCACAGTTCAAAAGCATCAATTCTTTGGCGCTCAGCTTTCATTATAGTCCAACTCTCACATCCATACATGACTACTGAAAAAACCATAGCTTTGACTAGATGAACCTTTGTTGGCAAAGTAGTGCCTCTGCTTTGTAATATGCTATCTAGGTTGGTTGTAGCTTTTTTCCCAAGGAGCAAGCATCTTTTAATTTCATGACTGCAGTCACCATCTGCAGTGATTTTGGAGCCCAAGAAAATAAAGTCCCTCACTGTTTCCATTGTTTCCCCATCTATTTGCCATGAAGTGATGGGACCACCTCCTGCGAAGAGTTGACTCATTGGAAAAGACCCTAATGCTGGGAAGGATTGGGGGCAGGAGGAGAAGGGGACGACAGAGGATGAGATGGTTGGATGGCATCACCGACTCGATGGACATGGATTTGGGTAAACTCCAGGAGTTGGTGATGGACAGGGAGGCCTGGCATGCTGCGATCCATGGGGTCGCAAAGAGTTGGACACGACTGAGCAACTGAACTGAACTGAACTGAACTGATGGGACCAGATGCCATGATCTTAGTTTTCTGAACATTGAGTTTTAAGCCAACTTTTTCACTCTCCTCTTTCACTTTCATCAAGAGGCTCTTTAGTTCTTCTTCACTTTCTGCCATAAGGGTGATGTCATCTGCGTATCTGAGGTTATTGACATATCTTCCAGCAATCTTGATTCCAGCTTGTGCTTCATCCAGCCTGGCATTTCTCATGTTGTACTCTGCATAAAAGTTAAATAAGCAGGGTGACAATATACAGCCTTGAGGTACTCCTTTCCCAATTTAGAAACCAGTCTGTTGTTCCATGTCCAGTTCTAACTGTTGCTTCTTGACCTGCATACAGATTTCTCAGGAGGCAGGTCAGGTGGCCTGGTATTCCCATCTTTGAAGAATTTTCCACACTTTGTTGTGACCCACAAAGTCAATGGCATAGTCAATAAAGCAGAAGTAGATGTTTTTCTGGAACTCTCTCGCTTTTTCGATGATCCAACAGATTTTGGCAATTTGATCTCTGGTTCCTCTGCTTTTTCTAAATCCATTTTGAACATCTGGAATTTCACAGTTCATGTACTGTTGAAGCCTGGCTTGGAGAATTTTGAGCATTACTTTGCTAGCGTGTGAGATGAGTGCATTTGTGCGGTAGTTTGAACATTCTTTGGCATTACCTTTATCTGGGACTGGAATGAAAACTGACCTTTTCCAGTCCTGTGGCCACTGCAGAATTTTCCAAGTTTGCTGGCATATTGAGTGCAGCACTTTCACAGCATCCTCTTTTAGGATTTGAAATAGCTCAACTGGAATTCCATCACCTCCACTAGCTTTGTTCGTAGTGATGCTTCCTAAGGCCCACTTAACATTCCAGGATGTCTGGCTCTAGGTGAGTGATCATACCATCGTGATTATCTGGGTCATGAAGATCTTTTTCGTACAGTTCTTCTGTGTATTCTTGCCACCTCTTCTTAATATCTTCTGCTTCTGTTAGGTCCATACCATTTCTGTCGTTTATCGAGCCCATCTTTTCATGAAATATTCCCTTGGTATCTCTAATTTTCTTGAAGAGATCTCTAGTCTTTCCCATTCTATTGTTTTCCTCTATTTCTTTGCATTGAGCACTGAGGAAAGCTTCCTTATGTCTCGTTGCTATTCTTTGGAACTCTGTATTCAAATGGGTATTTCTTTTCTTTTCTCCTTTGCCTTTATGAATCTCACTTTTTTTTAAATACATTATATAAATCAGCGATACTACATAGTGTCAATTTCACAACTCAGTAGAGTCATATCCCCATGACACTTGTACATGTAATTAAATTAACCCTTTCTTATCTCTCACTGAAACAAAGCTGTTCCCATTTGCTCAATCATGAAACAAAGGTCTTCTTAAATAAATGTAACTAAAGTCTATTTGAAATAACATTTTCTATACATAAGAACATTCTAGAAATAATTTCTTAGTGTGCAGTGAGAATTAGTGGAAAAAAAGAGCAAAATTGTATAGCTTAGTTAATAGTGATATACCAATGTTAACTTCCCCAATAGCTCAGTTGGTAAAGAATCTGCCTGCAATGAGGGAAACCTGGGTTCGATCCCTGGGTTGGGAAGATCCCCTGGAGAAGGGAAAGGCTACCCACTCCAGTATTCTGGCCTGGAGAATTCCATGGACTCTATAGTCCATGGGGTTGCAAAGAGTCAGACATGACCGAGCAACTTGCTTTTGCACTTTCACTAATGTTAACTTTCTAGGTTTTTATAAATGTACCATAGTTATATCAGGTGCTTACATTCAGGATAACTGGGTGAAAGTGATACAGGTGACAGTAGACTATCTTTACAACTTTTCTGTAAATTTAAAGTTATGCATAAAAAAGAAAAAAAAACAGTCATATTTTGTCCTCAGCCCATGGTGCCTGATATAGATACTTAATAAAGATTTGGAGAATAGATAGAAGTACACCTGATCCCATTTCTTTATATATACTTTTCTCTTTCCTCTCTTTTTAAGAGGTTCTTCCTTCCTATACCCCTAATTAGTTTTTAGCAGCAAACAGAAAGGCAATCATGGGACTCCCAGTGGCACTCAAACTAAGGATGTCTCAACATGACACACTTCTCTGCCAAAGTTTGGTATGTTAGAAATAGCATGTGCTTTAGAAGCACACATACATGAGTCCATATTTCAGATTAACCTTTTTAAAAAATTTTTATTGGAGTATAGTTGCTTTATAATGTTGTGTTGGTTTCTACTATACAGCAAAGTGAATCAGTTATAAGTATACACATAGCCACTGTTTTTTAGATTTCTGTCAGATTAGCCTTTTTTGTGATCACGATAAGGCATTTAAGTTCTCTGAGTCTCAGTTGCATGACCTTTAAAGATAAGAATTATATTCGTTTTGCAGAGCTGATGTGAAAATCAAGTAAGATACAAATTGATTGGCAAATAGTAGATATGTAATGTTAGTTGCCTTTCTTTTGGGTTTTATGTTGATTCCAATGAGATGGCTTTATTCTTGAGAAGAAAGAACTATTGTTCATGATGAGGCTAGAACAACGACAACATGGATCTTTGGGAAACAACTGGACTCTCTGCCAGAGTACAGGAGATGGAATGTCAGTCTCCCAGCATACCCAAGACAGATTAGCCAAATGAGGCAAAATGAGAATGGGCTGCTGTTTCCCTGCATTGTGCTGTCCTGATTCTGTTAATCCATTCATTATTTCATTCATGAATCCAACACTCTGTATACTTGGGCGCCAGGGAATAGGTGCTGGGACTTAGTGGTGAACAAACTTGGCCACTGTCCACCCAGAGCTTGCAATGTAGTTTATGGATGGTGGTGGAAGGAGAGACTGGCACAGATCATAGTAGCCCTAAATGTGATAAGAGCTAGGAACATAAAGTATGGGCTCTGAGAAGGAATATCAGGAGAAAGTAGCATGTTTTGGGGGATGGGAGGATTTCCTTAAGGAAGTGACACTGAAACAGATATAAAAGGCAAATGAGAGTTAGCTAAATGTTAATGGATGGATTCTAGATATAGAGAAGATAATTTTATCCATTAAATATACTGGATGTCTTAGGACTATAAGGCTTAATTCTTTACAAAACCCTGGTTGAGAAAGACTGCTTTAATGCAAAATAAATGGCACACTAATGATTTACCATGATTTAACCTAACAGTAGTTACTGGCCAGCATTTTGACCTCAGCTTTACTATTAACTGTCCTTATATCATTAGACAAGTCAACCTAACCACTTTTAATCTATTTCTGCAAGTGAAATATCAGTGAAATTAACAAGTGGCCATTAATAAATTTTCTAACTATGATCATTTATTAATGGGAGAATGAATGATACTTGCCTCACAGTGGTATGAGTTCCAGGTGAAATAATGAGCAATTGTGTTTAACAAGGAGCATCTCACATAGTAAGAGTCAAATAACTATGTTTTCTTGTTGTCTGTCATTTATATTGTAGTTCTGCAAAAGATACTTGATATCTCAAATATGCCAAGGAGTGAATATTACATACTAAAACTGGAAAGTTCTCCTAAGAAGCACCAGTAACTGTGGTTTTTTTTCCCAAGATAATATACCTACATGTTCTTGTTTCTATACTTGCTGTCAGTCAAGGCTAGAAATTAGAGATTCCAAGGCAGTAATAGACTTCCTTATAAGGTTCAAAATTCTCAAAATGGATTAAAATTACTCTTTCCTCACTTATGTATTATAGAACCCAAAGGGCTTTGTTCTTCAGAATAAGCACTTCCACTGTTGATGTTTTGCATCTTTTTTTTTCCTTTTAATGGTAGAAAATATATTTTTACCCCTAAGTGAGGCCTGTTTTTAGTAAAAGAAAAGAGCTCATGTTTTGTCCTTGATGTTTGTCTGGGATCTCACAGCTGCATAGAAGATAGCTTACTTCAAAGCACATCATCAGAGCTTTGAAAATTAAGTAGAAAATATTAAGTAAATTTAAGCTTCTTTCTTTTATGTTTGTTCACTCTGTTTTGAGTCTTTGGATGGTGTATTAGTAAGGGTTCTCCAGGGAAACAATCTACTGGATGTGTATATGTATAGAAAGAGATTAGTTGTAAGAAACTGGCTCATGTGAATATGCTAAGTCCACATGTGTACCATGGGCAGAAGGAATGAAATTCAGCAGAGCCAGTGGTGCAAGTGAAGTCTGAAGTCAGCTGGAGAATTCTCTCTTGCTCAGGGAGGCCAGTCTTTTCCTCTATTCCGCCCTTCAACCAAATGGATGAGACTCATTAACATTTCACAAGGCAATCTGCTTGCTCAAAGTTTAATCTCATCCAAAACCACCCTTGAAATTGACACACAAAATTAACCATCACAGATAGTATGCACAAATAGTATGGAATAGGAAATACAATTTGCCACATTCATTTCAAAAGAATATGCAGCGCAACATTTTGAAATGTAAAGCTTGACATTTCTTAATCCTTATCCTATTCTTGTTGCATGGTAAAGATGCAATCACATGCATTTTAGAGGATTCTTAGATATAGATGAGCACTTAAAGTTAGATTAAGTGAGATTGCCAAGAAAGTAAACATAAATATAGAGAAAAGAACAGATCTGAGACTTGAGCTCCAAACCTTTTCAACTTAATTTAGAGGTTAAAGAATTCCAACAGAGTTAACAAAAACAGCAACAAATGAGGAAGTAAGATAAAATAAGACTGTTGTGACCTGGTTGCCAAATAGTTTCAAGAAGGAGTGATCAATAGAGTGAAATGCTACAAGAGGAAAAATAGAAACTGAGTAATAGTCATTAGATTTAAAATGAGAACATAACATATAGCCTTACAAGTGCAGTTTCAGTGAGGGGTAGAAATGAGAGAATTCTGCAGTCATCCAATTTTGGGACAGTTGGTCTCCCTATCCTTGTTTGCTTTTCTCAGATTTATTTTTGACCAATTGGCATATAAGAAGCTCCTCTCAGATATGTTTAGAAACACTGCATACCACATCTCTTCTTCAAGAGTCATGAAGCAAATGAGCATATTTAAATGACCTAAGAAAGCCCAAAATAAATCCATTTACCTCCATGTCACTTAGAAAGCTTATTTCCTGTAAACCTTGTGTGTGTGTGTATTCAATCCATGATTTCTGACTTATGAATGTGAGCTGAGAGTAAAAAAACGTAGTCATCTTTGGAGTAAAATGTCAATATTAGATCCAAAGAATGTATGAATTCATGCAATTAGAAAAAAAATATAGGTGCATACTTTATAATATAGGTGCATGCCAACATCCTTTGAATCCTAGAAAAAGCAAGGGAATTCCAGAAAAACATCTACTTCTGCTTCAATGCTTTATAAAATAATATCCAATACAATATTATCTTATATATTTTTCTACATATATAGACTATAATTTTTGGAGCAAATTTAGGTTCACAGCAAAATTGAGCAGAAAGTATAGAGAATTCCCACATATTCCTTCCCCTTTCCCCTACACAGCCTCCTGCACCAGAGTGGTCCAATAGTTATAATCAGTAAACTAACACTGATTCATCATTATCACCCAAAGTACATAGTTTACATTATGGTTCACATTTAGTGTTGGACGTTGTGGGTTTGGTCAAATTCTATGGGTTTGGACAAAGGTACAGTGACATGATTATACCAGTATGGTATCATACTACAGAATAGTTTTACTGCCCTAATGCCACTCTTCCCATGCTCTACCTATTTATCCTTCCCTCCCTCCCATAAAAGTTCTGATGGTCACTGGTCTTTTTACTGTTTCCATAGTCCTGCTTTTTCCAGAATATCATAGTTGGAATCAAGCAGTATGTAGCCTTTTAAAATTGGCTTCTGTCACTTAGTAATATTCATTTAAGGTTCCTTCATGTGTTTCCATAGCTTGATAGCTCATTTCTTTTGGTGCTGGATGCACCACAGTTTAATTAAGCATTTATCTACTGAAGAATATCTTGGTCGCTTCCAGTTTTTAGAATTATGAAGACAGCTGCTATGAATATCTATGTGCAAGTTTTTGTGTGGACATGTTTTAACTCATTTGAGTAAATAACAATAAATGTGATTGTTTGGTCTTGTGGGTAAAATTATGTTAAATTTGTAAGAAACTGTCATGTTGTCTTCCCAAGTGGCTCTGCCATTTTGCATTCTCACCAGCAATGAGTGAGAGTTCCTATTGCTTCACACCCTCATCAGCATTTGGTGTTGTCAGTGTTTTGGATTTTAGCCATTCTAATATGTATGTGATGATATCCACTATCTTAATTTGCAATTACTTGATGAAATACAGTGTTGAGCATCTTTTTCATATGCTTATTTGCCGTCTGTATATCTTCTTTGGTAAGATATTATCTCCTGTATCTTAAAAAATGAAAACTAAAAGTAACAGAAAAATATTTTTTGAAAAAAGTAATTTTGAAGATGAAGATGCTTCCTCATAAACTAAAGACTTAAAATCAATGAACAATTACCAAATGCTTATTTCTTATGACATTACGTTTAGATTATGGGAGATAGCAAAATAATCAAACAGCTGTTGTGAATCTGCTGGAAATGGTAGTTAATGGAATATTCATTGCTTTGTAAATGAACCAAAGTGGAACTCTACAGAGCCTCCAGTTAGAAAAGACTGCATCATAGGTAAACCAGTGCCAGTCAGTTTATTGAAACGCTTCTATCTTATATTTTAGGCTATTAACTTCATTCAAGTAAGTCAGTCAAAATTTTAAAAACTTAAAAAAAAAACAAATCTTTTAATCAGTCTCTCTAGGTTCTATAATACATTTTCCACTCAAATGTTAAGAATTGTCTCTACATTACAATGAGATTCAAAAAATGCAGTCAGGATATCTTATTTATTAACCAAGGCCTAAGAAAGAGAAGTTTTACAGGAATCTGTGATGATTTTGGGAATAGCAGCTACCAATAACCTAGTCTTACTTAGTGTACATGTGGCCCTGGGAATGGTAGTG
The DNA here is from genome assembly GCA_024291935.2 of Okapia johnstoni. Classification (NCBI taxonomy): domain Eukaryota; kingdom Metazoa; phylum Chordata; class Mammalia; order Artiodactyla; family Giraffidae; genus Okapia; species Okapia johnstoni. The sequence continues at coordinate 93,733 of JAGTYA010000041.1, forward strand.
AAAAGGAAGAAACTGGAAAGGGAGAAATGAGGCCTCTAATTCCAAAGTGAAATAAACATACACATATATAATATAAAGGAAAATGAAATGGGGACCTACTCACATAGAAAATATGAACCAGAAAAGTTGTGTCACTGAGGAATTAGAACATAGGATGAAAGCGTGTCATCCCTTTGTTTTCTCCTTATTCTCATCATGTTTGCTATTGTGATCACACAACCTTCAGACACTCTCCACACTTAATCATCTGTTTTATTTGGTGGTTTCCTGGCAGGCACAGTTGAAATAGCTTGCTTAAAGTTCCATATGGCTAGTGATTGGTTCAGAAAAGCCACAGGAGTCTTAGGGATGAGTCAAACAGAATGTGAGATTGTAACATAAATTAGGTTGGTAAGTGGTTATCGGAAAGCCTGTATATGATACGAGCCACCACTTAACATCAGTGCCCTGCTTCAGAAGAAATAATCTGACATCAACACTTTCTTCAAAGGAAGAAGTTATGGCGATACCATATTTCAGACTAAAAGATGCCAAACAGCTTTGAGAATTGTTTTAACCATCAATATGCTGTATGGAGTAATTATGCCATGCACAGTAAATATGCATTTTAATACTGTGAACTGAATTGTATATCTGAAGGTAGTTATTGATTGATGAGTGAAAGGGCATTTGTATGGTTCCATTTTCACTGTTCTATATCGTTCTCTCCTCTCTCTGAGGCTGCAGTATATTTTTGTCATTCTTTGAAGACGTGGCAGCTTCATGAAAATAATCTGTTGAACTGTCTGAATCGCATCTTGTCTTTGCTAGAGAATATGAGAAAAGGAGCAGATAGCTAAGAACCATTTGCAAGAGACATGCACTATATAAATTAGGTTTGATAAAGTAATGAGAAGCTTGAGGGAAGAATAGCACACATTTGTCAGCCTCCTTGGTTCTGCAAAATGCCAGTGGTATCCAGAATTAGTGCTGAGCAGGAAGATGAGGGGAGTGGGTGGAGGAAGAGAGAGATGGTTACTCTCCCTGAAGCCCTCAGGATACAGAAGAGGACTTAGGCTTGGCAAGACATCTTCCTCAATTAATTCTTGACATTATTCTGGGAGACCACCTTCAAGGCTTCATTTTCTTGCTATTGTTGTTCAGTTGCTCCGTTGTGTGCAACTCTTTGTGACCCCATGGACTGTAGTACACCAGACTTCCCTGTCCTTCACTGTCTCCCGGAGTTTACTCAAACCAGTGTTCACTGAGTCAATGACACCATCCAACCATCTCATCCTCTGTCATCCCCTTCTCCTCCTGCCTTCAATCTTTCCCAGCATCAGGGTCTTTTCCAATGAGCTGGCTCTTCACATCACGTGACTGAAGTATTGGATCACCTTCAGCTTTGGTCCTTCCAATGAATAATCAGGATTGATTTCCTTTAGGATGGACTGGTTTGATCTCCTTGCAGTCCAAGAAACTCTCAAGAGTCTTCTCTAGCACCACAGTTTGAAAGTATCAATTCTCTGGCACTCAACCTTCTTTATGGTCCAACTCTCACATCCGTACATAACTACTGGGAAAACTATCACTTTGACTATACAGACCTTAGTTGGTTAAGTGATGTCTCTGCTTTTTAATATGCTATCTAGGTTTGTCATAGCTTTTCTTCAAAGGAGCAAGCATCTTTTAATTTTGTGGCTGCAGTCACCATCTGCAGTGATTTTGGAGCCCAAGAAAATTAAATCTGTCACTTTTTCCCCATCTATTTGCCATGAAGTGATGGGACCGGATGACATGATCTTCTTTTTTTGATTATGAGTTTCAAGCCAGCTTTTTTTACTCTCTTTTACCCTCACCAAGAGGCTCTTTAGTTCCTCTTTTCTTCCTGCCATAAGAGTGGTGTCATCTGCATATCTGAGGTGGTTGATATTTCTCCCATCAGTCTTGATTCCAGCTTGTGCTTCACCCAGCCTAGCATTTCACATGACATACTCTGCATATAAGTTAAATAAGCAGGGTGACAGTATACAGCATTGACGTACTCCTTTCCTGATTTTGAACCAGTCTGTTGCTCTATGTCTGATTCTAACTGTTGCTTCTTATCCTGCATACAGGTTTCTCAGGAGATAGGTAAGGTGGTCTGGTATTCCCATCAATTTAAAAATTTTCCACAGTTTGTTGTGATCCACACAGTCAAAGGCTTTAGTGTAGTCAATGAAGCAGATTTTTTTTTGTCAGAATTTCCTTGCCCTTTGATCCAACAGATGTCGGTAATTTGATCTCTGACTCTTCTGCCTTTTCTAAATCCAGCATGTGCATCTGGAAGTTCTCGGTTCACGTACTGTTGAAGACTGCCTTGTAGGATTTTGAGTATTATCATGCTAGCATGTGAAATGAGTACAGTTGTGCAGTAGTTTGAACATTCTTTAGCAAAGAGTGTTTATTTTCTTAGGTATTACTAGAAATCACTTATCATTCATGTTGGTGTTGCTTGAGAGTCAAGAATTTTAAACATAGAGGTAGATAAAAAAAATCCTTCAGACAACAGCTACTGACAGCTTGTTTCCCCAGGTAGTGTCTGAGTAGTTGAGCAGTATTGTGGAAAGACCTTGGTTCTTGGAGTAGGAGATGGGATCTGAGAACTAGGTCCCCAGTGTACTAGACCTGGTTAGCTGGGACAAGGTACCAGCCCTTGCTGAGATTAGTCTCTCTATCTATAAAGTGAGATTATTTCTCATATCTATCTCACAGAACTGTGGAGAAATGCATGAGATAGTGTGAGAGAAAGCCATTTGTACACGATAAAACACCACACAAATACTCATTTGAATTTGTTTTAAAAATTGCGGGACAAACTTTTTTGTTTAAAAAAGCAGGGCAAAGATTTGACCAGTATATAGACCTGATCTCCCCAGAAAAAAATGAGAAAACTAAATTTCTGACAGTTACAGTGTTTGTTTTCTAATTTTTGTTTCATCTCCTATCTTCAAGGGCAAACAGATGACTTTCTTTGCATACTATACTTATTCTCTTTGCTAATCTTTAAGTCACATTCTCCCAGGGACCCTAACCTCTGTAACTCATTGTCTAGACATCTGAATGACTTTCTTTCATCCTTGGTTTTCTAATACTATCAGTAAAATGTAATTGTTACCAAGATCTCAAGGAACAGTCTACTAATCAATGATAAGTGATACCAATATTCACTGTCATTGTGTACAGACGAGGTGATGCTTTGCCAAAATGGCTTGAAAAGGAAGAAAAGACAAGGTTAGAAGGCACTTCAAGGATTCTTCCTGCTAATACTTTGGCCTTCAATCAAGAAAATATTTAAATCAGTCTCAAACACAGATGGTAATTTCATTTTCATGGGCCCAAAGGAAAACAAATTGCGCGCACACACACACACACACACACACACACACACACACACTCATACTTGTAAACTTTTCAGTAATTAACTGTTCTAAAGATAAAAAACTATAATGTTTATGACTAAATGATATGAAAATTATGAGGCCATATATGACACAATGGCTAAGAATTTATGCTAATTTTTAACACAGTTTACTTTTTAGAACAGTTTTAGGTTCACAGCAAAATTAAGTGGAAGGTCAGGGATTTTCCATATAACCCCTGCCTCCATATGTCCATAACCTCCTTCCATTATCAACATCCCCATGAAATTGTTATGAATATATCAAAAGCAGAAAAATAAAAGGAATGGTTTTAAGGAGTAAGAGTTCACAGAAGGACAATTAGTAGGAGGAAATGGTTGGCAAGAGGGAATTCCCTTGGGTCCAGTGGTTAGGACTTGCTGCTTTCCTTTACTGCTGGGCCTGGGTTCCATTCCTTGTGGGGGAACTAAGATCCTGCAAGCCACTCAGTGCAGTCCAAAAAAAAATTAAATTAAAAGAAAAAGGGGAAATGATCAAAGGGAAATAAAACAGGAAATTGATATAAAATAAAAGGATACACTTGATATAACGTCAGAATAATAATTGAGCAGGGGTGTGGACAGGCAGAACTGTGTTTTATGTCCTCTTACATATGCTGTCTTATGTTTTAATATTAATAGTTCTTATCTGGGAATGCATGTCCTCCCTGAGACTGTGACAGATACAAGATTCTAAATATACTAGCTAGTGTTCATTTCATCCATACTCAGCTGACCAAGGCTGGTGACACTATTTCTACCTACGTCATAGAACTTAGTTACATTTGTCGTATATTTATGTAGTCTTGGCCAAGCTCTGAAGTTGTGGAGGCTCAACACTGCATCTTATTCTTTCTCTATTCTCCATTACACTAACTCAGCCTTCTGAAGGAAGGATGCACCTGGGAATTTCCTAGAGAAATGGCCCCGAGACTAGATAGACCTATAAGGTAGAGGAGTTGGAGTTATCTTAGCAGAAGGAGAAGTGAGAGAGCCCAGAGTGCACAGGGAAGGCAGCACAGAGAGTCACCAGGATGTCAAAGGGGATGCAGGCCCTTCTCTGCATCTGACCGTGAGGAAGAGCAGGAAGACGGGGTGTCTCATGACTGGCAATGTTACCCTTGATCCATTACTTCAGGTGGTGTCTGTCAGTCCCTTTACTGTGAAGGTACCATTTCCCTTTTTATTCATATCTGGACGGTAAAGAATTCACCTGCAATGCAGGAGACCTGGGTTCGATCCCTAGGGTTGGAAGATTCCCCTGGATGAGGAAATGGCAACGCAGTCCAGTATTCTTGCCTGAAGAATCCCCATGGACAGAGGAGCCTGCCAAGCAAACAGTCAGACACAACTGAGTAACTAAGCACACAGCACATCTTTCGTGGAGATACTTTGAGACTAGGCAAATAGCCTATTTCTGGTTGTACTTTTGCTGACTAATTTTAGCATCCTGTGATAGGTAATTCTCTGGTGTTTGTCTACTTGAGATTTTTAATTTTCATCGTTCCTGTTCCATTTATTAATTGGAATTCTATATGGAATTATTAGATATGGTTTGTTTATTAGATATGGTTTGTTTTTTAAAAGGGTAAAAAAATTGAACTGCATCAAAATATTAGTGTTTTCACAAACTGGTCTTTCTATATAGATTTTTTTTGTAATAACTCACTCTCTTTGATTTTGACATAGTGACAGTATATGTGTGTGTTGGGGGCATATGTGGCGTATACATGGGCCTTGGACACAAAGGCCCATTTTTTTCCCTTTGGTCATAACTGACAAAGAAGAAATTCATACTACAGGTTTGACATATCCAAGGGGAGTACAACACAGCAGTGCAGGCCTCCTATTGGGTGACATCACACAACACAGTGAGAGAAACAAGCCCAGCATATCATACCCCAACTCAGTCAGCAGGAAAAATTGAAAAAGAAAAAAAAAAGAAAGAACAGTTCTTTGGGACAAAATAGAATAAAGTAAACTTCAGGGCTTCAAAAAAACTATTCTTTGAGTTCATTTATTATTTTATCTCTAAGGTAATAAATGACATTTAATCTAGGTCTTCCTTTCAAGAGTATCCATATTCTCAAAGAATGAATTCTTTTCACAGAATCATACTTTAATTGCCTTAGAGAGTATTAAATGACCTTCAAATTTCAAATGAACTGTCTTTGCTTCACTGAAGTGTAGCATTATGGAACTTGATCTACAACTTCTCTTACTTAAGAAACAAAAATACCCACTTTGTTATGGTACAGATTGCCTTAGCCATAAAACCTAATAGAAATTACACATTGAGCCAGAAGATTTTCTCACTTTTCTGCCTCATAAGAACAGCACCATACTGTAAGAATCTTTTCCTGGCCTTAGTCACACAGCACATTCTGAAGATTTTGCTGTTGTATAATATTTCCCCAAAGGCACTAGTCCTTCTCAAGCTATTTCCTTAGGTGGCAAAACAACTAATTGATTTGGTTCTTTCAGCTAAATCTACTGTCAATTATGAGAATAATCAAGTGTGATGAATTGTTTCAGTCCATTTGAAGCGCTTTAAACTTGCTGTAATGCATGAACATACGAACAAAGCTAGTGGAGGTGATGGAATTCCAGTTAAGCTAATTCAAATCCTGAAAGATGATGCTGTGAAAGTGCTGCACTCAATATGGCTGCAAATTTGGAAAATTCAGCAGTGGCCACAGGACTGGAAAAGGTCAGTTTTCATTCCAATCCCAAAGAAAGACAATGCCAAAGAATGCTCAAACTACCACACAATTGCACTCATCTCACACGCTGGTAAAGTAATGCTCAAAATTCTCCAAGCCAGGCTTCAGCAATATGTGAACCATGAACTTCCAGTTGTTCAAGCTGGTTATAGAAAAGGCAGAGGAACCAGAGATCAAATTGCCAACATCCGCTGGATCATTGAAAAAGCAAGAGAGTTCCAGAAAAACATCTATTTCTGCTTTACTGACTATGCCAAAGCCTTTGACTGTGTGGATCACCATAAACTGTGGAAAATTCTGAAAGAGATGGGAATACCAGACCACCTGACCTGCCTCCTGAGAAACCTGTATGCAGGTCAGGAAGCAACAGTTAGAACTGGACATGGAACAACAGACTGGTTCCAAATAGGAAAAGGAGTACGTCAAGGCTGTATATTGTCACCCTGCTTATTTAACTTCTATGCAGAGTACATCATGAGAAATTCTGGGCTGTAAGAAATACAAGCTGGAATCCAGATTGCTGGGAGAAATATCGATAACCTCAGATATGCAGATGACACCACCCTTATGGCAGAAAGTGAAGAGGAACTAAAGAGCCTCTTGATGAAAGTGAAAGAGGAGAAGGAAAAAGTTGGCTTCAAGCTCAACATTCAGAAAACTAAGATCATGGCATCTGGTCCCATCACTTCATGGAAAATAGACGGGGAAACAGTGGAAACAGTGGCTGACTTTATTTTTTTGGGCTCCAAAATCACTGCTGATGGTGATTGCAGCCATGAAATTAAAAGACATTTACTCCTTGGAAGGAAAGTTATGACCAACCTAGACAGCATATTGAAGAGCAGAGACATTCCTTTGCCAACAAAGGTCCATCTAGTCAAGGCTATGGTTTTTCCAGAGGTCATGTATGGATGTGAGAGTTGGACTATAAAGAAAGTGAGCACAGAGGAATTGATGCTTTTGAACTGTGGTGTTGGAGAAGACTCTTGAGAGTCCCTTGGACTGCAAGGAGATCTAACCAGTCCATCCTAAAGGAAATCAGTCCTGAATATTCATTGGAAGGACTGATGTTGAAGCTGAAACTCCAATACTTTGGCCACCTCATGCGAAGAGCTGACTCATTTGAAAAGACCCTGATGCCGGGAGTGATTGAGGGCAAGAGGAGAAGGGGCTCACAGAGGAAGAGATGGTTGGATGGTATCACTGACTCAACGGACAGTGGTTTGGGTGGAGTCCGGGAGTTGGTGATCGACAGGGAGGCCTGGCGTACTGCAGTTCATGGGGTCACAAAGAGTCGGACATGACTGAGCGACTGAACTGAACTGAACAGATAAGGTAGACAGGTGACTAAAAAGCTATTTATTTACAACCCTTTCTCCCTTGCCTCCCTCTACTAAAGAGACTGGAAATTTAAAGCAAGTCATTGCTTCAGCCTCTCTTGTAGCCAGGGTGGTGAGATGAAAGGTAGTTTTGTTGATTAGTGGGATGTATGTGGTACTCAGTCCTCTTTCAAAGGAAAAAAGAGGAAAAGTTTTGGGAGGAGAGTGTTTTGACTATTCCTCTTATTGCAGTGGGACACCTGAGGATAGTATAGTGGGATAGGAAGATAGAAGGAGCCATGATTCCTGATCGTGTCCTTTTGCACAGGATACCTCCTGACAAGTTGACTGATAAAAATACACCATGTGTATATAAGCCACTGTTATCAGGTTTTCTTTTCTTATCTTTTTCAAGGATAATCACATTCATCTATTATGAACTCTCCTGAAATGTGATGGCTAATAAATACATTCCACCATTCAACAGTTGTAATAATGCTGACAGGCTTCAGGTTATAGAGATGGGATGCTGATGCTTTTTAGATCTGTTTTAGTTTCTACAGTAGGAAGGAAAACTAAACTGAATCTGTTTAAAGGAAAATTGTGGAAAATAACATTTTCCTCCTTCTGTATCCACTGGAGAATAATACTCACTTTCAAGAACCTCAATGACTAGTAAAACTTTCTTTTTCTCCCTCTTTAATGCTTTCATTTTGGGGATACTTGAATCGATGGATGGGAAATAATTAAAGTTACTTGGAAGCACACACAACTGCAATCTAAGACAGGGGAAAATGTAAAAACTCTAGAAATTCACCTTATATTTCCAAAATTGCTCAGCATTTATTTATTTAGTTAGTTTTCCAGTTTAAAAATTGAAGCTCCACAGTTTTCATTGCTTTCACAATGTACATTGATGTATGGTGATTTATCAAACAAGTAGACAAGCTAAAGTGAAACTGTGATAAAAGATTTTAAGTACTTTCCTTTCAATATGAAGTACAAGCCCTAACCATTAACATCCAACAACATTTAACAATATATGAACTAATAGGATTTAATTAACATTTATAGAAAAATCTCAGTAACTCTAATAAAATACACATTTTTTTTCAAGCACCCATTGTATCCATACCAAGTTGGATCATATTTTGGGATAGATACATAGATCAATAGATGAAAAAGTTAGAGAACCCAGAAATAGCCCATGCATTTATAACCAAATAATGTTTAACTTTTTATTTTATACTGGAATATAGCTGATTAACAATGTTGTGATAGTTTCAGATGGATAGCAGAGGGACTCTGCCATACATATGCATATATACATTCTCTCTCAAACTCCCTTCCATCCAGGCTAGCACATAACATTAAGCAGTGTTCCCTGTTCTATACATTAAGACCTTGTTAGTTATCCATTTTAAATATAGCAGTGTGTACATGTTGACCCCAAACTCTTTAACTATCCCTTTAACTATTCCCCCATTCTTCCTCCCTAGCAACCATAAGTTTGTTCTCTATCAGTCTGTTTCTGTTTTGTGAATAAGTCCATTTGTATTGTTTGTTTTTAGATTCCCCATATAAGAGATGTCATATGATATTTCTCTAACTCACTTCACTCAATATAACAATCTCTAGCTACATCCATGTTGCTGCAAATGGTATTATTTCATTCTTTTTAATGCTTGATTAATACTCCGTTGTATGTATGTACCACATCTTCTTTACCTACTCCTCTGTAGATGGATTGCTTCCATGTCTTGGCTATTGTAAACAATTCTGCAGTGAACATTGGGGCATATGTATCCTTTGAGACTATGTTTTTCTCCGGGTATATGCCCAGGAGTGGGATTGCGGGGTCTTATGGTAGTCCTTTTTTTTTTTTTTAAAGGGACCTCTATACTGTTCTCCATAGTAACTGTACCAATTTACATTTTTATGAACAGTGTAGGAGGGTTCTCTTTTCTCCAGACCCTCTCCAGCATTTATTGTTTGTGGATTTTTTGATGATAGCCATTTTGACTGATGTTAGGTGGTACCTCATTGTAGTTTTGATTTACATTTCTCTAATAATTAGTGATGTTGAGCATCTTTCCATGTGCTTCTTGGCCATTTGTATGTCTTCTTTGGAGAAATGTCTATTTAGGTCTTCTGCCTGTTTTTTTGATTGAGTTGTTTGTTTTAATACTATTAAGCCTCATGAGCTGTTTGTAAATTTGGGAGATTAATCCTTTGCTGTATAAACAACTAATTTTTGACAAAAGTACAAAAACAAGTCAATTAAAGAAGTATAGTCTTTTCAACAAACTGTGTTTGAGCAACTGGATATATAGGTTAAATAAAAAGAACCCTGATCTGAATCTCACATGTTTTAATTTCAACTATTGATTCAAATAGAGCATAAACTTAAATGTAAAACACAAAACTATAACACTTTTAGAAAAATCATAGAAAGTCTTCAACATCTATGACTAAGAAAACATTTCTTAGGCCTGACACCAAAATCGTCTCTAAAAGATAAAATTGATAAATTGGACTTTGTAAATATGAAAACATTTGCTTTGTTAAAGATCTATTCAAAAAGATGAAACAACAAGCTATCTGTTTAAAGAAAATATTTGCAAACCATATATCTGACAAAAGACACACTAGGGTGTATAAAAGGTTCTCAAAACCTCAAAATTTAACAAAAGCAACAATTTAATTAGAAAATGGACAAAAATCAGAAGATTCTTTTCACTGAAAAAGATACACAGATAGCAAATGAAAAGGTGTTCAGAACTACTACATCTCAGAGAAATGAAAATTAAATCCATGATGAGATATTATAACACACCTATCAGAACAACTAAAATAAAATTTGGGGACAGTACTAAATGCTAGGAAGAATGATGAGACACAGGGTTTCTCATATATTGCTGGTGGAGGTGCAAAATGTTGTAGCCACTCCAAAAAACTTTTTGGCAGTGTCTTTAGATATCTGAACATACAGCTCACACAGCCAGCAGTTTTACTCTTGGGCATCTATCTCAGATAAATAAAATGAATGGTCTACATAAAAACCTGTATATATTGTTCCTAGCAGATTTATTTGTAATAATCAAAAACTCAAAAGAAACAAAATATCTCTCAATAGGTGAGTGGCATATGCATGACATGAAATATTGCTCAACAGTGAAAAGAAGTGAACTTTTGATCTACATAAGAGCTTAGATGGATCTCAAGAGTGTTATTCTGAATGAAAAAAGCAAGTTTTAAAGGTCATATACAATAAAATGCCATTTATTAGCATCCTCAAAATGGCAAAATTACAGAGATTTGATTACAGATATTATTGAAATGGCAGGTGCAATTGTAAAAGGTTATCATATGGAATGTCTTTGCCATGATGAAATGCTTCTGTATCTTGATTGTGGTGTGGTAACACAGTTCTACACATATCATAAAGTGAGGTAGAATTACACACAAATATTTTATTAATACCAATGTCAATTTCTTATTTTTGCTATTATATAGTAGTTAACTAATTTTGAAGTAGTTAACAATTTGGAAAAAAAAGAATAAAGTGTATATAATTATTTTAAAAATGTTTAAAAAACAGAAAAAATATGAATAATCTAAATCACTAAATTTAAAACCAAAAATTATCAGTTTGGATAAAAAAGTAAGATGCAAGTTCATGCCAACTACAAGAGATGTATCTAAAGATACAAATGGATTAAAGTAAATAATGAAAAAAGTTATATGATGGTAGCACAAGTCAAAAAAAATTTGAGTAATGATATTAACACCAAAAGAATTGCAGAGTAAAGAGTGTTACTAGGGATAGAAGGTGCTTTCATAATAATAAAGGGGTCAAGATGACATAGCAATCTTATGTGTTCAAACATCTAAGAACAGAGCTTCAAAATAAATGATGCAAGAACTGATACTGATATACGGAGAATTAGATAATCCAAAATGATAAGAGATTTCACTTTTCCCTTTTCAATAATTGAAAGAGCAAGTTTGACAGGAAATCAGTAAAGATATAGAAAATACAGCACTGTCAATGAATTTGACTTCACTGATATTTATCGAACACCCCACTCAATAGCAACAGACTACACATTCTTTTCAAGTGTATAGTGGGTATTTACCCTGGTAGACCACATTCTGAGTCATAAAACAAAATTTTATATAGTCACAGACATTCAGGTAACAAAATGTATACTCTATGACCACACTACCTGAATTCAAGACTGACATATAGGTACAGCTATCAACATAGAGTGGGATTGGCATAAAATCTGAAAAATAGATCAATGGAATTGAATGGACATTTCCAGAAATATACTCTCAAATATTTCAAAAAATGATTTATGATAGATACAAAGGCAATATAGTAGAAAAAAAATCTATTCAAAATATGGTGTTGACACAAATGGATATCCATGTGCCAAAAAAAAATGAACTTTGATCCATGCTTTGTGGTATACATACAGAAAAGCAACTCAAAATACATCATAGGCCTGAATGTAAAACTGAAAACTACAAAACTTCTACATGAAAACTATTGTGACCTTGGATTAGGCAAAGCTAAATAGTTTTAGCTATTGTACCAGAGGCAAGATTTGCAAAAGAACAAATTGACAAACTGAATTTCATGAAAATAAAAAAATTCATACTCTGAAATATTTCACTAAGAGATGAAAAGGCAAGCTACAGATTGGGAGAAATGATTTGCAAACTGCACATCTGACAAACGACGTGCATCTGCAGTATGTAACTCTTAAAAGTAATTGATAATAAATTAAGCAATTCAATAAAAAATCGGCACAGATTTGCATAGATACCAAACTAAAGTAGATATACAGAGGGGAAACAAGCACAGGAAAGATGTGTATCTTCATAGTCATTAGAGAAATGCAAAATAAAACCACAACAGTGTAATAATCTATATTTATCATAATAGCTAAAATAATTATTTTAAAATAGATTATACCAAAAGTTACTGAGTGTATATAAGAATTTCAGCTCTAAAGTACTACTGGTAGAAATGTAAAAAATGAAATAATCACTTTGCAAAAGAGTTTGACATTTAAAAGTTAAACAGCTATCATATGTGTTCCACTTCTAATTATTTATCTACAAGGAATAAAAGTATAAATCTATATAAACACTTGTACATGTTCCTAGCTTTATTTATCAGTTCAGTTCAGTCACTCAGTCGTGTCCGACTCTTTGCGACCCCACGAATCGCAGCACATCAGGCCTCCCTGTCCATCACCAACTCCCGGAGTCCACCCAAACCCATGTCCATTGAGTCGGTGATGCCATCCAACCATCTCATCCTCTGTCGTCCCCTTCTCCTCCTGCCACCAGTCCTTCCCAGCATTAGGGTCTTTTCCAACGAGTCAACTCTTCGCATGAGGTGGCCAACGTATTGGAGTTTCAGCTTCAACATCAGTCCTTCCAGTGAATACCCAGGACTGATCTCCTTTCGGATGGACTGGTTGGATCTCCTTGCAGTCCAAGGGACTCTCAAGAGTCTTCTCCAACACCACAGTTCAAAAGCATCAATTCTTCGGCCCTCAGCTTTCTTCACCGTCCAACTCTCACATCCATACATGACCACTGGAAAAACCATAGCCTTGACTAGACGGACCTTTGTTGGCAAAGGAATGTCTCTGCTTTTAAATATGCTATCTAGGTTGGTCATAACCTTCCTTCCAAGGAGTAAGCGTCTTTTAATTTCATGGCTGCAGTCACCATCAGCAGTGATTTTGGAGCCCCCCAAAATAAAGTCTGCCACTGTTTCCCCATCTGTTTCCCATGAAGTGATGGGACCAGATGCCATGATCTTAGTTTTCTCAGTGTTGAGCTTTAAGCCAACGTTTTCACTCTCCTCTTTCACTTTCATCAAGAGGCTCTTTAGTTCTTCTTCGCTTTCTGCCGTAAGGGTGGTGTCATCTGCATATCTGAGGTTACTGATATTTCTCCCATCAATCTTGATTCCAGCTTGTGTTTCTTCCAGCCCAGCGTTGCTCATGATGTACTCTGCATATAAGTGAAATAAGCAGGGTGACAGTATACAGCCTTGACGTACTCCTTTTCCTATTTGGAACCAGTCTCTTGTTCCATGTTCAGTTCTAACTGTAGCTTCCTGACCTGCATACAGGTTTCTCAAGAGACAGGTCAGATGGTCTGGAATTCCCATCTCTTTCAGAATTTTCCACAGTTTATGGTGATCCACACAGTCAAAGGCTGTGGCATAGTCAATAAAGCAGAAATAGATGTTTTTCTGGAACTCTCTTGCTTTTTCGATGATCCAGTGGATGTTGGCAATTTGATCTCTGGTTCCTCTGCCTTTTCTAAAACCAGCTTGAACATCTGGAAGTTCACAGTTCACATATTGCTGAAGCCTGGCTTGGAGAATTTTTAGCATTACTTTACTAGCATGTGAGAGGAGTGCAATTGTGGCTTATTTAAAAAAAAATCCTCCTTTTCAACTCTTGGGTTTCATTCTCAGAGGTGATCATTTTCAAGCCTTGTAGCTGTATTATTTTTACACATAATATACTGTGAAATAATATATAAATATATATTGGTCTCTGTCCCCGTTTCCTGGCATAGAGCTCCTAAAAGCCTTGGAATTTCCTAAGTGACAAGAACTAGGAGCATCTTTTGTTCTGATATTTGGTCTTTGACCCCAGTTTCTGACATAGAGCTCTCAAATCTCTTGGAATTTCCTGGCTTTTAGCAGTGTTCTGGTTGTAATGAGATAATTCTTGGTGCACTCCTGGATAGCTTCAGGTGGCGGCTAGTAACCAGAAAGCCAAGATCGGAAGCTTGGAACTTTCAGATCCAACCCCCATTGTCCTGGGAGAGGAGAGAGGCTGGAGATCGAGTTAACAATTGATTATGCCTACATGATGAAGCCTGCATAAAGATTCCAAAAGTATGGGGCTTGGGAGCTTCCAGGTTTGTGAACACATCTACATGATGGGAGAGTGACCCACCCCAATTCCACAGGGACGGAAGCCCCTATGCTCAAGACCTAGCCCTATGCCTCTCTTAATCTGACTGTGCATTCGTGTCGTTTAAGATATCCTTTGTAATAAATTGGCAATAGTAAGTAAAACCATTTTCCTGGGTTATGTGAGCCATTCCAGCAAATTGTTAACCTCAAGAAGGGGGTCGTGGGAGTCTCTGATTTGTAGCCAAGTCAGAAGTGTCAGTAACCTGGGGACTTACTACTTCTAATTGGCATTTGAAGGGAGGGGCAGTCTTGTGGGACCGAGCCCTTAACCTGTGGGGTCTGTGCTATCTCCGGTTAGTTCCAGAATTGAATTCAACTGCAGGATGCTCAGCTGGTATTGGAGAGTTGGTCTGTGTGTGGGAAAAATTTCTCATCTGGTATCTGAAGTATTGAGAGTAAAGGTAAACAGTGTGGTTTTGCCACAGACATACACTTTCACAGCTATTTCTTGATCTTTCAGTTTTACCACGTGCTCTCAACTTTCATTTCAGAAACTGAGTACTGCTGATCAATCTCTGTTTGCTTCTCTAGAGCCAATCTCTGCCTCTCTTCGCTCTGTTCCATGCCCTGGGAGGATGACCTCCATGGACTGGATCACCAGAGCCCCCTTGAGCTTCGCTTAGCATTGGTATTTCGCCAATGACAGGTAAGGTCAGGAGCAGAGAAAAGTCAGGTGTCTATTTGCCCTCCCTGATGATCCTTCCCAGCCAGATTACACCTCAACAGTGGCTGTGTTGCCCTACTGATGGCGACAGCTCCACTGGGAGGCCCTTTCCCACAGTTATGTCCTGTGGTTCCAGTAGCCCTGCTTTCTCCCTTGTCTTCTTTTATAAGGCTGGGAATAGCTTCCTACTGTTGTTAGACTCTGGGTCCATCACTGCTTCTATTGGGTTCCTTAATCCTTCCCTTAACTCTATGAATAGTCATTTCATTAAATCCTCTTAATGTTGTCTGCAAAAACCACAACTAAAGAATATGTAGCTCCTGTATTTCTTACACACTTATCTTCTTCCTCCCATTCTTTCAGCATAGTTAGTTACAAGTTAGGATATTGAAGAGGAAAAGTTAAAATTTTGCATAACTTCCTTCTTCTGGCTCTGTAACTTGGCTTGCCCCTTGCAAAGTCTAGGTCACATAGGTCATGTAGTCACAGAAAGTGGGGACTTGCAATACTAGGAACTGAAGTTTATCTCACTCACCCTTGTCCTGCTCTTTGCAATTGCCCAGCCCCTGCAAACCTGCTTGATCATGCCTGTCCAGGTCAGGCACCCCCCCCCCCCCCATCTTGACTGCTCTTCCCGCACACGTGAAACCCCTTAGTTTAAACTACCCTATTAACAACTAGTGTTGCCCACTACAGTCTGTCTATAAAAACTCTGTTAACTCCTCTGGGCCCGCCGGTGTAATAAACCTGAGTTCTCCAGCTCTCCGAGTGTGGTGCTTGGTTTCTCGAGTACTGGTTTCTGCAACAATATAACCACACAACATAGGACAAGAAAAAAGTACTTTTAAGACGTTATTTAAATAGAAGGAGTTTAATTCAAGAGAACTGGCTACTCAGTTGATGATTTTCTTGGGAACCCAGAATTAGGGGGAAGTGGGGCCACAGACAGATTAGTATCAGCACAAAACAATTACCATTCCTAGGCTAGAGGGACAAAGCTAGGGTGGTATTACTGGTTTCCAGGGCCCAAGATCACTTGGTAAATGCTCAAACTATGGCAGAACTGTCTGGAAGGGCTACTTCAGCAAAGGAGGTGCAGACATTCCTAGAGAAGCCAGGTGAAACATAGAGGGCGTAGAAGAAACCTGGATTCCTGCCCTTCAGTCACCTACAGTGCTTCCTACTGGCTGAACCGACATGGAAGCCAGAGGACAAGAAAACAGGAATTGTTCTTCTGAGGTACAGAAAAATCCCAGAGAAATTCTCAGTTACTTGAATTCTTTTATGTAGGCCACCATTCAATCCGGGCTTTACCAAACGGTTAGATCCAGTTCCAGCCATGCTTCACCTTGCCATTAAATGCCAAATCTCAGGTATTACCATCTTGACAAATTTTACCTTATTCAACCTTATTTTCTGGTCTCCTGGGTCCAGCAAGCTTAAAACCCATTCCCACAACACTTCCTGATTTCTTGCTTATACGAATCAACAAGAAGTTGCAGTTACATTGGCTACAGGTGCTATTTCATCTCTGCATCTGCCCTGCCCCATGACAGAAGATTACCTTTCAAGGGAAATGTGGAGGCAATGGGCTTTCCAGGTGGCACAGTGGTAAAGAATCTGCCGGCCAATGCAGGAGATGCAGGAGACTTGTGTTGAGAAGATCCCCTGGAGGAGGAAATGGCAACCCACTCCAGTATTCTTGCCTGGAAAATCCCATAGACAGAGGAGCCTGGTAGGCTACAGTCCACGGGGTCGTAAACAGTCAGACACCACTGAGTATGAAAGTGTGTGTGTGTGTGTGTGTGAGAGAGAGAGAGAGAGAGAGAGAGAGAGAGAGAGAGAGAGAGAGAGAGACAGAGACAGAGACAGAGACAGACTGTGGAGGTAGTAAGAGTGGTGAGGTTTGTTCTTGAGGAGTTGCCTTTCTTTTGCAAGGAAACTGCCTCTGTGAAGTCATTAAAGATACTTTTTTCCTTTTTTTTGCTTCAAATAAGCTTTATTTTTACTAGACAGAACCTGGAAATGACCTAAATGTTTGTTAATAATTGATGGATAAACAACTGTATAACATTCACACACAGGGAAATATTACTCAGCAGTAAAAAAGGAATAACATATGGATATTCCCCCAAGCAGTAAATAATCTCAAAACAATTATGGTTACTGATAGAAGGTAGGGGGAAAAAAAAACCAAAACTTATACTGACTACATTTATATAAAATTCTAGATAATGCAAACTAACAAATTATGAAATAAAACAAATCAATAGTCGCATGTGTATTAGGGAGGGACAAGAGGAAGAGATCATTAAGGAGCATGAGAAAACTTTTGTGGGTAACGATATGTTCATCGCCTTAACTGTTCTTACAATTTAAGTAAGTGCAGTTTGTTCTCTTTCAATTATAAACGAATAAAGCGGTTAAGAGATAAATCTACGTAAAAATCTGAATCTCCCATTTCTTTGGGAAAACCAACCAACTGTATATCAACACAACCACCTCCCACCAACCAACTGTATATCAACACAACCACCTCCCACTTTCCATGTCTTGGTAGGGTCAAACCTGCCGCAACAGCAGCAAAAACTTTCGGAGAACAATTAACACCATGCCCACCTAAACACTAGCTGGGTCACAAGACCCATTCCTGCCTGTACAGTGATGGCCATAAGGTCAACAGCCCACAGTCCTAGTTTCATTTGTAACTGTAACTTCCTTCTTTGTGAAGGAAAGAAATGAGTTCTGAGTACTGCTTCCTGAAAGACCATTTCTGTTTTTCTCAACCAGCCCCACCAGAGTAAAACAGTTTACAGTAAGTCTTTTTGCTTGCAGAAGTCAGATGAGCGTGCTGCAGGCAGTTCCAAGGTTGGGCGATTTTGAGGCTGGTGAAATCCATTTCAGCTAGCTCACGTAGAGTCAATACTGTCCATGGGAAACAGAAATCTTTGGAGAATTGCAGTAGATTCTAGATCTTTTCCACAGGAGCTGGGTCATGTTCCACTGAAACCACCAGGGGGTAAGGAAAGTGGATCCCCAGTGGATTCGGATCATTCATGATTCCCTCCAGGAAACAGGAGAGAGAGAATGTCAGTTGGACTCAGCTAAGAACATTGGCCTAAGAGCCACACGGTCTTTAGTCTGACTGCTGGTAGAAGTGAGGCAGTTTCTGCACTAGAAACTGTAACTACCAATGATATACCTCAGGCCAAGGGAAGGTCCTGGGAAGGTTAGAAAATATAAAGTAGCTCCTGAAGACTTCCCACATACCTGGTGATTGAAGATGTCTCGCCCGTGCGGATACCAGATGTATGAAATTCAACTTCTGGCTGTCGGCTCCATCACAAAGGCTGCTTTCAGAGTTTTTCTTTGATGCGTCCTACTATATTGAGCAAGGAGAAAGCACATTCCCCGCTCTCTTGAGGCCTCCCTCTAGTGTAAGGTTCTGGTGCTAAAAGAAAAAAAATAAACGCAGGCAAAGGAACACCAAAACCGCTACACCGTGAGACCTTTCTTCACTTGAACTCTCACTGGCCAAAGGTGGGAGAGTCTTCTTTAGGCTCTCCCCCATTTGCTGACTGCCTAAGGCCTTGCTCCAGTGTGACTTCGCTCACGTCAACCAAGGCTGGTATCGTCAACGCATTTCCCGCGACTGCTGTTCTTCTCAGGCTTGCTATGGTATGAGTTTTCCTGTGGCCCCTAAGGTGGGACTTAGTGATGTATGTTTTTCCGCATTCATTACACACAAAAGGCCTTACTCCACTATGAAGACTCTTGTGTATTTTGACACGGGAACTGCACGTAAAGGATTCCCCACATTCATCACACACACGAGACCTCTCTCTAGTGTGGACTTT
>JAGTYA010000042.1:0-109383 GCA_024291935.2 Okapia johnstoni
TCCACCTCTGTAATTTTGCTTGCCCATCACATTGGCTGAACCCTAAGCTGCCTGAGGAGGTGGGATCTGAGCTGCTTAAGTGGGAAAGTCCTGAAGACCCAGAAATCTGTGCTGTATGAAAGAACAATTCCCTGTCCCTCAGTCTCTGGAAGTGACTCTACCGAGCTCGCACAGGTGCTGAATAAACCCTGTGGTTCTGCATCTCCAAGTTCCACTTGTCTCTTCTGCGACTACGCTTTCTTTTTTTATTTTATTTTATTTTATTTTATTTTTTATTTATTTTTTTTTTTTTTAATTTTTTTATTTTTTTCATTTCGCTTTCTATACCATATTCTGGTGCATATTTGGCTGGGAATCCGGCAAACGTGTGGGCACCATGGACCTCCATTGTCAGGGAACCAGAGACAGTCACAGCAGCTGGTCTGGTGACAGATAAATGCCTCCCGGCTGTTTTTCTGGATCCCAACGGTTGCTTGAGCTGTGCCAGCGCATTCCACTTCCTGTATGGACTCTTAAGGAGAGCAGAAGTTGGTTCCAGGACAGTGTCAGACAGCTGATTGCCTAGGGCAGATCCCCCTGAGTCAGGACCTGAGACATAATGCAGGCAGAGCCTTATCACCTCCCAGTGACCAGAGAATCTCTCCGAAAAGGTTCTGTTCTCTTGGGTGGTCTGACAATTCTGGTGTGTGTGAGAGTGACTGAGGTGAATGAGAGTCCGTACACCACTGTCTTCAGACTACAAAGCCTGAGTGAATCCCAACCTGTGGTTCCATGGTGACCGATCTCATACAGCTTAGGGCGGCAGCAGTCTCTGTGGGATCTAATCTCTCCCTGTGAGTCTGGTCCAGGTTAGGGGTTTATACTGACCTGCCAAGGCTAAGAGGTGCCTAAATCTCTGCAAGGGCAGAAACTAGGAGGATGAATATCAGTGTTTCCATTTGTGTGGCATCATCTCAGGGAAGGAACTCTTTCATAATGGGGAACTTGATATTAAAACCCACTATCTTAGTATGTATGGTTAAAAATTTTAAGAAAGGATTCACTGGGGATTATGCAATAAAATTGAGTCCTGGAAAGCTGTTCACCCTTTGCACACTAGAATGGCCCTCCTTTGTGGTTAGTTGGCACCCAGGGCCTTAAATGTGCTCATTGTCCCAGCAGTATATAGACTTTTGACTGGTGACGCTGGCCACCCTGACCAATTTCCATGTGTTGAACAATCGATAAAAATCGTCCACCTAATGCCTCCCTGGGTTCGGATCTGCATGACCAGTCAGGGACAATGGAAGTTTCTTGTGGCTCAATCAGAAAACAAACAAACAAACAAAAAAAAACAACTTTTCATGTCAGTAAAAGGAACTACTTATCCTCCAAGGTGAGCCTGGGGACGTGCCTCTGCTGCCCCTACCTTGCATCCCACGGCTCCCTCATCAGGAGCAGCAGGTCTGCATTTACCAGTCTACCGCCTCCATCTCAGCTCCTCCTCCTGATGCTTCTGAAGCTGTTGTGCCCACACAGCCAGCCACACCAAGAGCCAATGAGAAGGCATCTCTGGTTGGCTCAAGGGGCACCTGTACACACACTTCAAATGCCTCTATAAGAGACTCAGACAGTAGTGTATAGCCCCCAGTAGGACTCTACAAGAGGGGGGAACTGTTCTCTCCTACCAGTGGTTTTCCATGACTGATCAACTCAACTGGGAGCATCATGCCCCCTCACACTCTGAAAAATCTCAAGTGTTGAATGATCTCCTAGAATCCATTATCCATAGTCATTGCCCTACTTGGGTGGATGGTCAACAGCTTCTTTTCACCCTGTTCAACACCAAGGAGCACCAACAAATTGTGACAGAGTCTCGGAAAAGCTTCGAGGCCAATAGACGTGGAGGACTAAGCACAGGAGGCCTTAAAGAAAGAAAGCCCCATTGGGACCCCAACATTCATGGAGTGAGAAACCACATGGAGAGATATAAAACGCCTTAGAGTCCTTGCCTAGTGCATTACGACCTCATTGCTCACATCCCTGGACTCTGCTATTCTCTCTCCCACCGGTGTATAAATTGTCTACAAAATAATGCTTGCCAGGGGCTTAGTGGCCTGGCAGGGGCACAATTTTGTGGACTATCCCCATTTGAGGATATGGAATTAGATTTTACTGAAAGCACTACAAGATGACGATTCAGATACATTTGAGTTTTCCTCTGCACCTTTTTGTGGTGAGTGGAGAACTTTCCAACGTGAACAAGAAAAGCAAGAGAAGTGACTAAGGCACTCCTGAGAGACATCGTCCCCAGGTGTGGAATGTCTCTGACCGCAGGGTCGGACAATGGACCAGCAGTTGTAGCTGAGACAGCACAACAGGTGGCAAGGGCTTTGATGATCCGGTGGAAATTGCATACTGCCTAATGCCTCCGAACTCAGGGGAAGCAGAATGTATGAACAGAAACCTCACTCAAACCCTGGCCAAGCAAGGTCAGGAGACCAGTTTACAGTGGTAGACATATTACCCATGGCCTTCTTGAAGGTGAGATGTTCATCCATGGCAGGGATTGGGTTCCCCCCGTTTGAAATCCTGTATGGATGGCTGCTCCCATTGGTCACCAAAGAGGGGACACCAGAGAACTGGGAGACGTGAATTTACATAAATAGCTGCAAGAATTTGGGCACACCATCTCCCACAACACACAAATACACAAATGGCTTGTGGATATGATACCCATATAGTTAGGCATAACAGTACACCACTACAAACACGAGGACCAAGTATGTGTACAAGACTGGAAGATGAAGCCCTTGAAATCAATGTGGAGAGGATCCTATTCTGTAATTTTAACCACTCCACCTGCTCTCAAGGTGACAGGAAAAGGCTTGGATCCATCACTTCAGAGTCAATCCCTTTGGCCCAACCCATAGCACAGGAAATTTGGAAGCAGCCATCAATCTGGAGGCACTTCTGAACTACAGCTGACCTTGCAGAGATGGAGACAATGATTCCAAAGTCCTGCTCTGGCCACACCAGAAGCTGGTAAGTCAGTGTATA
Source organism: Okapia johnstoni (assembly GCA_024291935.2). Lineage (NCBI taxonomy): Eukaryota > Metazoa > Chordata > Mammalia > Artiodactyla > Giraffidae > Okapia > Okapia johnstoni. Next base: position 3,040 of record JAGTYA010000042.1, read on the forward strand.
GCTGAAGCTTAAGAAACCAACAGGACCAGTGAACTATGGATTTATTGGCTGTTAATTGGACTGGGACTCCCTCTATTTATCTTAGTCAAAATAGGACTCTACTTTGTGTCTCCTTCAGAGTGGGTTATCATCTAAAAGCTTATTCTGCTTTGTTTATCTCCTCATACTCCTTATTTTTTTTTTGTGTGGTCTCCTCTTACTATAAACAGATTAGATATGAAGAAAAGAAAAAAAAAATTTTCCTTGTAGCTATGTTCAGATGTAAAATATCCACTCCATCTAGAAATCAGGGGGACTGTTCTGATTGTATAACTTTGCAATGTATAACACTGTATAGGCATAAGGCTTCCTGCACATTCACCTACTGTGCACACCAGTCACTTGCATGCTATTAATCTGTTTCTAAATGTTCTGGTGCGGGGGGAACATTTTTGGTATTGTTATCATATAGACAGATTACCTCGGAGAAGGCAATGGTAACCCACTCCAGTACTTTTGCCTGGAGAATCCCATGGATGGAGAAGCCTGGTGGGCTGCAGTCCATGGAGTCTTGAAGAGTCGGACATGACTGAGCGACTTCACTTTTACTTTTCACTTTCATGCCTTGGAGAAGGAAATGGCAACCCACTCCTTTGTTCTTGCCTGGAGAATCCCAGGGACGGTGGAGCCTGGTAGACTGCCGTCTGTTGGGTCGCACAGAGTCAGACAAGACTGACTTGACTTGGCAGCAGCGGCAGCAGCCAGATTACAATCTGCAGATGACTTGTAGTATTCTGGCACCATGGGAGAAGTAGTATGCTGGGACTGGGACTCAACAAATTCTCGAGGCTGAACTGAAGAGACCTACTCCTGGTTAACTCCCTTGGCAAACACAGCTGACCCTCTGATCCAAGGACCCTTAGATCCAAAGGATTGGACTCCTAGCCAGGACACAAGGGACTCTATGACCAACTCCAGGCTTCTGTAAAAGAAACTAGAAATGCCTGCTCTTGAAAATAGTCTCTTATTCACCAAGCTGAGGAAGTAGACAAAGAACTAGCTATCACTAATTGCTGGGTCTGTGGAGGATCCCTGATGAGTGAGACATTACCTTGGAGAGGCGCTGGACTAGATGGCCTCCAGATATTTCAGTGGAATCAAACCATCAACAGGTAGTCAGAGGAATCTATCAGGAGTTGGACTCTGTCCACAATGATGATAGGTGAGGCAAGTTTAAGACGAATGGGAAAAGATTACACTAGGGTTGGGGAAACAAAATGTAAGAGTCCTTGTTTATAATGCTGCCAACAGTGTCAATCACGGTGACCAGAACCCCTGACCTGGTACTTGGGCCCTTCAAAAGGGAAAAGGAAAAAGCTTGACAGCTCTGCCTCTCAGTTTCTCTCGTTATGTAATTGTACTGGAGCCCATCCCGGTGTTGAGCCATTCTTGACAGTCCCAGGTGTCAGCCCATACTGGGAGCTTCTTAATTCTTCCAACCCAGACCTAGGGCAGATCCCAGTTGAGTTCTTCTGGATTTGTGGGAAAAAGAACCCATTACCGATTCCCAAAGAAAGGCGATGCCAAAGAATGCTCAAACTACTGCACAGTTGCATTCATCTCACACGCTAGTAAAGAAATGCTCCAAATTCTCCAAGACAGGCTTCAACAGTACGTGAGCATGAACTTTCAGATGTTCAAGCTGGATTTAGAAAAGGCAGAGGAACCAGAGAACAAATTGCCAACACCCGCTGAATCATTGAAAAAGCAAAGAGTTCCATAAAAACATCTATTTCTGCTTTATTGACTATGCCAAAGCCTTTGACTATGTAGATCTCAACAAACTGGAAAATTCTGAAAGAGATGGGAATACCAGACCACCTGACCTGCCTCTTGAGAAATCTGTGTGCAGGTTAGGAAGCAACAGTTAGACCTGGACATGGAAAAACAGACTGGTTCCAAATAGGAAATGGAGTACGTCAAGGCTGTCTATTGTCACCCTGCTTATTTAACTTATATGCAGAATACATCATGAGAAATTATGGGCTGGATGAAGCACACGTTGGAATCAAGATTGTCAGCAGAAATAGCAATAACCTCAGATATGCAGATGACCGCTCCCTTATGGCAGAAAGTGAAGAAGAACTAAAGAACCTCTTGATGAAAGTGAAAGAGGAGAGTGAAAAAGTTGGCTTAAAGCTCAACATTCAGAAAATTAAGATCATGGCATCCGTTCCCAACACTTCATGGGAAATAGATGGGGAAACAGTGGCGGGCTTTATTTTGGGGGCTCCAAAATCACTGCAGATGATGACTGAAGCCATGAAATTAAAAGACGCTTACTCCTTGGAAGGAAAGTGATGACCAATGTAGACAGCGTATTAAAAAGCAGAGACATTACTTTGTAAACGAAGGTCTGTCTAGTCAAGGTTATGGTTTTTCCAGTAGTCATGTATGGATGTGGGAGTTGGACTATAAAGAGAGCAGAAGAATTGATGCTTTTAAACTGTGGCGTTGGAGAAGATTCTTGAGAGTCCCTTGGACTTCAAGGAGATCCAACCAGTCCATCCTAAAGGAGATCAGTCCTGGGTGTTCATTGGAAGGACTGCTGTTGCAGCTGAAAGTCCAATCCTTTGGCCACCTGATGGGAAGAGCTGACTCATTTGAAAAGACCCTGATGCTGGGAAAGATTCAGGGCAGGAGGAGAAGGAGACGACAGAGGATTAGATAATTGGATGGCATCACTCACTCAATGCACATGAGTTTGGGTAAACTCTAGGAGTTGTTGATGGACAGGGAGGCCTGGCATGCTGTGGTTCATGGGGTTACAGAGTCAGACATGACTGGGCAACTGAACTGACTGATTTAGAGATAAAATGGGCCTAATGGCATTGTTAGTAAGGCCAGATTTCTAGAGTTTTTTGTTTGTTTTAATTTGTCACTTCTATGCCTTGGCTTACCCCAGTCCATGGTATTATAAATGTGCCTCATTCACAAATGCAGGTTTGGAATTTCGGAAAGACTTTCTGGAGCAAAGAGCTTACATGATTTGCTTTTTTCTTGAAAGAAATACAAGAAAATACATGTTTTGTTTTTTCCTTCCCCCCCGCCCCCGCCCTTCAACTCTATACATCTAACTTAATGGAATAGGAAAGGGGAACACATGCCAGTTTTTTCTTGTTTGGAAAATCCCATGGACAGAGGAGCTTGGTGGAATACACTCCATACAGTTTCAAAGTGTTGGACTCAACTGAGCACACAGACACGTCTAAATTAGGGTCAGATACAAAAATGTTCTTTCTCTACTGATAGGACTTCATGTGGTTCTCACTGAAGGGCTAAGCCTTTTTGTAAATTATCACAGCACCTTTTTTTATAGATTACTGGCTCGCTCTTTTCCATCAAAAAACAAAAAACTAAAAACTTCTTATGTAAATTGTTGTTTTTCTTTTTCTCCACTCATGTTTTGTAAACTCTTTCTATTTTCTGAAATAAGGATTTCTAGTTTCTCTTGTCCTAAGGAGTCGGGTCCATCTGGATATTCCTTTTCCTATTTGAGAATAGTATTCTCTAACTTAACTTTTCCCTTGTCTAGAGCACTATGGATCACATGGGAAGTCTCTAGAATTGAGAGGAAATTCCAAACTTGAGATTCACATATATCTCTTCCTTGTCTGCTGCTGCTGCTGCTGCTACTGCTGATAAGTCGCTTCAGTCGTGTCCGACTCTGTGCGACCCCATAGACGGCAGCCCACCAGGGCCCGCCGTCCCTGGGATTCTCCAGGCAAGAACACTGGAGTGGGTTGCCATTTCCTTCTCCAGTGCATGAAAGTGAAAAGTGAAAGGGAATTCACTCAGTCGTGTCCGACTCTTAGCGACCCCATGGACTGCAGCCTACCAGACTCCTTCGTCCATGGGATTTTCCAAGCAAGAGTACTGGAGTGGGTGGCCATTGCCTTCTCCACTTCCTTGTCTAGAAGCAGGCTAATTTATGATTTGAAGAGGTCTGTTGTAAAATCAGAGAAGGAAAAACTTCTCTTGGAAAGATATGTGGTTCTGCTTCCTATCTTTGTCATGCTGTTGTTCATATTTTTGTCACAAGTCAGAGAGGTTAAGTATTCCATTGTATTCCACAATTGTTTGCATAGAAAGAATGTGAATCTCTCATACTTTTTTCCAGCAAGCTACTAGTCCTTTCCGCAGAATGTATCAGGAAGTGTGAGTGTCCCTTTTCTGATGGAGTTCTCAGGTATTAGTGAAGCTTTCTCTGCTTTTTAGCATGTTTACTTGTTTCATACTTTAATAAGTGTGATAAGAGTTCATGAGGGTGGTTAAAATTGTCTCCGTGAGGAACACAAGAAGTATAGAGGGAGGTATCTGGATGCCCAGAAGATGGGGATGATGTTAGGAAGATGAAAGGATGGCTACAACAGTGACATATTTGAAGGTGTCAGAAACAAAAGGCTAGACTACAGATTGCTATAGTAAAACAAAAGGGGATGGCCAATGAAATCATCAGTAATCCTGTCATGAGACAAAGGAGGAAGTTAAAATGTATAATTTAGATTTGAAATCAAACAGGATCATCACCTGTAGGCAGTATACACAATGAGGAGAGAAACTTAATGAGAACTAGCTGGGAGAAGTAGGGACTTCCTCATATCTCTGACAAATGAACAAATTACAAGGGTTGCTAATATTTCATCAGAGTTCCCCCACACTACCTTGTCAGTCAGCCAACTCATGGCCTATTTTCCCATGGTGTTTCTTTTTTTCCAACACTTCCTAGAAGCTTGGCTTGTCTGTGCTTTTGCATTGTATCTCACTTACATTTTCTTGAAAGCCTCTGGTATGACAAGACTAGTTAGTATAAAGTGGAACATATTTAGTGGCAGGAAGTCATTTAGCACAACTGATATATTTGGAAAAGTGAGAGAAGAATCCTAATATAAAAATATGACTTCAAATTAGTTCTGTCTCCTTTTGCGTAAGTGGAGAAGCATTCAAAGAGAAAGAAGGTGAACCCCCAGATATGTAGTTATATGATCTCATAATATGCTTAAGAAAACAGTCTATGCACAGGTGAATACTTGCTCCATCTCTATTAAATATGGCAAGTGTTTTAACAATTCTGATAGAGCAAGTCTACTGCAAGTACCAGCCCCCATCCTCAATCATGAATTTCTAAGTGGTATCACTTCAGGTGGTCTAATCTAGTGTGCTGAGGGTTTAAGATTGTTAAAGTTTACTGACACCAGAGACGACATTGTTTGTTATATTTTGAAATATGTCCCCAAGGCCTGCAGCCAGGCCTGGAGCAGCTTCCACCACCTGAAAAAGCCAGATCCTAGCTTTGAAGTCTCCCCTTCATTCTCTTCTCCATCTTCTCCCATGTTATCACCAACCTGTAGTATTCTCTGTCACTAACCCTGGAAAGATTCACTTTTCTTGCAGTCTTCATTGTTTTCCACAAGTGACTTGACACTTTTTTGAACTGTCTGCTGATCGAAAACAATAGAGGAATGAAAATTAGAGGCTGCAGATAGACCTGCACTGGAATTTCCTGATTAAGTTCCATAGAGGGACGGTGCACTATGTTAGGGCTAAGTTGAATGTTATTAGAGATCTGAATCCTATCTCCTGGGTCATCTGGAAGATGGAAATTTTCTTTCTCAAGCAGAACAAAACACTTTTATATGACTTCAATCTGGGAGGATGTCTTCTCCAAAATATCCTCTACCTGGTACTCTTACCTCCAACTGTTCTCAGTTTAGCATGCTTTTGCCTGATGTGCTGTAGTAGAGAGTCTGTCTTTTAGGTTTGGCTAAGATGAAAGGTCAAAGATCTTTTGGGGCACAATTTCTAGAGTTGGTAGAGGACTTAAAGTCTTCACTCTTTATCAGTACTTGTGACATGTCCCTGACATAGCTATCGGTGTTAACAGTAAGTTTGCATGAAACTGGTTTTTCTGCTTGTCACAGTCCTTGTTGGGGTTGAGGATCATATATATCTACATGGATTGGAGCCTGTCAAGTTTGGAGTGGGTTGTATTCCTATTGTTTTTTCCCCAGACATGTAGTTTGCAACCTGGAATAGTGATCTCTTGGGGTTCTCAGAAATCCAGAAGACTGGTGATAAGTGTGGTGGTGATAGACTACAAGTTCTGCCATAGAGAAGACGACACCAACATGCCTGGCAAACTGTCTGGAGGAAAGGCCCAGGTGGTTCCAATGGTTTGGGAGGCCTTGAGATCCTCTAAACTTCCCCATGGCCATTGCAGCCTAATGTCTTTATAGGGAGCTTAGGGAGGCAAGGTTGCAATGATATCAAAATTTTGTGACTTCACTGAAGAAATAGGCAGCAATTCCTTGGTCACTACCCTTTGTCTCCTAGGGATTTACAAAGAGATACATGGTAAGGATAAAAGGAGTGGACTGTATCTTTCTGATGAGGTCAGAATGCCTTCCTGATATGCTTATTTTTTCTACCACTTCCTGTAAATTATGCCCATTCTAATTTACCCTAGGTCAAATTTACCCATAAAATAGGAATAAATTTTAGCCCAGTTGAGTCTCCAAAGAAACTTGAAAATTATTAGGGGGCATTAGGAATCTGTAAGGATAATGGGTAAGAGAATTCTTTACTAGTTTCCTTTCCCTGAAAACATAGGTAGGAAAAGGAGGTCTCATTTGAAATTGAGAGCCTCTTTTCAAGAGTTTGTGGGTATTTCTCTTGCTATATCAAGGTGTACCATACCATACTTAAATAAATTTTTCCCTCAAAATTCTTGGGATCAAGTCAGTAATCAAATGGTCAGCAGATTTTTTTTTTCTTCTGGATTGTGACGGTCAATCTTCTGGCTTTTTCTTCACATAGTAATGTCTCTGTATTTTCTGAAACTGATCACCTTTTCTTATAGATAAGCAATTGTATTAACTACCTATTTATTTATTTTAATTGGAGGCTAATTACTTTACAATATTGTAGTGGTTTTGCCATACATTGACATGAATTCCCCATGGATGTACATGTGTTCCCCATCCTGAAACCCCCTCCTACCTCCCTCCCCATCCCATACCTCTGGGTCATCCCAGTGCACCAGCAGTGAGCACCCTGTCTCATGCATCGAACCTGGACTGGTGATCTGTTTCACATATGATAATGCTTCAGTGCTATTCTCTCATATCATCCCACCCTTGCCTTCTCCCAAGAGTCCAAAAGACTTATGCACATCTGTGTCTCTTTTGCTGTCTCGCATATAGGTTTATCATTACCATCTTTCTAAATTCCATATATACATGTTAGTATACTGTATTGGTGTTTTTCTTTCAGGCTTACTTCATTCTGTATAATAGGCTCATCCACCTTATTAGAAGTGATTCAAATGTATTCTTTTTAGTGGCTGAGTAATATTCCATTGTGTATAGGTACCACAGCTTTCTTATCCATTCATCTGCTGACGGACATCTAGGTTGCTTCCATGTCCTGGCTATTATAAATAGTGCTGCAGTGAACATTGGGATACATGTGTCTCTTTCAATTCTGGTTCCTTGGTGTGTACGCCCAGCACTGTGATTGCTGGGTCATATGGCAGTTAATTCCAGTTTTTTAAGGAATCTCCACACTGTTCTCCACAGTGGCTGTACTAGTTTGCATTCCTACCAACAGTGTAGGAGGGTTCCCTTTTCCCCAAACCCTCTCCAGCATTTATTGTTTGTAGATTTCTGAGTAGACACCATCCTGACTGGCATGAGATGGTACCTCATTGTGGTTTTGATTTGCATTTCTCTGATAGTAAGTGATGTTGAACACCTTTTCATGTGTTTGTTAGCCATCTGTATGTCTTCTTTGGAGAAATATCTGTTTAGTTCTTTGGCCCATTTTTTAATTGGGTCACTTATTTTTCTGGTATTGAGCTTCAGGAGTTGCTTGTAATTTTTTGAGATTAATTATTTGTCAGTTGCTTTGTTTGCTGTTATTTTCTCCCATTCTGAAGGCTGTCTTTTCACTTTGGTTAGTTTTGTTCGCTGTGCAAGAGCTTTTAAGTTTAATTAGGTCCCATTTGTTTATTTTTGCTTTTATTTCCATTACACTGGGAGGTGGGTCATAGAAGATCCTGCTGAGATTTATGTCAGAGAGTGTTTTGCCTATGTTTTCCTCTAGGAGTTTTATAGTTTCTGGTCTTACATTTAGATCTTTAATCCATTTTGAGTTTACTTTTGTGTATGGTGTTAGAAAGTGTTCTGGTTTCATTCTTTTTCAAGTGGTTGACCAGTTTTCCCAGCACCACTTGTTAAAGAGATTGTCTTTTCTCTATTGTATATTTTTGCCTCCTTTATCAAAGATAAGGTGTCCATAGGTGTGTGGATTTATCTCTGGGCTTTCTATTTTGTTTCATTGATCTATATTTCTGTCTTTGTGCCAGTACCATACTGCCTTGTCTGTAGCTTTGTAGTATAGCCTGAAGTCATGCAGGTTGATTCCTCCAGTTCCATTCTTCTTTCTCAAGATTGCTTTGGCCATTCGAGGTTTTTTGTATTTCTTACAAATTGTGAAATTATTTGTTCTACTTGTCTGAAAACTAGTGTTGGTAGCTTGATAGGGATTACATTGAATCTATTGATTGCTTTGGGTAGTATACTCATTTTTACTATATTGATTCTTCCAATCCATGAACATGGCATATTTCTCCATCTGTTCGTGTCCTCTTTGATTATTTCATCAGTGTTTTATAGTTTTCTATATATAGGTCTTTTGTTTCTTTGGATAGATATATTCCTAAGTATTTTATTCTTTTCGTTGCACTGGTGAATGGGTGTTTTCTCATTGTTAGTGTATAGGAATGCAAGAAATTTCTGTGTAATAATTTTATATCTGCAACTTTACAGTAGTCATTGATTAGCTCTAGTAATTTCCTGGTGGAGTCTTTAGGGTTTTCTATGTAGAGGATCATGTCATCTGCAAACACTGAGAGTTTTACTTCTTCTTTTCCAATCTGGATTCCTTTTATTCCTCTTTCTGCTCTGATTGCTGTGGCCAAAACTTCCAAAATTATGTTGACTAGTAGTGGTGAGAGTGGGCACTGTTGTCTTCTTCCTGACTTTAGGAGAAATGCTTTCAACATTTCACCATTGAGTATAATGTTTGTTGTGGGTTTGTCATATATAGCTTTTATTACATTGAAGTATGTTCCTTCTATTCCTGCTTTCTGGAGGGTTTTTATCATAAGTGGATGTTGGATTTTGTCAAAAGCTTTCTCTGCATCTATTGAGATACCCATATGGTTTTTATATTTCAATTTGTTAATGTGGTGTATTACATTGATTGATTTGCGGATATTAAAGAAACCTTGCATCCCTGGGATAAAGCCCACTTGGTCATGATGTATGATCTTTTTAATATGTTGTTGGATTCTGGTTGCTGGAATTTTGTTAAGGATTTTTGAATCTATGTTCATCAGTGATATTGGCCTGTAGTTTTCTTTTTTTGTGGCATATTTTTCTGGTTTTGGTATTAGGGTTGATGGTGGCCTCATAGAATGAGTTTGGAAGTTTACCTTCCTGTGCAATTTTCTGAAAGAGTTTGAGTAGGATAGGTGTTGCTGCTGCTGCTAAGTTGCTTCAGTCATGTCCGACTCTGTGCGACCCCATAGATGGCAGGCCACCAGGCTCCACCATCCCTGGGATTCTCCAGGCAAGAATACTGGAGTGGGTTGCCATTTCCTTCTCCAATGCATGAAAGTGAAAAGTGAACATGAATTCGCTCAGTCGTGTCTGACTCCTAGCGACCTCATGGACTGCAGCCTACCAGGCTCCTCTGTCCATGGGATTTTCCAAGCAAGAGTACTGGAGTGGGTTGCCATTGTTAGCTCTTCTCTAAATTTTTGGTAGAATTCAGCTGTGAAGCATACTGGTCCAGGGCTTTTGTTTGCTGGAAGATTTCTAATTACACTTTTGATTCCTGTGCTTGTGATGGGTATGTTAAGATTTTCTATTTCTTCCTGGTTCAGTTTTGCAAAGTTATAGTTTTCTAAGTATTTTTCCATTTCTTCCAAGTTGTCCATTTTACTGGCATATAGTTGCCAATAGTAGTCTCTTATGATCCTTTGTATTTCTGTGTTGTCTGTTGTGATTTCCCCATTTTCATTTCTAATTTTGTTGATTTGATTCTTCTCCCTTTGTTTCTTGATGAGTCTGGCTAATGGTTTGTCAGTTTTATTTATATTCTCAAATAACCAGCTTTTAGCTTTGTTGGTCTTTGCTATGGTCTCTTTTGTTTCTTTTGCATTTATTTCTGCCCTAATTTTTAAGATTTCTTTTCTTCTAGTAACCTTAAGAGGTCCTATTTCCAAATGGGGTCAGAAAGAAATGACAATTTACTCATATTTTGACTAAATACAAATCAATTTAAGTCTTCTACATACAAATTTTGAGAATACAGTGTATTCATAATATTGATTTGCATCTTTTTGCTTGTTATTGAAGTATATTCATCTGTGTCACAGATCTCACCCCGCTAATTCATCTTCTCAACCCAGAAAGCAGTTACGTGGAGAAAAAAAAAAGTAATGCACATGATAAGCAAGCTAGTAACACTTTGCAAAGACAAAAATATATTTTGTACATCAGTACAGTTCAGCCTCTCAGTCGTGTCTGACTCTCTGTGACTCCATGATCCGCAGCATGCCAGGCCTCCCTGTCCATCACCAGATCCCACAGTTTACCCAAACTCATATCCATTGAGTCGGTGATGCCATCCAACCATCTCACCCTCTGTCACCCTTTCTTCTCAGGCCCTCAATCTTTTCCAACATCAGAGTCTTTTCCAGTGAGTCAGCTCTTTGCATCGGGTGGCCAAAGGATTGGAGTTTCAGCCTCAACATCAGTCCTTCCAATGAACACACAGGACTGATCTCCTTTAGGATGGACTTGTTGGATCTCCTTGCCATCCAAGGGACTCTCAAGAATCTTCACCAACACCGCAGTTCAAAAGCATCAATTCTTCGGCGCTTGGCTTTCTTTATAATCCAACTGTCACATCCATACATGACCGCTGGAAAAACCATAACCTTGACTAGATTGTCCTTTGTTGGCAAAGTAATGCCTCTGCTTTTTAATATGCTGTCTAGGTTGGCCCACAACTTTCCTTCCAAGGAGTAATTGTCTTTTAATTTCTTGGCTGAAATCACCATCTGCAGTGATTTTGAAGCCCAAAAGAATGAAATCAGCCACTATTTCCACTGTTTCCCCATCTATTTGCCATGAAGTGATGTAACTGGATACCATGATCTTAGTTTTCTGAATGTTGAGCTTTAAGCCAACTTTTTCACTCTCCTCTTGCACTTTCATCAAGAAGCTCTTTAGTTCTTCTTCACTTTTTGCTATAAGGGTAGTGTTAATCTGCGTGTTTGAAGGTTATTGATGTTTCTCTCAGCAATCTTGATCCCAGCTTGTGCTTCATCCAGATCCAGCAGATTATTGACTATGCTGAAGACTTTGCTGTGTGGATCACAACCATCTGGAAAATTCTTAAATAGATTGGAATACCAGACCACTTTACCTGCCCTGCCTCCTGAGACTTCTGAATGCAGGTTATTAAACAATATATTGGACTGAGTATGGAACAATGGACTGGTCCAAATTAGAAAAGGAAAAGGTTAGGTATGTCAACGTTGAATATTGTCATCTTATTTACTTAACTTATATGCAGAATACATTGTGAGAAATGTGGGACTGGATGAAGCACAAGCTGGAATGAAGATTGCAGGGAGAGATATAAATAACCTCAATATGCAGATGACACCATCCTTATGGCAGAGAGTGAAGAGGAACTAAAGAGCCTCTGGTTGAAAGTTAAGGAGGAGAGTGAAAAAGTTGACTTAAAACTCAACATGCAAAAAAACTAAGACCGTGGCATTCACACCTATCACTACATGGCAGATAGACACGGAAACAGAAAAAGTGACCGACTTTATTTTGGAGGGGCTCCAAAATCACTGCTTTTGACTGCAGCGATGAAATTAAAACATGCTTGCTCTTTGGAAGAAGCTATTACACACCAAAACAGCATTTTAACAAGCAGGGCCATTACTTTACTGATAAAGGTCTGTATAATCAAAGCTATGGTATTTGTAATAGTTGTGGATGGGTGTGAGAGTTGGACCAGTAAGAAAGCTGAGTGTCAAGGAACTGATGTTTTTCAGTTATGGTATTGCAGTAGGTTCTTGAGAGTCCTTTGGACTGCAAGGATATCAAACCAATCAATCCTAAAGAAATCAGTCCTTAATATTCATTGAGAGGACTAATGCTGAAGATGAAGCTACAATGCTTTGGCCACCTGATGTGAAAAGCCATTTCATTGTAAAAGACCTGATGTGGGGAAAGATTGAAGGCAGGAAGAGAAGGAGATGACAGCAGACAAGATAGTTGGATGGCATCACTGACTAAATGGACATGGATTGGAGCTTGCTCATCGAGATTGAAAAGGACAGGGAAGTGTGATGTGCTGAAGTCCATGGAGTGGCAAAGATTCAGATATGATTGAGAGCCTGAACTGATCCTAGCAAGCACAGTTAATTACAAAATTTACAAAATAAAAAATAGTTCTCAAACGAGACCTCATCACATCATTTTTTGTAGTTATTTTGTCGTAAGTTAACCTGGTAATTGGAGTAGCCACCAGTGTTTGCTCATTACTTTCTATAGAAAAATGATAAGCTTTACATACTTTTTGACTGTATGTGGTTTTGAAAAGAGGCCTTCTCACAGATACTCTCTTAACCTCCACAGAAATCAGAGATAAGGTGATACTGTTAATGAGCATCCATGTATGCAGCAGTTAGGCCAGGCAATATCAGTACATTGGGGCTTAAAGCAGAGAGAGAGAGTTATTGCAGGGCCATGCAAGGAGATGGGTGGATTATATATTTAAAAATCCTGAAATCCCCCAAAGCTTTCAGCAAATTCCACTTTTTAGGAAAGGTGAGGAAGGTATTTGATTAGCTGTTGCAAATTTCTTTCTGTCAGATCCTCTGTACTTGAATTAAGGTCATGCGGTGTAACTGTGTTCTTATAAACTTTTAGCAAAAATATATTATCCCCCATGCTGAAAGGAAAGGTTCCAGTATTGACTTTCACCTTCCAAGGCCCTGGTTAGAAGGAAGGGGTCCCTCATTTCCTGTCTGGGAACATTCATCCAGCACTCAGTCTTGGTGCTCCCACCAGTACCCAGTCCCTGCTGAGGAGGCAGCTCTCAGTTCTCTGTGCCCTCCTCTTACCAAGGTCCTCATCTCCTATACAGCCACCTTCAGTGAGGGAGCCAGATGTCCAGCACACAACTGGCACTCAGTAATTTCAGTCTTTCCAAGTGGGATCTGGGTCCATAGAGTGACCTGTGCAGATTGCCACAAGCTTTAGGTCACTGAGGTGGGGATAGGAGAGATAGTTTGGCTATTGCTCTGAACTCCGGGCCAGGCCACTGAGTGGCTCTAGCAAGAGCTCTGGGCCTCTGCAAGACACAGCCTTTAGCTTATCTGTATACTCCACAGCTTGCTACCCACTCCAAGATCAGAGGGCCTGGAGTGCCCTGGGCAAAGGATGCTGTAGCATATACTTCAAGTACAGAGGATCTAACAGCAAGAAATTTGCAACAGTTAATCACATGCCTCCCTCACCTTTCCTGAAAGTGGGCTTTGGTGAAAGCTTTTGGAGATTTCAGGAGGATTTTTAAAGGTGTGTGTGTATATGACTGTTGGTGGAGCTGGTCTTCTAACTTCACTAATGGTCTTGAGCTAAGGGCTTCAGCTCCATATCCATCCTGCCTCTATTACAGTATATTCCTTGGTGTGATTATTCAAGCGATGATAAAAGTTGGTAATGTGGACCATTATGGCCAATTTCCACTAGCCCTGATAACTATATTCTATTCTGTTTCTATAACTCAGGTATTTTAACTAAGAATACCATGTGATGATAAACTTTTTGTCTTTCTAGGTTGAATTGTAATATTTTTAAACAATTTTTATTGGAGCATAGTTGCTTTACAATCTTGTGTCAGTTTCTGCTGTACATCAAAACGAATCAGTTATATACATACATAGATCCCTTCCCTCTTGGATTACCTTCCCATTTAGGCCAACACAGAGCACTGTGTAGAGGTCCTTGTACATTTCTTTCTTCTTATTTTGTTAATAATTTAAACTAATTTATTTATTTTAATTAGATGATGTTTACTATGCAACATTATGATGATTTTTACCATACATCAGTGTTAATGAGTATATACGTATATGTGTCCTACAGATCCTTAAGCCCTCCCACACCTCCCTTCCCACGCCATTCCTCAGGGTTATTCCAGAGCACTACCTTTGGTTGCTCTGTGTCATTCATGTGCAAACCTGAATGATGATTTTCTTGCATAAGATATTCAATTTTCTATATTTCACATATGAAAATACAAGTTCAGGTTTTTCCACATGAAGTATGAAGTCTGTATCACATTTAATTATCTAGCTGTATACTTTTGGTCATGATATATGGATTACTGTATGTTTCACATGTGAATATCTGTATACATATTTTCTGCCATGAATATATATTTCTCTGTTATTCACATGGGAAAATTTGAGCACACAGTTTCCTCCTTGAAGTATGGAAATTTATATTTCATAAATGAGCTTCTCAATTGAATTTTATGAGAAGTATGTAATTCTCTACAGTTCAAACATAAAATTCCAGAAGCAAATTTTCATTCCTGAAATAAGAAATATGAAAATTTCACAAATGAAAGTCTCTACAGAGATTATGTTACATGAAATTTGGTACACTTTATATTTCAGATATGAAAGAAAATCTGAGCACAGATTTCCTTGATTTAAGTATAGAATACTCTGTTTCACATATGAAAATACATGTGCTGTTTGTTCCACATTAAATATGTAATTCTCTATATTTCACAAATGAAAATCTAGGCACAAATTTTCATGCATAAATATGGGATTCACGATATTCCGTATATGAAAATCTGGAATGAAATATTAAAGTCTTCATATGACACTTGAGAATATCTGTTGCACATTGTCCTACACAATATATGGAATTCTCTGTTTAATATTTGAACATATGGACATTAGTTTTCTTTCATTAAATATCAAATTCACTATACTTTACAGTAAACATATTAGCACAGGCTTTGAAGGCATAGATTCTCAAATATGATATATGGAATTTTGTGTTTCAAGTGTGAACATCACATTAGAAGTTTTCCTAAACGAAATATGGAATTATTTATATTTTACAGTTGATAATTGGAGAAAAGCTTTTTCTGCTATGTCAATATATGGGATTCTGTGTATTTCATATATGAAAATCTTAATTAAGATTTTCTGACATAAATATGTAATTTTCTATATTTGACATTATAGAAATCTGAGAACAACTTTTCCTACATGTACCATGAAATCTCTACATTTCAGATATATAAATCTGTGAACAGATTTTCATACATGACCTATGAGATTTTCATATAAAGAAATCTCAAGTCAGATATTTGTAAGGAAATTATTGAGCTCTCTATATTTCATATATGAATATGTGGGTGCCAGTTTTCCCACTTGAAATGTGGAATTCTCTATTTATCACATTTGATGTCTGGCCACCCATTTTTTACATGAAATATGAAATACTATATTTATCACATATGAAAATCTCAAAATTTCCTATAGAAAGTATTGAACATCTTATATGTCACATAAGAAAAACTGGGTGCCATTTCCCCAGAAGCAATCTGCTGTTCTGTATATTTCACATATCAAAATCTGCATACCTATTTAACTATAGAAAATATGGAATTCTTTATATTTCACATATGAAAATCAGGGTTTTTTATTTTTTACACAATTAAAAATGGAATTCTCTACATTTTACATGTGAAAATCTCAATGCTATTTTTACTTCATGAAATGTTGAATTTTTTTTCACTTCATGAAAATCTGGATGCAGATTTTCTTACATGAAATACGGAATTCTTTATATTTCGTGTATGAAAATTGGGGTGGAGATTTTCTTACATAAAACATGGAATTCTCTACATTTCACACATGAAAACATTGGCACTGGTTTACTTAAGATACAGAGAACCAATATGGTATCGGAATTATCTCTATTTCACAAAGGAAAATATGGGCATCACTATATGGAATTTTTGTATTTCTCATACATATAAAAAGACAATGATTTTTCTACCCCAAAATATGGAATTCCCTGTAATTTTTATACAAAGCTCTAGGGACTTAAACTCTTGGTCTGCTGGGTGCTGGATCATGGATGCTGGGTTTGTCTATAATTCACATTTGAAGATCAGAATGGAGATTTAAGAAATCTCTATATTTCGTATAAACCACTGGTTTTTCAGGTATGGACGCATGAATTCCGTTTGTGTTTGTGTCCCTGTGCCTTGCACGTGTGTATTATGTCACTTGGTTTATGTGTGTATGCATGTGTCTGGCCCACTGCAAACACAGAGATGAATGTGAAAGAACACGAGATGTGGAACAACCAGAAGAGGAAGAATGAGACAATCACAGACCAGGGGAGACTAGTTTCACACAACTCTGTGGTGCCCCTATCCAAGACAGGAATGAGGAAAGGATGGCCAGTGGCTACTTCAGATAGTGGGTCCACAAATCTGCAATTACATCAGGAGACATAAATAAGCTCACAATTTCTGCTGTGTCTTTGTCTGTGTTTTTATCAGTAAGAGGGGGTGGAGGGTTTGAGTTGTCAACCAGAGTAAATCACGTGCTGACGGGTTTCAAAACTACTGTCTGTGGACCCGTCAGTGTGTACGGGCATTTGCTGCCATGTGGAAATGGTGAACGTGACTAGGGAAGGGCCCAGGATTGTGAAGAGGCCAAGGTTCTTCAGAAAAGGGAAGAGACTGGGAGGAGGAGGCACAGAGAGCCTGCTGCCCTAGAGACTAGTTCCACACATGTGGGAAGGAGACAGTGTAAGGGCCTGGGCTAGTGCTGCCTAGGATTATTAGCCTGTCAGCCAGCACACTTCATCCTCAAGTGTGGCACATACTGGCACCATGCGAGGCAAATGACTTGCTAATGTAAGTGCTCAGTGTAAAATGCAAGGCATCCTAGAAGAGACAGTGTGTGAACTTGAAATCCATCTTGGCACTTCCACCCTACCTGGCAGTGCAGAAAGGTGAGGAAAGCACATGTGTGAGAGGTGTGTTTGTGTCCCTCTGCTGGTGTGTGCCTATGAGTCAGGAACAGTGATGAAGCAAGACAGACGTGCTGTTTGCATGCATGGACCCTAGGAAAGAGAAAAGAAGTTCAGAGCCTGCTGGTTTAAGGCTCCAAGAATTAGGGAATAACAGTCCTTCCAAAGATGCACAATTGCTTGTACCAAAAGTCCTGATGTGAATTCATTCCTTTCTCTGTGTTCTTATCCTTGTCTTTGGAGGGCAGAGAGACAATGGTGTGGATCCACACCTGAGGGAGGGTTCTGTCTAACTCACTGGAGCAGAATTTCTGATTTTGTAATGGGCGTCCTGAAGGAGATTCACACCACGTGACTCACAGGGAACCTGGAATCTAAGTAAGTGTCTTGGATGTACCCAGCCCAACCGTAATCTGGAATACATGGGCCACATGCTGTGTAGACTATCAGGGATACGTGAGCTGTAGGCAGAGCTACCACAGCCTAATGAGGGCTGCAGAATGAGAGACTTGGCATTTAGTAAGTCAATGATGCCTGGTGGTGATCAAGCCCTCGAGTGGCATGAGCTGTGGGCCCAGAGTGAGTCGGCTTCCCAGGGTGACATCTGTGTGGGGGCTCTGTTTGTGTGGGTAGTAGTAAAGAGCAGAGCCAATGGGAAGGAAGGCCCCTTAACCTTCTAGCCTCACATTCAGTGCCTTGTTTTGGTAGGAGTGTTGGAATCCATGTGCATCTCCTTTACAAAATTGTGTCAGAGTCGTGGCCTGTAACATTCTCTTTGACCTCTTGGAAGACCAGGCATTTATTTGACCTTTTCCTGGTACAGGGAGATAACACTTTGGGGAAAAGGAAAACAGTTGCAAACAGAAAAATACAGTTAGGAAGATCAGGAGAACCTCACATAGAAGGTTGTTGCAGCCCTGGGGGTGTTGGGACTGCAATGAGGGTGCAGCATTGACAAAGAATGATCTTGAAAGATGATCTTGAGATCCCTGGCAGAGGTGCTGCAGGTCAGCTCAGTGCTAAGTCCCTGGCCTTTTCTGAGTGGTTCCTGGAAGGAAAGCTCAGGGAATGGAAACATAACAACATGATTGTCAATGTGAACTTGTCCATGATGGGAGAATACAGAACACAGAATCACACCATTCAGTTCTCCATGGGGAGCACTTACAACCCTGACCACTTCTATGCCGGTAGTCCTCACCATCAAACCTCAAGATCATGTAACCTTCCAGGTTAAATCATAGAGGTAGCCAAGGACATTGACTTCATCAATGAATGAGTGAAAGAAAATGACCAGGACAAAAAATGAAGGGTCCGTACCATATTTGTTATCCTGGCATATTAGACCTATTCTTTGTATATGTGCAAGGATACTTTCAGGATTGTGTGTATGCTTTGGCATACCTGTGGGGTTAGCTGTCATCACTGGCCTTGCCAGGTGATGGAAAAATGGACACTGAAAAAGTGAAAGAACTTGTGTAAGGTATACAGATCTTGGGGCAGCAGGAGCACTGATGCCAGGGGAATGAGTCCAGGAATCTCACCAAGGGAGCAAGCTGTAAGAGGAAATGTGTTTCTGTACCCTGGATCCCTGGCAGAAAGGAGAAGCAGGAACAAAGCACCTGGAGGAGGTCAGGGAGAATGCTAAGGATTTGAGAAATTGAATGGGGTCCACTCCCAGGCATAAAAGTGGGGGGATAATCTACAGACCATTGGACACCCAGCTACGAAGACCTCTCTGTCCTTCTCAAGTGCCGGAGTATTCTTCCCTAACATGACCAGGCATAAGCACACCTTGCCATTTTTTGTAAGCTTTCAGAGACTGACGGGCACTGTAGCATAAGCAGCTGCTACCTGCATAGTTTGCCAGTTTGAAACATCATTCTTTAAACTCTTTGCAGAATGTTTGATTATCATTATATGCAAAGGATAGCTTAGGTTGATCTTCTCACTGCTCCAGACCCCAAAGGGCTGGGGAGACAGGGTAGGCTGTGATATGTTCTCACTTGGTGGCTGGACAAGAACAGAGCTACTTTGAAAAGGTTTGTATACAGCAAATAGGCATACTTCAATGCCTCTGGCACTGGTTGAATTATGGCCTTTAACAGCTCTTAAAACACCTCACTGGCTGGTATTTTTAAACAAGGTTCAGGAAGTTCCCTCATGCCAGCAAGAGCATGTCCTGTTTTTCATCTACCCCAAGTGTGACCAAGCCACCTTAGTCCTGTGCAGTGTTCATGTCCACCATGTGAGGAAGGGAGGGATGCCTGTCCCATTCTGTGGTTCAGCAGAGATCACCCGTTTTTGCCTCTCACATTTCAGAAAGCATCTCTGTATGTATGGACTGACAAAGACTGATCTCCCATAGGTGCAACTCACACAGGGGAGAGGACTTTGAGTCATGCCAAGATTAAATGTCCTTTCTGAGCTCTAGTATCTAGAGAGTGGCAAAGGGCAACAACACCAGTTAGAGGGACAGAGACACACAAACACAAGCTCCTACTAACAAACACAGAAAGATGGGCAGGGAAAGAGTGCATGCCAGAAGCAGAGACAGAGAGACACATAGAGAACTCTGTACTTGATGGCTCTGGAGCACCTAAGCAAAGGAGTTCAACTGTAGCAAACCCGGGGTGGGTTTGGTTGTACCCATCCTGCAATCATCTAGACAGCATCCTTTTATCCACTGGAAGAAACTATCTAGACAGATTGCCCTCCTGCCTTTCATTGGAGACTTTGAGGGAGCACCCAGTGGTTGACGGTACTGTGGGGCAGGGGAGTCGTGCTTTATGGATATGCGAGCAGGAACCCATTGTTCGAATTTCTGGAGGCCAAGTCAATGTCAGCGGGCACCCAGGTAGTGCCAGACGGAAGATAGACAAGGTACCTGGAGGCATGTGCACAGTGGATCAGACAGAGGGTGCCATCTGCCATCGCAGGAGCTCCTGGAGGCCAGGGGCAACTCCTTCTGCACTAGGGACATGTCCCTGGAGGCTGCCATCTCTGTGGTTAGAGATTTGGGTCCAGCAGCCTGGACATGACTCACAGATCCATCAGCCTAGGGGGCCTGTGTGCCTAGGTGATCGCTGCCAGTGCATGTGCACTGTGCCCCAGGCCTTCCCAACCACATTCTTCAGTCTCAGAGCATACACTAGAAAGAGCTAGCTCTTGACAGAATGTGACGGCAGCCTGTTGGCCAGCTCTGCAGGCAACTGGCTAGGCTGGTGTGTCCATCCTCTTCACGGCTGCCCCAGCTTAGAGCTACAGTCAGGGCCGAATGGAGAGTGAGACGCTGCCAGAGTAAGGCAGGAGCACTCCAGGACACTGGGTCTTCTTAATTGTGAGCCCTGGACTTCAGGGGCCAGGGGCTCTGGAGCCTGCTCTCATGCTGAGGGCCACGGGGATATTGCAGGCATCAGGTGGCTTGCCAGTCAAAGAGGCCACCCTCTTCAGGGTGAAAGCGATGGAAGAAGGCAAAGTCATGGAGGAGAGAGAGGTGGTGGGGATCTGGCAGGAGGTTTGACTGCTGGTGGGAGACATCATGGGGAAGGTGGAGGTGGTGGCGCATGTAGAGCTGGAGCAGGTGTCCTCACAGAAGCAGGAGAAGCCAGAGGAGCAGAGCCAGGAACAAGCAAGTCCAGGGGTCCCTAGTAACCAACCCGTTCTGAAGGGACTGGAGGTGCCGGCGGACCTATAGCTGGAACTGAACTCTGGAAATGAGGAATACCACAGGGCTTATGTTCAACTGAGGCAGAAAAATCATCAGAGAAGGAAGGGTCACTTGGCCCAGAGAAGCACCATCACCAAGGGCATCCCTGGCTTCTGGCCAAACCTGTACCCTGACTGCAGCATCTTGGGAGTTACTATAAAATAGGCCATATTTAGTGACATGAAGTCATTCAGCACAATTGGTACACTTGGAAAAATGAAAGAAAAGTCCTAATACAGAAATGTGACTTCAAGTTACCGCTGCCTTCCTTTTGTACAAGTAGAGAAATACTCAAAGAGAAAGAAAGTGAAATTCCAGATATGTGTTTATATGATCTTGTAGTTGAAATATTCTTAGGAGAACCTCTATATATTGGTGAAAGCTGGCTCCAGCTCTATTAAATATGATTGTGTTTGAACAACTCTGATAGAGCAAGTCTTCTTCAGAAGCCCCACCCCTGAAATAATACCTCATGAATTCTGAGTGGTTGCACTGCAGCTTGTTCTAGTCTAGTATTCAGAAGCATTAAGACTGTAAAAGCCTACCAAAGCTAGAGACCATATTGTTTATTATATTTTGAAATATGTCCCCAAGGCCTGCAGCCATGTGTGGAGCAGCTCCCACAACGTCAAAATCCAGATCATAGTTTTGAAATCTCCGTTTCATTCTCCTCTTCAAATTCACCGTCTTCACATCAACCTGTATCATTCTCTGCCCCTTGCCCTCGGAAGATTCTCCATCCTTGCAATCTTCTTCATCTTATTTGAGTGTCTGACAATTGTCCATGTCTGCTGGAGAACTGAAATGTCTGCTGATTGAAAACATTTGTGAAAAGAGAATTAAAGACTGCAGACAGGAATGCACTGGAACTTCATAATAAAGTTCCACAGAGGGACCCTGCACGGCCTTGTGGATAAGCTGAATATTATTAGTGGTTTGAATCACATCGACTGGGTCATCTGGGAGATGAACAACTTCTCAAAAGGCTTTATGACTTGACTCTGGGTGGATGTCCTTTCCACAGTGTTCTGTAGCTGGTACTGTTACCCCCAAGTATGCTCAGTTAGAGAGAGACTTTGGCCTCACGTGCTGCAGTCCAGAGACTGTCTTTTAGGCTTGGCTAAGATAGAAAGTTGAGACATGATTTTGGCATAATTTTTTGAGTTGGCAGAGGACTTACACTCTGCATTCTTTATCAGTATTTGTGATATGTCCCTGGCCTAGCTGTAGGAGTTAATGGTAATCTTGCCTGGAGCTGTTGTTTTCCTTCTCATCACAGCCCTTGATGGAGTTGAGGACCATGGACATAGCCATGGGTTGGAGCCCTTCTTTTTGAACTGGATTGCATTCCTGTTCATTTTCTTGTTCATTCCTGTCCAGACATGTAGTTTGCAAGCTGGAATGTTGTTCTGTTGGTGTCCTCAGAAATCCAGAGGACTGGTGATAAGAGTGGCGACCATAGACTACAAATTCTGCCATGGAGGTGATACCAACACACCTAGCAAGCTGTCTAGGGGAAAGGCCCAGGTGGCTCCAAAGTTTTGGGAGGACTTATAATCCTCTAGGCTTCCCCATGGCTACTTAAGCCTTCTGTATTCCTTGAGGGAGGTTTCGAGAGGCACAGTTGCCAGGACATCATAACTTTGTGACATCACTAAAGAAATAGGCAGTGATGCCTTTTTCACTACTGTTTGCCTCCTAGGGATTTAGAAGGAAACCTTTCTATCTTTTTTATGAGGTCAGGCTGCCTTTCTGATATGCTTATTTTCTTCTACCACTTCTTGCAAATTATTCTCATTCTAACATTTCCTTGGTCAACTTTACAAAATAGCAATATGTTCTAACAGAGCTGAATCTCTGAAGAAACAGTGAAAACTCCTAGGGAGCATTTGGAATCTCTGAGGATCATCAGCTGATGGGATCTCTGAGGATCATCAGCTGATGGGTAAGAGAGGGTTTTTTTTTTTTTTTTTTACCAGTTTCCTTTCCCTGAGAACCTAGGTAAGAAAAGGAGGCCTCATTTGAAATTGAAATCCTCTTTTCAAGAGGATATGGGTGTATTGCTTTGCTAGGGTTCCCCTAAGCAGGTGCCCATTACTAGGGAGCTTAAATGTTTTCCCAAACTAGTCTGGATCAAGACAATAATCAAAGGCCAGCAGATTTGCTTTCTTCTGGATTGTGGTAGGCCATTTTCTGACTTTGTCTTCACATAGTAATGTCTCTGTGTTTTGTGTGGTTGATCTCCTTTTCTTATAAAGAACCAGTGCAACTGGTTATAAGCCAACTACTTATTTAGAAGTCCCATTTCCAAAGTAGATGAGAAAGAAATGAAAATTTGCTCATATTTTGCTCATATTGTGCTTTCTTTGATACAGAAAGCACAAAGTTAAGTCCCCAGCATACAAACTATGAGAGAATACAATTTATTCATTATATTGATTTTCTTCTTTCCACCAGTCAATACTGTATATTCATCTATCTCCGAGAGTTCTTACCAATGACCGGGTCTCCCCAACCCAGAAAGCAGCTGCATAAGAAAAATGGGTTGTTCAGGAGTAATACAGATGAAAACAAAATTCAAATTTTCTTACCAATTTAGAAATACTCCCGACAAAGACATAATTGAAAGAAAACATTTCTATTATGGAATAAGTATTAAAACATAAACTTATGCACATGTTAAGCAAACTACTAAATGTTTTGCAAAGACAAAAGATATACTTTATATATGAATGCTAACAAACTATTGACTAGGCTAAAGCCATTGACTGTGTATCACAACAAAGTGTTGCAAATTCTTAAAGAGATGGGAATACAGACCACCTTAGCTCCCTTCTGAGAAATCTGTATGCAGGTTAAGAAGCAACAGTTAGAACTGGACACGGAACAACAGATCAGTTCCAAATTGAAAATGAAGTTTTTCAAGGCTGAATATTGTCATCTTGCTTATTTAACTTATATGCAGAGTACATCTTGTGAAATGTAGGACTGGATGAAGCACAAGGTGCAATCAAGATTGCAGGGAGAAATATCAGTAACCTCAGATATGCAGGTCACACCAACCTTTGGCAGATAGTGAACAGGAACTAATGATGCTCTGGTTGAGAGTGAAAGAAGAGAGTGAAAAATCTGACTTAAAACTCAACATTCAGAAAGCTAAGATCGCTGGATTAGGTCCCATCACTTCATCGCAAATAGACGGGAAAGCAGTGGAATCCACGACACAGTTTATTTTCTTGGGCTACAGATTCACTGCAAATGGTGACAGCAGCTATAAAATTAAAAGATACTTTCTCTTTGAAACAAAAGCTATGAAACTTCTAGACGGAATATTAAAAAGCTGATCCGTTACTTTATTGACAATGTCCATATAGTCAAATTTATGGTTTTTGCACTAGTCATGTGTGGATGAGAGAGGTGGAAAATAAATAAAGCTGAGTCCCAAAGAATTGATGTTTTTGAACTGTGGTGTTGCAGAAGACTCTTGAGAATCCCTTGGACAGCAAAAAGATTAAACCTGCCAATCCTAGAAAATTCAGTCCTGAATATTCATTAGAAGGACTGCTGGTGAAGCTGAAGCTCCAATACTTTGGCCACCTGATGTGAAGAACTGACTCATTAGAGGAGTACCTGATGCTGGGAAAGATCAAAGGCTGGAGGAGGATGGGATGACTGAGGATGAGATATTTCAATGGTATTACTGACTCCGTGGACATTATGACAACATTAGTCACCGTTATTTTGTCTCAAATTCACCTCGGATTTGGGGTAGCCATCAGTGTTTGCTAATTTGCTTTCTACAGGAGAATGATGAATTTCACATACTTTGATGACTGAATGAGATTTTGGAATGAGGCATTCTCTCAGATAGTCTCTTACCCTCCAAAGAGTTGAGAGATAAGGTGCTACTATTAACGAAAACTCATGTACCCAACATAGTTAGGCCAAGCAATATCAGAACACTGGAGTTGAAAGCAGAGTTTCATTGCAGGGTCATGCAAGGAAATGGGTTGCTTATGCCCTTAAAAATCTTGAAATCCCCAAAAGCTTTAAGCAAAGCCCACGTATACGAAAGAAAGTGAAGGTCTGATTAGCTGCTGCAAACTTTTGGCTGTCAGATCCTCAGTTTTTGAAGTAAGGTCACATTGAATTAGCTGTGATCGTGTAAACCTCTAGCAAAATAGTTGTTATTCCCTAGGTTGAAAGGAAAAGTTCCAAGGTTGACTTTCACCCTCCAGGGTCCTGGTTAGGAGGAGGGGAGTCCCTGCTTATCCAATCTGGGAGCATTCATCCAGCACCCATTCTTAGTCTTCCCACTGGTGCCCAGTCCCAGCTGAAGAGGTAATTCTCAGTTCTCTGTGCCCTCCTCTTAACAAAGTCCCCCTACCTTGCCCAGCCATCTTAAATGAGGGAGTCAGTTGCACAGCACATGGCTGGCCCTCAGTCTCCTAAGTCTACACAAATGTGGGGCTGGTCCAAGAGACTGTGACCCATGAATATTCTCAACCATTTGGTCATATATGTAGGGATGGGAGAGATTGGCTGTTGCTCTGTACCCTGGGCCAGGCCAGTGAGTGGCTCTAGCGAGGGCTGTGATCCTCTTAAAGACACAGTCTGTAACCTGTCCCCAAGCTCTGCTGCTTGCCACTCAGCTGAAGCCCAGCGGACATGGAAAGCCCTGGGCAAATATTTCAATAAACTTTTACTGCATTCTCCTGAGAGGCCTATTGTTGGTGGAGCTGAACTTCTACATTCACTAATGTTTTTTTGAGCTAAAGTGTGCAGCTCCATGTCCATCCAGCCACTAATGAAGGATCTTCCTTGGTGATATTATTAAACCTATGACTAAAAGTTGGTAACTTGGACAGTCACCATCCATTTCCACTAGACCCTGATAACCACATTCTGTTCTTTGTTTCTATAACTCAGGTATTTTAACTAACAATATTAAGGGGTGATAAAACTTTTGCCATCCTCTAACTGATATATTTTAATTAGCATAATGCCCTCAAGGACATGTATATTGCAAATGGAGGATCCATTTATTTATTCATTTCTGGAGGTACAGTTCAATTGTAATATTTTTAAAACAATTTTTATTGGAGTAAAGTTGCTTTACAATGTTATATTAGCTTATGCTGTACATCAAATTGAATCAATTATATGCATACATAGATCCCTTCATTTTTGGATTGCCTTCCCATTTAGGTCACTACAGAGCACAGAGCAGAGTTCCTTGTACTTTTTTTTTTTTTTTTTTTAATAATTTAAAATTTGTATTTGTTTTAACTTGAGGATGATTATTATATAATAATTTGTGTACTTGTATAAATGTATTCTTGCCATACGTCCACATTAATGAGGCAGAAATATACATGTGTCCCACACATCCTAAAACCCCACTCACATCCCTCTCCACAAGATTTTTCTGAGTTGTTCAAGAGCACTAGCTTTGGATGCCATGCTTTGTGCACATGTAAACCTGAATGATTTTCCTTCATGAAATCTTTTAATTTTCTGTATATCTCATGTGAAAGTATGGATACTGATTTTTCTATATGAAATATTAAATCTGCATCTCACGTTTGAAAATCTAGCTGTATATTTTGCTCATGATATATTGATTATTGAATATTTCACATCTAGGTATCTGAACACACATTTTCCTACATCAATAGGAAATTCTGGAGGGCTTAAAAACACAAAGGTTCAGAGAACAAGATGGCGAAAGAGTAGGTGGATGTGGAGTACATCTCTCTCCACGGATACATCAGGAATACCCCTTCAGACACAGAAGTGCTTGTGGAACACCATTTGAGAGCGGACTGGAGGACCTGACCAGTGGAAAAGAGTATATGGAACCACGCAAAACTTGGTAGGACAAAGGAACGAGGGGATGAAACAGGAGTGTTACTAGGACTGGACCTGCCCTCAGTGGGTGGGGGAACTGAAGCAGAGGTCCAATGCCCACAGCAGGCAACTGTCTAAGTCAGAGGAGAAACATTTAAGGATGAGAGTGAAACAGCTATCTTTGGAGGTCTAAGTGGAATGTGAATCAGACAGTCCTTGCCGGAGCCACACATGAGGGACTCCTGGAAGGGGCAGTGGCTGGGAGCTGGAGTTTAGGGATTGTGGAGCAATCACAGTGCAAGAGCTGCTGTTGTCTTTGGAGAGACAGATTGAGGGGATGTGAGGGAGGAGGTCGTAGTGGGACATGCCTGTGGAGGAAAGCCAGGCAGCCATGGAAGCAAGTCGGTACTGCTGAGTCATGCATAGGGGGTGAAGCCATCACCATAGCTTCTCTCTCTCCACACACCAGCATCAGCAGCTGAATAATAGAGAGGCTGGCCCATCAAATGCCTGCCACACTGAACTACAGAGTAGTACCCCACCCAGAGTGCCCCTTTATGCCCCCAGGCAGAGAAGCCCTCTATGATCATGATGAGCTGAACAACAGAGAAGGACCCCAGGCAAGGGATCTCTCTAAGTGCCTGTGTGGGCAGAGCTATGGAGAAAGACTGGCCAAAGAGGCCTTCTGATTGCCAGCTACAAGAGACTTGAAAAAAAGACTGATAGGGCCGTAACTCCTGCCATGGAAGCAGTCTGGGTCCCTGAACCCTTGGATCCCCACAAGCCAAGCAGCTGAACCACCTTCATGCTCAACTCTCACTGGGGTAGAGCTGCTACAGACCAAAAAAAGAGTGTATACTAAGTGTATTTATACACTCAGGTTTGGCAGCTTGAGCCCTGTCCAACTCTTTGAAACCCTGTAAACTGACCGGCCTGCCAGGCTTCTCTGTCAGAGAAGGAGTTCTCCAGGCAAGAATACAGGAGCGTATTGGCTAATACTGGTTGTCACACCCTTCTAGAGCACTGTATTTACTACTACCCTAGCCGCCAACCCCCCTGAATGCATGGTGTTGCCAGAACCCCTGCGACCCAAGCATCTGCACCACGTCCACATCTGTCCCTCACAGGGGCAAACTCAAGCCCTCTAGGACAGCCTCTGGAGCTAAACCCTAGTGAACGACCCACATGTAGAGGCGGAAATAAAACCATAATTGAAACCCAGGGGCACAGTGGCTAAAGAAAAAGATCCAAAACCTTCCCACCAGCTGTACAAGCTGCAGATTAAATCAAGATGTTTAACTATCCAGACTCTGCGTCTATGGAATATATAAAAGGCTATTGAGAGCTCTCACAAAAGAAAACGCACAAGCTCTCATAGCTGTGGACAAGAACACACAGGAGTAGGAGCAGATTAAAATCTGATCAGCCCCCCACAGCAGGTCCAGAAATCAGTAAATTGTTGGAGGGCATCCTAGGGGGGAAAGGTGAACTGTGATCCCCAGCGCAGGAAAGGACTTTGAAAACAGGCTTTCAAGAAAAACGTTTATTATTATTGTTTTTGACCATACAATTTTTTTTTCTTCTCCTTCTCTCCCCTCCCCACCTTTGTAGTTGTCGATTTTATTGGCACTAAGAAATCCAATTAAGCTGTTGAGCTTTTTATTTATTTTCTCAGTCACATTTTTTGTTTTTGTCATAAACCTCTGTCTCGATGTTGGGCTTTTGCAGTTGTGTGAACGTTTCCTCTTTTTTTCTATTCTCGTTTTACGTTTTAATTTTTTAAACCTATTGGGTTTTTTTTCTACATTTATTCTTTTGTTTTTCTTACTGTTCTTACTCTTCTTTTTCCCTTACAGTTAATCTTTAATGTATATAAATCTTCTTTATCTACCTGTATTTAACTTTGCATATCTATTCTTTTATTTATTTTCTTTCTCTCCTTTCCTCTCAACGTATTTGTTAGTTTTATTTTCTTTGCTTTATTCTTGAATTGGCACCTTGCTTTAGTTTTGTTTTCCAGTTTGTGCTTTAATTAGTTTTGTTCTAGTAGATATAATTTTTGGTTTCCTTTGTTCACCAGGTCAATCTATTGTAATTAATTTTTGTTGGACTGTTTGGATTTTGCTTATGAGTATATATGTGTGTGTGTGTGTGTGTGTGTGTGTGTGTGTGTGTGTGTGTATTCAATCACACTTTCTACTGTTGTCATAAACCTCTGCCTCTAAATTGGGGTTTTGCAGTTTTGTGGAGTTTTTCTTTTTTTTTTTTCTCTCTCTCTTCCCTTTTTTCTTTCTTCCTCCATTTTTTTCTCTTTTCTCTTTTTTATAATTTTAATTTTTAAAACCTATTTTTCTATTTTTATTCCTTCACTTGTCTTTATTACTGTTCTTTTTCCCTTGCAGTTAATTTTTAATGTGTATATATCTTCTTCATCTACCTCTGTTTAACTTTGCATGCCTATTCTTTCTTTCTTTTCTTTCTTTCCTTTCCTCTCAACATATTTGTTAGTTTTGATTTCATTGATTTATTCCCCACTTAGCACCTTGCTTTAGCTTTGTTTTCTAGTTTGTGCTTGTTAATTTTTTCTAAACGGGTAAATATAATTTTTGATATCCTTTGTTGGTCAGATCAATCTGCTGTACTATATTTTTGTTGGAGTGTTTTCACTTTGTTCCTCAGTGTATATATACATGTGTATATTCCATTATTTTAATTATTATTTGCCTGATTTTGTAACTGGAATTTGTCTGGTGTTCATCTTTGGTTTCTCATTTTTGGATATTTGTTTTACTCTCCATTAATGCCATAACAAACCGCTTGTGGAATATTCATTCCTGACCTGAGATCAAATCCTAAGCCTTTGAAGTGGGAGCACTGTCTCCAAGACCCTAGACTACCAGAGTACTAACCATAGGAAGTATCAAGTAGTGAGAACTCACACAAAGGAAATCACTTGAATTCAAGACCTGGCCTCATCTAACCACCAGTAACACCCTGTGCAGGTCGCCTCATCTAAATGACAAACAAAACAAACAACAACAAAACCCCACAGTCAATCACTTCACTCAACCTTGCTCATCAGAGGAAAAACAAACAAAAACTCAGCACAAATCCCATCCTATATGAAGCTCACACAAACCCCTGGACCACCTTTGGAGGGAAGAAACCAAAAGGAATAAAGAAATCAATTTCCTTGAAGCCTAGGAAAAGGAGACCTCAAACAAAATAACTTAAAAAAAAAAGAAGAAGAAAAGAAAAGCAGAGAAATACTGTACAAATGAAGGAACAAACTAGAAACACAGAAGTCCAAATAAATGAAGAGGAAATAGGAAAATTACCTGAAAATAATTCAGAGTAATGATGGTAAAGATGATCAAAACCTTGAAAACTAAGTGGAGAAAATGCAAGAATCAGTTTACAATGACATAGAAAAATTAAAGTAAAAGCAAACAAAGACAAACACCACAATTACTGAAATTAAAAACACTCTAGAAGGAATCAATGGCATAATATCCTAAGCAGAAGAACAAATCAGTGAGCTGGAAGATACAATAGTGGAAATAACTTCTGAAGAGTAGAATAAAGCAAAAAGGATGAAAAGAGCTGAGGACAGTTTCAGAGACCTGTGGACCATATCAGATGCATGAACATTCGAATTATAGGGGTCCCAGAAAAATAACGGAAAAAAAGAAATGGTATGAGAAAATTTTTGAAGAGATTATAGTTGAAAATTTCCCCGGTATAGGAAAGGAAATAGCCAGTCAAGCCCAAGAGGCACAAAGAGTCCTATACAGGATAAACCCAAGGAGAAACACTCCAGGGTACATACTAATCAAATTAACAAAGACTAAACACAAAGAAAGAACATTGAAAGCAGCAAGCGAGAAGCAACAAGAACCACACAAGGGAAACCCCATACACTTAGCAGCTGATCTTTCAGCAGAAATTCTGCAGGCAAGAAGGGAATGGCAGGATATATTTAAAGTACTTAAAGGGGAAAATCTACAACAAAGATTATGGTATCCAACAAGGATCTCATTCAAAATTGATAGAAAAATAAAAAGCTTTACAGACAAGCAAATTTAAGAGAATTCAGTACCACCAAACCAGCTTTACAACAAATGTTAAATGGACATATATAGTCATTAAATACGGCAGAAGAAAAACGATCTACAAAATCAACCCCAAACAATTAGAAAATGGCAATAGGAACATATATATCAATAATTACTTTAAATGTAAATGGATTAAATGCTCTAACCAAAAGACACAGACTGGCTGGATACATAAAGAAGAGCCACATATATGCTGTCTACAGGAAATGAACTTCAGACTTAAAGACACATATAGACTGAAAGTGAGAGGATGGAAGAATATATCCCATGCAAATGGGAAGCAAAAGAAAGTTGGAGTAGTAATCCTCATATCACAGAAAATAAATCTTCAAATAAAGAAGATTACAAGAGTGAGCAAGGACACTACATAATGATCAAGGGATCAATCTAAGACAAAGACTTAACAGTTGTAAATATCTATGCACCCAACGTAGGAGCAACTCAATGCATAAGACAAACACTAAGAGACATAAAAGCATAAATTGACAGTAATACAATACTAGTAGGATACTTTTAACACCCTACTCATACTAATGGACAGATCATCAAAACATAAAATTAATAAGGAAACACAATTCTTAAATGATACATTAGATGAGCTGGATCTCGTTGATATATTCAGGACATTCCATCCAAATGCAGAATAATACATCATCTTCTCAAGTGCACATGGAATATTCTCTAGGATAGACCACATGTTGGGTCACAAATCAAACCTCAGTAAATTTAAGAAAGTTGAAATTGTATCAAGCATCTTCTCTGAC
Source organism: Okapia johnstoni (assembly GCA_024291935.2). Taxonomy (NCBI): domain Eukaryota; kingdom Metazoa; phylum Chordata; class Mammalia; order Artiodactyla; family Giraffidae; genus Okapia; species Okapia johnstoni. Next base: position 34,685 of record JAGTYA010000042.1, read on the forward strand.
TACAATGCTATGAGACTAGTTATAAATTACAAGAAAACAACTGTAAGAAACACAAACACATGTATATTAAACAACACATTTCTCAGTAACCAACAGGTTACTGGAGAAATCAAAAGGGAAATAAAAAATAAAATATCTAGAAACAAATGACAATGAAAACATGGCAACTCAAAACCTATGGGATGCAGCAAAACCAGTTCTAAGAGGGAAGTTTATAGCAATGCAATGCTACCTCAAGAAACAATAAAAACATCAAATAGACGGCCTAACTCTATACCTAAAACAACTGGAAGAAGAAGGGAAAAAAAATAATGGAAAAATATCATAAAGATCCAAGCAGAAATAAGTGAAAAAGAAAAGAAATAATTGTAAAGATTAATAAAACAAAAAGCTGGTTTTTTGAGAACATAAAATTGACAAAACCTTAGCCAGACTCATCAAAAATAAATGAGAGAAGAATCAAATCAACAAAGTTAGAAATGAAAAAGGAGAGGTTACAACAGACAATGCAGAAATACAAAGGATTATAAGAGACTATTATGAACAACTCTGTGGCAATAAAATATAACCTGGAAGAAACGGACAGAATTTTTAGGAAAGTTCCATCTTCAGAGACTGAACCAGGAAGAAATAGAAATTATGAACAACCCAATAACAAGCACTGGAATTGAAGCTGTGATCAAAAATCTTCCAAAACATAAAAGCCCAGGACCAGATGGCTTCATAGGAGAATACAGTCAAACATTTACAGAAGGGATAATGCCTATCATTCTAAAACTCTTTCAAAAAACTGCAGAGGAAGGAACACTTCCAAACTCATTCTATGAAGCTACCATCATCCTGATATCAAAATCAGACAAAGACAACACAAAAACAAAAGCTACAGGCCAATATCACTGATGAACATAGAGGCAAAAATCCTCAACAAAATTTTAGCAAACAGAATTCAGCAGCACATCAGAAAGCTCATACACCATGATCACGTTGGGTTTATTCCAGGGATGCAAGGATTCTTCAAAATACAGAAATCAATCAATGTGATACACCATACTAAAAAATTGAAAGATAAAGATGATATAATTATCTCAATAGTTGCAAAAAATCCTTTGACAAAATTCAGCACCTATTTATGATTGAAACTCTTCAAAAAATAGGCATAGAAGGAAACTGTCTCAACATGGTAAAGGCCATATATGATAAGCCTACAGGAAACATTATTCTCAATGATGAAAAACTGACAACACTCCCCCTAAGATCATGATCAAGACAATGACGTCCACTTTCACCACTATTATTCAACATAGTTCTGGAATTCCTAGCTACAGCAAACAGAAAGGAATCCAGATTGGGAAAGAAGAAAAGTTCTCACTGTTTGCAGATGACAGGATACTGTACATAGAAAACCCTAAAGATAGTACAAGAAAATTATTAGAGCTAATCAGTGAATTTAGCAAAGTTGCAGGATACAAAATCAATATGCAGAAATCACTTGCATTTCTGTATACTAACAATGAAAAATCAGAAAGAGTAATTAAGGAATCAATCCCATTCACCGTTGCAACAAAAGGAATTAAATATCTAGGATTAAAAGTACCTAAGGAGATGAAAGAACTGTACACAGAAAATTATAAGACACCAATGAAAGAAACCAAAAATAACATAAAAAGATGGAGAGAAATTCCATGTTCCTGGGTAGAAAGAATCAATATTGTGAAAATGACAATACTACCAAATGCAATCTACAGATTTAATGCAACCCCAACAAATTATCAATGGCATTTTTCACAAAACTACAACAAAAAAAGTCACAATTCATATGGAAACACAAAGCCTGAATAGTCACAGCAGCCTTGAGAAAGAAGAAGAAATCAAGCTTCCTGACTTCACATTGTACTCAAATCTACAGTCATCAAGACAGTATGGTACTGGCACAAAAGCAGAAATATAGACTAATGGAACAAGATAGGAAGCCAAGAAATAAACTCATGCATCTATGGGTACTGTATTTTTGACAAAGGAAGTAAGAATATACAATCAGGCAAAGACAGCCTCTTCAAGAAATGGTGCTGGGAAAACTGGATAGTTACATGTAAAAGAATGAAAGTAGACCACTAACACCACACACAAAGATAAACTCAAAATGGATTAAAGACCTAAATGTAAGACCAGAAACTATAAAACTCTTAGAGGAAAACAGGCAGAACAGTCAATGACGTAAATAAAAGCAGGATCCTCTATGACCCACCTCCTAGAGTAACGGAAATAAAAACAAAAGTAAACAAGTGGGACCTGATTAATCTTAAAAGCTTTTGCACACCAAAGGAAACTACAAGAAAGTTGAAAAGACAATCCTGATAATGGGAGAGGCTAATATTTAATGAAACAACTGACAAAGGATTAACTTCCAAAATATAAAAGCAGCTCATACAATTCAATACCAGAAAAATAAACAACCCAATCAAAAAGTGGGCAAAAAAACCTGGAGTAGACATTTCTCCAAAGAAGACATACACATGGCTAAGAAACATGAAAAGATGCTCAACATCACTCATTATTAGAGAAATGCAAATCAAAGCTACAATGAGCTGTCACCTCACACTGGTCAGAATGGCCCTCATCAAAAAGTCTAGAAACAGTAAATGCTGGAAAGGGTGTGGAGAAAGGGGAATACTCTTGCACTGTTGGTAGGACTGTAAATTGATACAGTCACTATGGAAAACAGTGTGGAGAGTCCTTAAAAACCGAGGAAAAAACCCCACCATATGTCCTAGCAATTCCACTCCTAGGTGTATACCCTGAGGAAACCAAAATTGAAAGAGACACATGTATCTCATTGCTCATTGGACCACTATTTGCTATAGCTAGAACATGGATGCAACTAGATGTCCACTGACAGATGAATGAATAAAGAAGTAGTGGTATATATACAGAATGGAATATTACTCAGCCATAAAAAGGAACACATGTGTGTCAGTTTGAATGAAGTGGATGAACCTAGAACATATTATACAGAGTGAAGTGAGTCAGAAACAGAAAGATAAATACTGTATTCCAACAGATTTATACAGAATCTAGAAAAATGGTACTGAAGAATTTATTTATAGGGCAACAATGGAGAAACAGACACAGAAAATAGACTTATGTACATGAGAAGAGGGGATGAAAAGGTGAGATATATGGAAAGAGTAACCTGGAAACTTACATTACTATATGTAAAATAGATAGCCAACTGGAATTTGCTGTATGGCTCAGGAAACTCAAACAGGGGCTCTATCAACCTAGAGGGGTGGGATGGGGAGGGAGATGGGAGGGAGTTTGAAAAGGAAGAGGACATATGTATACCTATGGCTGATTCACGTTGAGGTTTGACAGAAAATAGCAAAATTCTGTAAAGCAATTACTCTTCAATTAATAATAATAATAAAAATAATAATAATAATAAAAAGACCTTGCTTTCCTTCTAAAGGGCAGGAGCACTCTTTCCCTGACATGATCAGGCACATGAGAACACCTTGTCTGTTTTGTAAGCTTAGGGAGACTGATTACCACTATAGCATAATCAGCTGCTACCTTCAGACTTTGCCTGTTTGACACATCAACTTTATACTCTTCACAGAATGCTTGGGTATCAGGGCTATTCAAAGGATGGCCAGGTTGATTCCCTTGCTGTCCCTGGCCCCACAGTGCTGGGGAGAAGGGGTACGTGGTTATGTGTTCTCACCTGGAGGCTGAAGGAGAACAGAACCACTTTGAAAGGGCCTCTATGCAGTAAATGGCAAACTTCAATTCCTCTGGCACTGACTAAGTTGTGGCCCTTAACGGGGAGCTTTCTTTAACATCTCACTGGCTGGCATTCAGACAAGGTTCAGGGATGTCTCTCACGCCAACAAATTCATGTCTCGTTTCTTCCTCTGTCCAAAGCGTGGCCAAGAAGCCTTAGTCCTGTGCAGTGTTCATGTCTACCATGTGACAGGAGGGACACCTGTCCCTTTCTATGTTTCAGCAGAGGTTGACCTTGTTTGCCTCTCAAGTTTGACAAATCATTCCCCAACAGTGTGGACTGAGAAAGTCTGACCTCCCCTGGGTGCAACCCGCTGAGTAGGATATGTCTTTGACTTTATGCCAAGGTTAAGTGTCTTTTCTGAGCACTGCTGTCCAGAGAGTGGTAGAGGGCAACAGTACCAGTTAGAGAGAAAGACATACAGACACCAAGACCCTATTACACACACAGAAATATGGGTAGGGAAACAGTGCATGCCAGGAGAGACAGAGAGACACAGAGAGCTCTGTATCCTATGGCTCTGGTTCCCCTGAGCAAAGGAACTCAACTGTAGCAAACAGATGTGTTTGTACACACTCCCATATCATCCAGACAGCATCCAGCTGTCTGTCCGCTGGGGGAAAATACCCAGCCACATTGCCTCCATGCCTTTCATTGGACACATTGGAAGAGCACACAGTGTTTAAGGTCCTGTGGGACACAGGAGTGGGCTTTTTAAATATGGAAGTGGAAACTTGTGTTTCAAATTTCCAGAGGCCAAGTCAATGACAACAGGCACCCGGGTGGTGCCAGATGGAAGAGAGGCAAAGTGCCTGGATGCCCGCACTTAGCCACTTTGGGGTGCTGGAGTACCGGAGGCCTATGGTGATTCCACCTTGAGTAGGAAAGTGTCCTTGGAGGGTGCTACCCACTACCTTCTCTCTGATCTGTGGAGATTTTGGCCCAGCCACCTGGGAAGGACTTACAGCTCCAAAAGACTATGGGTCCTGCTTGGCCTGCATGCACCCCTTATCCCATGCCATCCCCCACTGCTTTCTTCAACATGGGGTCAGTCTTAGAAAGAGCCAGATCTTGCCAGGTGGTGACAGCAGCCTATGGGCAGGCTGTCCAGGCCACCAGCACTGCTTTCAGTTCAGGCTCTTTGCAGCTGCCCTAGGTCATTACCATTGCGAGGGCCATGTGTAGAATGAGTCATTACTAGGGGAAGCTGGGAACACCTGGGACCCTTGATCTTTTCAGTTGTGAGCCCAGGTATTCAGGGTGCAGGCACTGTGACAGTGTCAGTGGCGCTGTGGAGGTGGCAGGAAAGATGCAGGAACCAGGTGGCTCCCCACGTGAGGAGGCCACTCTCTTCAGAGTGGACGTGGTGGAGGAAAGGGCCCTGGAGTAGGGTGAGATGTTGAGAATCCAGTAGGACTTCCAGTTGCTGGTGGAAGATATTTCGGAAAAGGTGGAAGTGGTGGTGGTTGAGGATCAGGAGCAGGTGTCCTTTCAAGAGTGGCAGGAGAAACCAGAGGAGCAGAGGGGAAACCTGCAAGACCAGGAGCCCCAAGTGACCAGCCCACGCTATCTCTAAGTGACCAGCCCATGTAAAATTTAGTCCTGAAAAGTTGTGCACTCTTTGCTTCCTAGAGTGACCGTCTTTTGGGGTCAGATGACCCTTAAACAGGACCTTGGATGTGCCTGTTGTCTGAGCAGTATATAGAACTGTGACCAGGGACACTGGCCACCCAGAACAATTTCCATTTATTGAGCAGTGGTTAGAAATCACCCAGCTAAAGCCTCTCTTGGTTCGGTTCCGCATGACAGGGGTAATGTAAATTTCTTGTGGCTCAATCAGAAAAAAGCCTTCACTCCAATAAAAGGAACCACCTTTCCTCCAAGGTTAGGCTGAAGATGTGCCTCAGATGCCCTTTACATCACCATGGCTCTCCTGCTGCGAGCAGCAGATCCACATTTACCAGACAGTCCACTGCCTTCCATTTCATCTCCTTCTGATGCTTCTGAAGCTATCATGCTCCCAAGACCAGCCACCCGACAGTCAATGAGCAGGCATCTCTGGTCAGTTCAATGGACAGCTGTCTCAGCACTTCAAATGCTTCTGAGGGAGACCCAGGGACCACAGCATATTGCCCCTGATGGGACTCTACAAGAAAGTGAAAGTATCTTTTCCTACAAACCATTTTCCACCATAGATCTTCTCAACTAGAAGCATCATCCTCCACACCCCCACTTTCCCACCCCCCATCCCCCGCCAACTCTGAAAAACAAATTCAGGCACTCATCAATCTCCTAGAGTTCATTATGCTGACTCACTGACCCACTTGGGTGAAATGTAGGCATCTTCTTCTCACCCTGTGCAATACCCAGGAGTCCCAGTGAATCATGACAGAGACTCAGAAATGGCTCTAGGTCTATGCCCCAGGGAGTCAATTAGACGTGGAGAACTCAGCATGGGAGACCTTCCTGGAAGATAACCCCTGATGGGACCCCAAAAATGAGGGAGGGAGAAACCAGCTGGAGAGGTATAAACCACCTTAGAGACCTTGCTACGCAGATATTTTCTCATCGCTCGCCTCCCCCCACTCAACTTTTCTGTCCCCAGCAGTGTATAACCTGTTTATCATATGTGAAACGAATCGCCAGTCCAGGTTCGACACATGATATAAGGTGCTTGGGGCTGATGCACCAGGATCACCCAGAGGGATGGTATGGGGAGGGAGGTGAGAGAGGGGTTCTGAAAGGGGAACACATGTACACCCATGGTGGATTAATGTCAATGTGTGGCAAAACCAATATTGTAAAGTAAAAAAAAAAAAAAAAGATAAATTAAAAAAAAATAATAATGCTTGCCAGGGGCCTTTTTAGTCCGGTAGGGACAAAGTACTGTGGACTAACCCCACTTGATGATATGGAAGTGGACTTCACTAAATCTCACAAAGCCAAAGACTCAGATCCCTTTTAGTTATCATCTACATCTTTTGGGGGTGGGTGGAGACCTTTCCAACCTGAGCCAAAAAAGCAAGAAAAGTGACTAATGCACTCCTCAGAAATATTGTCCCCAGATATGGGATGCCTCTCATCATAGGGTCCAACAATGAACCAGCATTTGTGCCAAGAAATTACAAGTGGCAAGGGATTTGAAGATCTGGTGGAAGTTGCATACTGCCTTAATGCCCTCGGAGCTCAGGAAAAGTAGAATGTATGAAGTGAATGCTCAAACAAACTAGCCAAACTATGTCAGGAGACCAGTTTACCGTGGTTAGTCATATTACCCATGGCCCTCTTGATGTGAGATGTTCACCCGGGGCAGGGGTGGGGTTCTCCCCATTTGAAACTCTGTATGGATGGGCACCCCCTCTGGTCAGCTTAAGAGGGGACACCAGAGACCTAGGAGTCTTGACCTTACATAAACAGCTGCAAAGAGTAGGACACACTATCTCCCAAATACACAAATGGGTGATGAATAGGATACCCATATCCTTAGGCATAAGAGTACAGCCCCACCTACCTGGGGACCAAGTATGGGTAAAAGACTGGAAGAAAGAGCCCTTGAAACCAATGTGAAGAGGGATTTATTCTGTAATCTTTACCACCCCACTGCTCTTAACATGACAGGAATAGATGCTTGGATCTATCACTCCAGAGTTAAACCCACAGACCCAACTGATAGCCAAAAGAAGTGGGAAGCAGCACTCAATTCATGGGAGTCGGTGCACCTACCTTAGGAAGATGGAAGCAAGAATTCCAAGCCCCGTTCTGGCCACACCTGGAGCTGGTTAGTCAATGCATGACAAGCTTGAGGAACCGGCAGGACCAGTGAACAACAGATGTATTGGCTATTAATTGAACTGGAACACCCTCTATTTATCTTATTTGAAATAAGATTCTACTCTGTGTCTCCCCCGGAGTGTTCAGTTCAGTTGCTCAGTCGTGTCTGACTCTTTGCGACCCCAGGAATTGCAGCATGCCAGGCCTCCCTGTCCATCACCAACTCCCGGAGTTTACCCAAACCCATGTCCATCGAGCCAGTGATGCCATCCAACCATCTCATCCTCTGTCGTCCCCTTCTCCTGCTGCCCCCAATCCTTCCCAGCATTAGGGTCTTTTCCAATGCATCAACTCTTTGCATGAGGTGGCCAAATTATTGGAGTTTCAGCTTCAACATCAGTCCTTCCAATGAACACTCAGGACTGATCTCCTTCAGGATGGATTGATTGGATCTCCTTGCAGTCCAAGGGACTCTCATGAGTCCTCTCCAACAGTACAGTTCAAAAGCATCAATTCTGCGGCACTCAGCTTTTTTCACCATCCAACTCTCACATCCATTAATACCACTGGAAAAACCATAGCCTTGACTAGACGGACTTTTGTTGGCAAAGTAATGTCTCTGCTTTTCAATATGCTATCTAGGTTGGCCATAACCTTCCTTCCAAAGAGTAAGCGTCTTTTAATTTCATGGCTGCAGTCACCATCAGCAGTGATTTTGGAGCCCCCCAACATAAACTCTGACACTGTTTCCCCATCTATTTCCCTTGAAGTGATGGCACCAGATGCCATGATCTTAGTTTTCTGAACGTTGAGCTTTAAGCCAACTTTTTCACTCTCCTGTTTCACTTTCATCAAGAGGCTCTTTAGTTCTTCTTCACTTTCTGCCATAAGGGTGGTATCATCTCCATATCTGAGGTTATTGATATTTCTCCCGGCAATCTTGATTCCAGCTTGTGTTTCTTCCAGCCCAGTGTTTCTCATGATGTACTCTGCATATAAGTTAAACAAGCAGGGTGACAATATAAAGCCTTGACGTACTCCTTTTCCTATTTGGAACAAGTCTGTTGTTCCATGTCCAGTTCTAACTGTTGCTTCCTGACCTGCATACATGTTTCTCAAGAGACAGGTCAGATGGTCTGGTATTCCCATCCCTTTCAGTATTGTCCACAGTTTATTGTGATCCACACAATCAAAGGCTTTGGCATAGTCAATAAAGCAGAAATAGATGTTTTTTCTGGAACTCTCTTGCTTTTTCGATGATCCAGCATCCAAAAGCTTTCTCTCTGCTTCACCTATTTCCTCATACTCCTTCTTTTGGGGGGCTTTCTCTTACTGTTAACAGCTTAGATATGAAAGCAACTCCCCCCCCTTGTATCTCTTAAGTTGTAAAATCTCTGCTCCTTCTAGAAACCAGGTTGACTGTTCTGATTACATACATTTTTATCTTACAGTAAAGGCATGTCCCTCTTTCACCTCTTATACACACCAGTCACCTACATGTTATAACTCTGTTTCTAAATGCTCCTGGTGGTGGGGTGGAAACTTTATTGGAAGTGTCATCACAAGTCCAGGTTACGACGGGTAGATCACGGGTGGTGTTCTGACACCCCTGGAGAATTAGTTTGCCATGACTGTGATTCAACAAATCCTTGAGGCTTGCCTAAAGAGTCCTACTCCTATTTAACTCCCTCAATGAAAATACCTGACCCTGGAGACACTACAACTAGATGCAAGGGGTTATATGACCAGCAACAAGGGATTATATGACCAGCTCGAAACTTCCCTAAAAGACATACTAGAAATGACTTCCGTGGAAAATAATCTTTTTATTCATCTAACTGGGGAGGTAGCCTGAGAACTGGGTATCATTCATTGCTAAGTCTGTGGAGGAACCCTGATGCACTAGATGTGGCCAATGGAAGGCCACAGGATTAGATGCCCTCCAGATACTTCAAATAGATTCAAGTCATTAACAGGTTGGTGGCTGGGGGTGCTATCTGGAGTTGCACTCTGTGCACAATTACAATAGGTGAGACATGTTTAAACTGAATGGGAATAGATTATACTTGGGGTTCACTTCACTTCAGTTCAGTCGCTCAGTCTTGTCCGGCTCTTTGTGACCTCATGAACCACAGCATGCCAGGATTCCCTGTCCATCACCAACTCCTGGAGTACACCTGAACCCATGTCCATTGAGTCGGTGATGCCATTTGACCATCTCATCCTCTATCGTCCCCTACTCCTCCTGTCCTCAATCTTTCCCAGCATCAGGGTCTTTTCAAATGAGTCAGCTCTTCGCATCAGCTGGCCAAACGATTGGAGTTTCAGTTTCAACATCAGTCCTTCCAATGAACACCCAGGACTGATCTCCTTTAGGATGGACTGGTTGGACCTTCTTGCAGTCCAAGGGACTCTCAAGAGTCTTCTCCAACGCCACAGTTCAAAAGCATCGATTCTGCGCTCAGCTTTCTTTATAATCCAACTCTCACATCCATACATGACCACTGGAAAAACCATAGCCTTGACTAGACGGACATTTGTTGGCAAAGTAATGTCTCTGCTTTTTAATATGCTGTCTTATTTAGTCATAAGTTTACTTCCACGGAGTAAGTGTCTTTTAATTTCGTGGCTGCAGTCTCCATCTGCAGTGATTTTGGAGCCTGCACAAAATAAAGTCTGGCGCTGTTTCCACTGTTTCCCCATCTATTTGCCATGAAGTGATGGGACTGGATGCCATGATCTTAGTTTTCTGAATGTTGAGCTTTAACCCAACTTTTCACTCTCCTCTTTCACTTTCATCAAGAGGCTCTTTAGTTCTTCTTCACTTTCTGCCAGAAGGGTGGTGTCATGTGCATATCTGAGGTTATTGATATTTCTCCCAGCAATCTTGATTACAGCTTGTGCTTCCTCCAGCCCAGCGTTTCTCATGATGTACTCTGCATATAAAGGTGACAATATACAGCCTTGACATACTCCTTTTCTTATTTGGAACAAGGCTGTTGTTCCATGTCCAATTCTAACTGTTGTTTCCTGACCTGCATACAGATTTCTCAAAGGGAAGGTCAGGTGGTCTGCTTTGGCATAGTCAATGAAGCAGAAATAGATGTTTTTCTGGAGCTCTCTTGCTTTTTCAATGATCCAGCAGATGTTGGCAATTTGATCTCTGGTTCCTGTGCCTTTTCTAAAGCCAGCTTGAACATCTGGAAGTTCACGGTTCATGTATTGCTGAAGCCTGACTTGGAGAATTTTAAGTATTACTTTACTAGCATGTGAGGTGAGTGCAGTTGTGCTGTAGTTTGAGCTTATGACTTACAGTGGAAGTGAGAAATAGATTTAAGGGACTAGATCTGATAGACAGAGTACCTGGTGAACTATGGATGGAGCTTCATGACATTGTACAGAAGACAGGAATCAAGACCATCTCCAAGAAAAAGAAATGCGAAAAAGCAAAATGGCTGTCTGAGGAGGCCTTACAAATAGCTGTGAAAAGAAGAGAAATGAAAAGCAAAGGAGAAAAGGAAAGATACACCCATTTGAATGCAGAGTTCCAAAGAAGAGCAAGGAGGGATAAGAAAGCCTTCCTCAGTGATCAGTGCAAAGAAGTAGAGGAAAACAATACAATGGGAAAGACTAGAAAAATCTTCAAGAAAATTAGAGATACCAAGGAAACATTTTATGCAAAGATGGGCTCAATAAAGGACAGAAATGGTAGGGACCTAATAGAAGCAGAAGATACTAAGAAGAGGTGGCAAGAATACACAAAAGAATTGTACAAAAAAGAACTTCATGACCCAGATAATCACGATGGTGTGATCACTCACCTAGAGTCAGATATCCTGAAATGTGAAGTCAAGTGGACCTTAGGAAGCATCACTATGAACTAAGCTAGTGGATGTGATGGAATTCCAGTTAACCTATTTCAAATCCTGAAAGATGATGCTGTGAAAGTGCTGCATCCAATATGCCAGCCAATTTAGAATACTCAGCAGTGGCCACAGTACTGGAAAACGTCAGTTTTCATTCCAGTCCCAAAGAACGGCAATGCCAAAGAATGCTCAAACTACCGCATAATTGCATTCATCTCACACTTGGGGTAGGAAATCAAAATTTGAATCATTTATTATAATGCTGAGAACAATAGTCATTCATGGTAGCAGAACCCTGACCTTGTACTGGGACCCCTCAAAAGGTAAAAGGAAAATCCATGATAGCTCTTCCTCCCAGTTTCTGTCATTACATAATTTTACTAGAGACCAGCCCAGTACTGATCCATTCTTGGCAGCCCCAGTTGTCAGCACTTGTTGGGAGCATCTTAATTCTTCAAACCCAGAACTATGGCAGGCCCCAGAAATGCTTGTCTGGATTGGTGGTAAAAGAACCTACTCCCAACTCCCATCCAAAGGAAAGGGAATTGCACTGTAGTGGTGGTTCACCTAGTTTTTTTTTGTTTGTTTTGTTTCTGTTTTTTTTTTTTTTCTTTTTTCTTACCTAGTGCAAAAGGAGGCATGCTAAGTGTCCCAGTCATTAAAGATTTAAAACATCAGGGAAGGTGGTCTGCCAAAATAAGAGGACATTAAAAATGGGGCACAAATGACTGGCCTACCCAGTGAATTATTCTATATTATGGTCCAGCCACATGTGCACAAGATGAGAGTTGGGGATACAGGGGTCCCATTTAAATTATAAATAGAATAATCCAACTACAAGTGGTGCTAGAGATTACAATCAATAAAACTACTACTGCTTTTTAACTTCTGGCATAGGAACAATGACAGATGAGAACTGCCATCATTCATATTCATCTAGCACTAGACTAGCTCCTAGTGGAAGAAGGAGAAGATTGTGGGAAATTCAACCAAACTGACTGGTGACTCCAAATAGATGACAATGGAAAGGTTGTGACAGACATAGCTAAAAATACCAGGAAGATTACCCATGTTCCAGTTCATATATGGAAGGGATGGGATATGGAAGGCCTCTTTGGAGGATGCTTCTCCTGGCTAGGAGGGTTTAAGACAGTGATGGAGATAGTTAGAGTAATACTCTCCATGTGCCTACTTATTCCTTGCATCACACCCCTTTATTCAGGATTGTAACGGGGTTCATAGAGGCAGTTGTTGAATGGAAAATGACCATCCAAATGCTATTTTTTAAAGGATGTCAGCAATTGATGGGTGATGTTCTCTGATGGCTGCTGATGCAATCTGAGCATTAGTAGGGGGAATGAGGTGGCAACCCCCAACTAAAATAGCAACCCCTTCTTTTTTTTTTTAATAAGTTTATTTACCTATTTTTTAACTTTGCAATATTGTATTTGTTCTAGAAGGGGTTCTTCTAGAGTAAAAAATTTCTGACTTCTGCCTCTGGCATCTTACTAAAACACCTTTTGCTCACCACTCAGCACCTCCACTTCTGTCATCTTGCTTGCTCAATTCATCACCAGGAAACTAAGCTGCCTGGGTAGAAGGGATCTGAGCTGCTTGAACAGGAAAGACCTGAAGACGTGGAAGTCTGCTGTATAAGAGATACAAAACAAAGTCCAGGCACACAGCCTCTGGAGGCGCCTCTGCTGAGCCTACACATTTGCTGAATAAACTCTCTTGTTCTGCATCTCTGAGTGTCACTTGACTCAGTCACTATGATTTCTGTAACAGTGAAACTCATCAGAAAGTTTTAGTGGAGGAAAGAAAGTTTCTCATGTCTATTCTGTGGAGTAAAGATGTGAATAAACAAACTTTCGAGGACTCTATCTGCTTTACAGTCTTGGGATACTGTATTTTCACCTTGCCTGGAATTAGTATGAGAGGAAGACACTGATTCTCAGCCCCTTCACTACTATAAGATATACAGTAGCTCCTGTTTCAGGCTACAAAACTAATGGTATTTCCTCCTCTGTGAATGTTTCTTATAGGGATAGGATGGTAGGAATAGGTGGAAGGACCTAATTAGGGAATATGTCACAGCCATCCTTGAAATGCAGCATAAGCAGCCACTGTTCCACATTGTTGTAGTAGGATGCTATAAAATATATTTATTTACTTCAGATGTAGTAACCTGAAATTAACACCAATCAGCCCCTGCAAGATTTCCTCATGGATGCTGATGCTTCTAGATACATACCCAGCCTCTCTTCAAACCAGCATCACCTATATTTCATATTTTATTTGTAGGTATAAAGTCTACCACTGTGCCCGGTAGTTATTGAGCTTGTTGCAAACCATGTCCAGGAGGCACAAGTGTTAACAAGTTCTTAATCTGCAATTGGTACTGCATGCCTGTGGGTTCTATTTCCATTTGGGTGTTGCCAAAACCTGATCTCTAGAATCGCTTACAGAGAACATAAACCTGACCTATTGACTTATTCCTGGAACCCTGAGGGAAAATCAGTGCTCCAGGCCATGGACCTGTTTTACTGCCAACATCAAGACAGCACAAGATCTGCAGCAGCATTACACTTAACAGGAAGTTCTAGGAGATGATGTCTAGAAAGAAAAAAAAGTGAAAATATGTAAAATTGACTGTGTCTGATGCAGAGATTTATGTTCCTGTTCTGTGTACTCTACTCCATCTATCTACCTATTTCTCCTGCCCTAGGTATTGAATGATTAAAAAAAAAAGAATGGCTCTTCTGTATATGGTTTAGAAACATAATTGATCTCACTGAATGTAAGGTACGCCAGATTTCTAGAAGTTAATCTTTTAATTTGTCACTTATTTGCCTTGACTCATCCTAGTCCACAATATTATAAACATGACTCATTCACAACTTTTGGATTTCATAAAGACTCTCCGGAGCAAAGAGCTTATATGGTTTGCTTTGTCTTGAAAGAGATGCAAAAAAATACACACATAATGTTATTCTTCAGCTCTACAAATCTAACTTAATGAAATGGAGTTAGAAATGAAAAACTGCACATGTTTTCCTCCATGGAAAATTCCAAGGAGAGAGAAGCCTGATGAACTATACCCCATGGTGTTGCAAAGAATCAGACACAACTCAGCAGACATCTAACTTAATGTCAGATACAAAAATGCTCTTTCTTTTCTGATAGGATGTCATCTGGTTCGTACTGATGGGTTAAGCCTTTTTCTAACTTTTTTTGCCTTTTTTTTATAGACTACTTGATGTTTCGTTTCTTTGAAGAATGTAAAAAGTGTCTTCCTATGAGGTGAGTGTTGTGCTTTCTTTTCTCCATTCACGTTTTGGAACTTGCTTCCTGTTATCTGAAATAAGCCTTGTAGGCTTAGGAAGCCTGATCCATAGGGATATTTCTCTTTCTATTTTTGAATAATAAGCTCTAACTTATTTTTTCCCTTGTCTAGAGAAGGAAAGAGTGCAATGGTTTGCTCTGAAGTGAGTAAATTTTAGCATTGAGGCCCAAATATATCTCTTCCTTATTGAAGTACAGGCTATTTTATGACTTGAACAGATCTATTGTAGAATCAGAGAAGCACAACTTCTCTCCCAAGGGTATATGGCTGTGCTTCCTGTCTTCCATGCCATGCTGTCATGCCTGTTTTTAAATCACATGTGAAAGAGCGTATAGATTTCATTGTATTCCACAACACTTTCCACAGTTAGGATATGAATCTCCTTTGTATTCATTCCCACCAATCTACTAGTCTGTTCCCCAGAATGTATCAGTAAGGATGAGTGTCCTTTTTACAAAGAAGTTCTCAGGTATTAGTGAAGTTTTCCCAGCAATTAACATGTTTGCCTATTTCATACTTTGTAAGATTGATAAGAGATCATGAGAGGTGTCACGATTATCTCTGAGAAGCACATGAGAAGTATTGAATGAGGTATCTGAATCCTCAGGAGAAAAAGGAGAGAATGTTAGGAATATGAAAGGGTGGCCTCCACAGGGGTATATTTGAAGGTTCAGAAGAAACGGGCTAGATTCCTGATTTTTAGAGTAAAACAAAGAGGGTGGCCAATGAGATCATCAATATTCATGTCTGGAGACTAAGGAAGAAGTTGAAAAGTGTAGTTTACATTTAAGGTCAAGGAGGATCATCAACTGAAGGCAGTGTATGTGATGAGTGGAGAGACTTAATGAGAACCACCTGGGAGAAATAGGGACTTAGTCATAATTATAACAAATGAACTATTTACAAGTTTTGCTGAATTTTCATCAGATTTTCCTGACACTAATATGTCAATCAACCAATTCATGGCCTATTTTCCTATGGTCTTTCTTTATTTTCAAAACTGCTCAGAAGGTGTCTTGTCTGTGCATTTGCATTTTACATATTTTTGAGAGCCTCTGACATGAAGGAGGAGTTACTATAAAGTGGGCCATATTTAGTGGCTGGAAGTCATTAGGCACAACTGCAACAGTTGGAAAGGTGACAGAAAAGTCCACATACAATAATATGACTTCCAAAATAGTGCTACCTTCCTGTTGTACAAGTAGAAAAATATTCAAAATGAAATCCCAGATATGTTGTTATATGATCTCATAATTGAAATATGCATAAGAGAATTGTCTATATATAGGTGACTCCTGACTCCAGCTCTATTAAGGAGGCTATGTGTTCAAACAAGTCTGATGGAGCAAGTCTCCCACAAGTCACTTCCCCTCCCCAAAATAATATCTCCTGAATTTATAAACTGTAGGACTGCTGTTGGTCTAGTCTAACATGTTGAGGCATTAATATTGCAAAAGTTCATTGAGCCCAGAGACAAAATTGTTTCTTAAATTTGAAACATTGAAACATGTATATTGTCATATGTGAAGCAGAACACCATTCCATGTTCTATGCATGGGACGGATGCTCAGGGATGGAGCATTGGGATGACCCAGAGGGATGGGAGGGGGAGGGAGGTGGGAGGAGGGTTCGGGAGGGGGAGCACATGTGAACCCATGGCTGATTCATGTCGATGTATGGCAAAAACTACTACAATATTGTAAAGTGATTTGCCCCCAACTAAAATAAATAAATAAAAAAATAAAAATAAAATAAATAAATAAATAAAAATAAGAAAAAGAAAAGGAGATGATCCTCTTGGAAAAAGACAAAAAAAAAAAAGAAATATGTACCCAAGGCCAGCAGCCAGGCTTGGAGGAGCTCCAGCTACCTCAAATACCAAAATCCTAGCTCTGAAATCTTCCCTTCATTCTCCTTTCCATCTTCCTCCATCTTATCACCAATCTGTAGCATTCTCTGTCTCTGTTCTTGCAGTCTTCAACATCTTCCACTAGTGCCTACCCATTGTGCATATTTTGAACTGTCTGCTGATTGAATGAAATCATTTGAGGAATGGCAATTAAAGGTTGCAGACAGGCCTGTTCTGGAACTTCTTGATTTAAGTTCCATAGCGGGATGCTGCCCCTGACTTGTGTCTCATTTGATTGTTAATGATTTGAATCCGGTCTCCTGAGTCATCTGGCAGATGAAGAATTTCTCTCTGAACTGCACAAAAGGCTTTTATATTACTTCAATCTGGGTGAACATCCTCTCCACAATGCTCTTACCTGTTACTGTTACCTCTAAATATTCTCAGTTGAGTGTGCTTTTGGCCTGATATGCTGCAGTACACGGAGAAGGCAATGGCACCCCACCACAGTACTCCTGCCTGGAACTTCTCATGGGCAGAGGAGCCTGGTAGGCTGCAGACCATGGGGTCGCTAAGAGTTGGAAACGACTGAGAAACTTCACTTTCACTTTTCACTTTCAAGCATTGGAGAAGGAAATGGCAGCCCACTCCAGTATTCTTGCTTCGAGAATCCCAGGGATGAGGGAGCCTGGTGAGTTGCCGTCTATGGGGTCGCACAGAGTGGGACACGACTGAAGCGATTTAGCAGCAGTAGCAGCAGCAGCTGCAATATAGGGTCCATTCTTTACATTTGGCTAAGATGCAAGGTTGAGAAGTATTTTTGGCACAATCTCTCGAGTTGGTAGAAGACTTAAACTCTGCATTCTATCTGTACCTGTGGTATGTTCCTGGCATGGCAGCAGGTGTTAACTGTGAGTTTGCCTGAAACTATGGTTTTGCTGCTCATCAGAGCACTTGTAGGGCTGAGGACCATGCACATCTCTATGGGTTGAAACCCTTCAGTTTGGACTGGATTGTATTCCTACTTGTTTTTCAAGTGCGTAGTTTGCAAGCTGGAATGGTGATCTCTTGGGGATCTTGGGGATCTTAGGAATCCAGAGGACTGGTCATAAGAGTTGTGGTCGTAGACTATAGATTCTGCCTTAGAGAAGATGACACAAACATGACTGGCAAACTGTCTGTGGGAAAAGCCCAGGTGGTTCTAATAGTTTGGAAGGGTGTATGATCCTCCAGGCTGTCCCATGGCTACTGCAGCCTAGTGTCTTGGCTACAGGAGGTTGAGGGAGGCATGGTTTCCATAACATCACAACTTTGTGATATTACTAAAGAAATAGGCAGCAATGTCTTGGTCTCTACACTTTATCTCCGAGGGGTTTAGAAAGAAATCTGTGGTAAGGGTAAAAATAGAGGAATTTATTGCTTTTACCAGATCAGGATGCCTTTCTGATATGCTTATTTTATTCTACAACTTCTTGCAAATTATGCTCATTCTAATATTACCTAGATCAACTTTGCCTATGAATCAGGAGTAAGTTCTAGCCCCGTTCAATCTCTAAAATAGGGTGAAAGCTCTTAGAGAGAATTAGGAATATGTGAGGATTATCAGTTTATGTGTAAGAGAGTTCTTTACCAGTTTCCTTTCCCTGAGAACATAGGTAAGAAAAGGAGGTCTCATTTGAAATTGAAAACCTCTTTTCAAAGCAAGTGTATTGTTTGGCTAGTGTAACCATAGCAAGGTTCCCCATAACAGGTAGCTTAAATAAATATTTTGACAAACTTCTGGGGATCGAGGCAATAATCAAAGTGTCAGCAGGTTTATTTTCTTCTGAGGCCTCTTTTTGATTGTGACTGGCCACATTCTGGCTCTATCTCCACATAGTATATGTCCTGTGTGTCTCTAACTGATACCCCTTTCTTATAAAGAACCAGTCATACTTACCCGTCTGCCTATTTAGAGGTCCTATTTCCTAATAGGATCAGAAAGAAATAACCATTTGCTCTCATTTTGGCTGACTACAAAGTAGAGAGATTTAGGTTCTCAAGATACAAACTTGGAGAGAATACAATTTATTCATAATATTGATTCTCTCTCCACTTGGTGAGGTGAAATGAAGTGAAGTGAAGTGAAATTCGCTCAGTTGTGTCCAACTTTGCGACACCATGGACCAGCTCATGGAATTCTCCAGGCTAGAATACTGGAGTGGGTAGCCTTTCCCTTTTCCAGGGGATCTTCCCAACCCAGGGATCGAACCCAGGTCTCCCACATTGCAGGCGGATTCTTTACCAACTGAGCCACAAGGGAAGCCCAAGAATACTAGAGTGGTATCCTATCCCTTCTCCAGGGGATCTTCCTGATCCAGGAATCAAACTGGGGTCTCCTGCATTGCAGGCAGATTCTTTATCAACAGCATATTCATCTGCCTCCCAGATTTCACCCCAATAACCAGATGTCCTCAACCCAGAAAGCAGTTGCATAGGGAAAATGGGTAGTTCTTGAGTAACGCAGATGAAAACAAAATTCAAAATTTCTCCTCAATCAAGAAATCCTCACTACAGAGTCATAATGGAAAGAAAACATTTCTATTATTTAATAATTATTAAACCATAATGTGATGCACACGATAAGCAAAACACAAAAAGTACACAAAGACAAAAAACATATGTTTGTATATTATTAATCTATGGACTATGCTAAAGTCTTTGACAGTGTGGATCACAACAAACTGTGGAAATTTCTTAAAGACTTGGGAATATCAGACCACCTTCCCACACAGAAATCTGTGTGCAGGTTAAGAAGCAACATTTAAAACCAGACTTGGGACAACAGATGGTTTCCAAATTGGGAAAGGAGTACCCTCTAGTCTGAATGTTGTCATCTTGCTTATATAACTTACATGTGGAATGCATCATGCAAAATGCTAGACTGGATGAAACACAAGTTGAATCAATATTGCAGGGAGAAATATAAAAAACCACTGATATGCAGATGACAGCAACCTCATGGGAGAAAGAGAAGAAAATAAAGGTCCTCTGATTGAAAGTGAAAGGAGAGAGCGAAAATGCTGCCTTAAAACTCACTATTCAAAAAACTAAGATCATAGGATTCAGTTTCATCATTTAATAGCAAATAGATGGGAGGAAAAAGGGAAATAGTGACATACTTTATATCCATGAGCTCCAAAATTACCGCAGATCATGACTGCAGACAATAAATTAAAAGATACTTGCCCTTTGGAAGGAAACCTATGACATAC
The DNA here is from genome assembly GCA_024291935.2 of Okapia johnstoni. Lineage (NCBI taxonomy): Eukaryota > Metazoa > Chordata > Mammalia > Artiodactyla > Giraffidae > Okapia > Okapia johnstoni. The sequence goes on from JAGTYA010000042.1 coordinate 54,552, forward strand.
CTAGGTTATGACAATATAATAAAAAGCAGACCCATCATTTTACTAACAGAGGTCCATATAGTCAAAGCTATGGTTTTGTAGTAGTCATACACGGATGGACCATAAAGAAAGCTGAGTGCTGAGGAATTGATGCTTTTGGACTGTGGTGTTACAGAAGATCTTGAGTCAAACCAGTCAGTCCTTTAGGTAATCAGTCCTGAATATTCATTGGGAGTACTAATGGTGAAGCAGAGGCTACCATACTTTGGCCACCTGATGTGAAGAGCAGATTTTTTTAGAAAAGACCCTGATCCTGGGAAAGATCTAAGGCAGGAGGAGAAGGGGATGATAGTCAAGGAGATGGTTGGATGACATAATCAACTCAGTGGACATTAATTTGAACAATCTCCGGGAGATGTGGAAGGACAGGGATGCCTGACATCCTGTAGTCCATGGGTTCAGAAATATTCGGACATGACTGAGCAACTGAACTGATCTTAGCAAGCACATTTCATTATGAAAATTTCAAAATAATAAGTATTCTTCAAATAAGACCTGATCACATTTGTCACAGTTACTATGTTCTAAATTCACCTGATAATTGGGGTAGCTATCAGTATTTGCTTTCTACAAAAGACTGATAAAATTCACATACTTTAATGACTGAATGTCGTTTGGGATGAGGCTTTCTCTCAGATTGTCTTTTACCCTCAACAGAATTGAGAGATAAAGTGCTACTATTAGTGAATACTGCTGTGCACAACATTGTTAGGCCAAGCAATAGCAGAACAGTTCAGTTTAAAGCAGAGAGAGTTTTTTCTTGGGCCATGAAAGGAGACAGGAAGCTTATGCCTTTAAAAATTCTGCATTCCCCTAAAGCTTTCAGCAAAGCCCACTTAAGGTGGAAAGTAGAGAGGGATGGGTGTGATTAGCAGTTACAAACTTCTTGCTGTCATGTCCTCTTGTTTTTTAAGTAAGGTCAGATGAGGTAACTGTGTTCCTGTAAACATCTAGCAAAACAAATATTCCCTATGTTGAAAGGAAAAGTTCCAATCTTGACTTTAACCTTCCAGTGTCCTGGTTAGGAGGAGAGTATAGAGCAGGCTAGTTATCCTGTCTGGGAGCATTCATCCAGCATCCAGTCTTCGTCTTCCCACCAGTGCCTAGTCCCTGCTGAAGAGGCAGTTGTCTGTGCCCTCCCTTTACCAAGGTCCCCATACCCTTCCCAACCATGTGCAATGAGAGAACTTGGTGCCTGGCAACCAACTGACCCTCAGTCTCTTCTGTCTCACCAAAAAGGGGACTGGGTCCCAAAGACTTTGAGCCATGCAGATTGCCACAACCACTAGGTCAAGGAGGTGGGGATGGGAGAGGTTAGCTATTGCTATGAACCTTAGGCCAGGCCAGTAAGTTGCTCTAGCAAGGGCTTTAGGACTCTGCAAGACACAGCCTTTAGCCTTTCCCCAACCTCTGTAGCCCACTACCCAGCCCAACACCAGAGGGTCTGGAGGGCATAGACAAATGTTGCAATATATCTTTTACTACACTCCTGAGAGACTGACTGTTGGTGAAGCTGGACTTCTGACTTCTCTAATGGCCTTGAGCTAAGGGCTACAGCTCCATGTCCATCCTGCCCCTATTATAGTATCATCCTTGGTGATATTATTCAACTTATTACTAAAAGTTGGTAACTTGGGTCATCATGGTCAACGTCCACTAGCCCCAAATAACCACCTATTCTCTGCTTCTATAAATCAGGTATTTTAACTAACATTGTCATGGGATGATAAAGTTTTTGTCTTCCTCTAACTGAAATATTTTACTCAGGATAAAGTCTTCAACAACATATATATTGCAAATGGGGGAACCATTTATTCACTGCTGCAGGTATAGTTATATTGTAATATTTTTAAACAATTTTTATTTTAGCATAGTTTCTTCATAATGTTGCATTACTTTCTGCTGTACATCAAAATGAATCATTTATATGCATACATAGATCTCTTCATTTTTTATTGCCTTCCCATTTAGGTCACCACAGAGCACTCAAAAGAGTTACTTGTAATTTTTTTCCCTCTTGCTTTGTTAATAATTTAAATTAATTTCTTTATTTTAAAATGAAAGTAGGAAAGTTACTCAGTCGTGCCCTACTGTTTGTGACTCACCTGGACTCCATGGAATTTCCAGGACAGAATACTGGAGTGGCAGCCTTTCCCTTCTCCATGGAATTTTCCCACCCAGGGATGAAACTCAGATCTCTCATATTGCAGGCAGATTCTTTACAAGCTGAGCCACTGGAAAAGCTCAAAAATAATAGAGTGTGTAGCTTATCTCTTCTCCAGTGGACCTTCCCAACCCAGAATCCAAACAAGGTCTCCTGCATTGGAGACAGATTCTTTACCAGCTGAGCTATCAGCGAAACCCAGTTATTTATTTTAACTAGAGACTAGTTACTATACAATATTGGGATGCTTTTGCCATTCATCAGAATTAATGTGCCAAAGGTATACCTGTGTCCTGCACAACCTTAAGCCCCTCCCACATCCCTCCCCACCCTATTCCTGTGGGTTGTCCATAGAACAGGCAACAGTGCTTCATGAATATGTAAACATGAATGATGAATTTCCTCCATGAAATATGTAATTTTCCATATTTCAATTAGAAATTATGGGTGCAGATTTTTCTGCATGAAATATGAAATCTTTATTTCATGTTTGAAAATCTAGCTGTAAATTTTTGATCATGATATATAGATTATTTTATGTTTCACATATGGATATCTGTGAACAGTTTTTCCTGTATGAATATGGAATTCTGTATATCCCATGTAGGAAAATTTGAGCATACATTTTCCTGGTTGAAGTATAGGATTTTATGTATTTTCTATGTGAAAATCTCAGTTAAAGTTTTCTGACATGAAATATGTAATTCTCTGTAGTTCGAATATGAAAATCTGAGACAAATTTTCAATCATGAAATGGAATGTTTGTACATTTTACACATGGAAATCTAGATACAGATTATCCTACATGAAATTTGATATATTTTACATTTCAAATAAAGACACTTGGGCAAAAATTTCCTGATATACATATGGAATACTCATATTGGAATAGTTCACATATGAAAATATGGGTGTTGTTATTGCTCTCTCTCTCTCTCTCTCTCTCTCTCTCTCTCTCTCTCTATATATATATATATATATATATATATATATGTAAAATTCTTATTTGGAAATCTAGGCACAGATTTTCCTGCATGAAATATTGAATACACAATATTAAAATCTGGAAAAAATTTATCTTAAGTAAAATATTATATTCTTTATATTACATTTATGAATTATCTCTGTGTACATTTCACAGTTTATAATTCTCTGCATTAAATCTTTGAAAATATGGAGATTTTTCCTACATTAAATATTAAATTCCTCATACAACACATATGAAAATTTTAACATGGCTTTTGTGGACATAGATTTTCAAATGCAAAATAGAGAATTCTGTGTTTCATGTGGGAAATCAGTGTACAGAATTTCCTATATAAAATATGGAATTCATGTCAATGTATGGCAAAGCAAATACAATATTGTAAAGTTAAAAAGTAGAAAATAAACTAATTAAAAAATAAATAAAATAAAATATGGAATCATATACATTTTTAGATGATAATTGGAGCAAAGATATTTCTGCTATATTGATGTATGAGAGCTGGTATAACCTTAAGATTTTCAGACATAAATATGTAAGTTTATAGAAAACTGGGAACAAATTTTTCTACATGAAATATGAAATCTCTATATTTAACATATAGAAATCTGTGAACAGATTTTTCATACACGACTTTTTTTTCTAAATAAATTTATTTATTTTAGTTGGGGGCTAATTACTTTACAATATTGTAGTGGGTTTTGCCATACATTGACATGAATCAGCCATGGGTTTACATGTGTTCCCCATCCTGAACTCCCTTCCCTCCTCCCTCCCAATCCCATCCCTCTGGGTCATCCCATTGCCCCAGCCCTGAGCATTTGTCTCATGCATTGAACCTGGAATGGTGTTCTGTTTCACATATGATAATATACATGTTTCAATGCTATTCTCTCAGAACGTCTCACCCTCACCTTCTCCCTCAGAGTCCATAAGACTGTTCTATGCATCTGTGTCTCTTATTCTGTCTTGCATATAGGGTTATCGTTACCATCTTTCAAATTCCATATATATGCATTAGTATACTGTATTGGTGTTTTTCTTTCTGGCTTACTTCTCTCTGTATAATGGGCTCCAGTTTCATCCATCTCAGTAGAACTAATTCAAATGTATTCTTTTTAATGGCTGAGTAATATTCCATTGTGTATATGAACCACAGCTTCCTTATCCATTCGTCTACTGATGGACATCTAGCTTGCTTCCATGTCCTGGCTATTGTAAACAGTGCTGTGATGAACATTGGGGTACACGTGTCTCTTTCAATTCTGGTTTCCTCGGTGTGTATGCCCAGAGGTGGGATTGCTGGGTCATATGGCAGTTCTTTTCCCAGTTTTTTAAGGAATCTCCACACTGTTCTCCATAGTGGCTGTACTAGTTTATTCCCACCAACAGTGTAGGAGGGTTCCCTTTTCACCACTCCCTCTCCAGCATTTATTGCTTGTAGACTTTTGGATAGCAGCCATTCTGACTGGCGTGAAATGGTACCTCATTGTGGTTTTGATTTTCATTTCTCTAATAATGAGTGATGTTGAGCATCTTTTCATGTGTTTGTTGGCCATCTGTATGTCTTCTTTGGAGAAATGTCTGTTTAGTTCTTTGGCCCATTTTTTGATTGGGTTGTTTATTTTTCTGGAATTCAGCTGCAGGAGTTGCTTGTATATTTTTGAGATTAATTGTTTGTCTGTTGCTTCGTTTGCTAGTATTTTCTCCCATTCTGAAGGCTGTCTTTTCACCTTACTTATAGTTTCCTTTGTTGTGCAAAAACTTTTAATTTTAATTAGGTCCCATTTGTTTATTTTTGCTTTTATTTCCAATATTCTGGGAGGTGGGTCATGGAGGATCCTGCTGTGATTTATGTCGGAGAGTGCTTTGCCTATGTTTTCCTCTAGGAGTTTTATAGTTTCTGGTCTTATGTTTAGATCTTTAGTTCATTTTTAGTTTATTTTTGTGTATGGTGTTAGAAAGTGTTCTAGTTCCCTTCTTTTACAAGTGCTTGACCAGTTTTCCCAGCACCACTTGTTAAAGAGATTGTCTTTTCTCCATTGTATATTTTTTCCTCTTTTGTCAAAGATAAGGTGTAGGTGCGTGGATTTATCTCTGGGCTTTCTATTTTGTTCCATTGATCTATATTTCTATCTTTGTGCCAGTACCATACTGTCTTGATGACTGTGGCTTTGTAGTAGAACCTGAAGTCATGCAGGTTGATTCCTCCAGTTCCATTCTTCTTTCTCAAGATTGCTTTGGCTATTTGAGGTTTCTTATATTTCCATACAAATTGTGAAATGATTTGTTCTAGTTCTGCATACACGACTTTTGAATTGTTTCTTATTTCTTATGAGGAAAATTTGGCCTAGATATTCCTACAAAAATATGGAACTCTCTATATTTTATATGCGAAAATATTGGTGCCAATTTTCCCACATGAAATGTGGAATTCTCTACTTATCATATTAGAAATCTGGCCATCCATTTTCTACATGAAATACAAAATAATCTATATCACATGTGAAAATCTCTGTTCAAATTTTTCTACAGAAAGTACTGAGCATGTTGTATATAGGTACAAAAAACTGGGTGCTGATTTCCCCACGTGTAATCTGGAATTCTGCAGATTTCAGGTATCAAAATCTGCACACTGATTTTACTACATATAAAATATGCAATTCTGTATAATTCACACCTGAAATTCCGTGATAATTTTTCTCAACTAAAACTGCAATATTCTATGTTTTAACATAAAAATTTCAATGCTGATTTTACTTCATGAAATATTCAATATCTTGTATTACACTTTATGAAGATTTTCTTACAGAAAACAGGAAGTTCTCCATACTTCATACATGAAAATATGGGTGGTGATATTTACATTAAATGTGGAATTCTCTATATTTAACACATGAAAATCTGGGCATTGGTTTTCTTATTATACAGAGAATGAATATGGTATTGGAATGATTTCTGTTTTACAAATGGAAATATGAGCTCTGTGTTTCTTCATGAGATATGGAATTCTTTGTATTTCTCATATATATATCAAGACAATCACTTTCTGCCATGAAAGATGGTATTCTCTATACTTCCTATATCAAAATCTAGTCACTAATTCTCCTTAGACTTCTCTGTATTTTGTATTTGAATACCAGAATGGAAATTTTCCTGTAAGAAATATGGAAATCTCTAAATTTCTTATGAACCACTGGTTCTTGGGTACTGGCTCATGTATTGCCTGTTTGTTTGTGTCCCTCTTCCTTTCACATATTTGTGCACATGTATGTGCTTGTGTCACCTGTTTGTGTGTGTGTGTGTGCATGTGTCCGGCCCACTGAACACACAGAAATGAAGGCAAAAGACATAATATATGCGGACCAACCAAAAGAGAAGGCATGAGGCATCCACATACTAGGGGAAACTGGTAAACGCATTTCTGTGGTGCCCCCGTCCAGGAGAGGGATGAGGAAAGGATGGTGAAAACTATGGACTGTGGGTCCACAAATCTGCAATTACATTAAGAGGCATAAAGAGCTCACAATTTCTGCTGTGTTGTTGTGTGTATTTGTATTGGTAAGTGGGGTGGAAGGTTTGAGGAATAAATGAAGAGTAAATCAGAGTAAATAAAGTGGTGAGGGGCTTTAAAACCACTGCCTGTAAACCCATCATTCTGTGGGGTCACTAGCTGCCCTGTGAAAATGATGGATATAGCTAGGGGAGGTCCATGATTGAGAATAGGTCAAAGTCCTTCTGAAAAAGGCAGAAACTGGGAAGACGAGGCACAGAAAGAGAGTCTGTTGCACTGGAAGATTGTTCCACACATGTGCGAAGGGTACATGGGAAGGTCCTGGGCTAGTGCTGCCTAGGATCAACCTGTCAGCCAGCACACTTCCTCCCTGAGTGTAGCACATATTGGAACCATGTGAGAAAACTGACATGCTAAATTAGGTTCTCAGTGTGGAACACCATGCATCCTACGAGAGACAGGGTGTAAATGTGAAATCTACCTCGGCATTTCCAGCCTATCTGGCAGTGAAGAAAGGTGAGGAAAGCACAGGTTTGGGGTGTATATTTTTGCCCTTCTGCTGGTGTGTGCCTGTGATGGTTGCTACAAGCATGAAGCAAAGGTGGTGGGCTGTTTGCTTGCAGGGACCCTGGGACAGTGAGAGACAGAGGGAAATTCAGAGACTGTTGGTTTTAGGCTCCATGTATCAGTGAATAGCTGTCCTGCTGAAGATGTCTCACTGCTCATGGCAAAAGTCCTGACATGAATTCCTTTCTTTCTCTGAGGTCTTCTCCTTGGCTATGGAGGACAGAGGATCAATGGTGTGGATCTGCACCTGAGGAAGTTTTCGGCAGTCTCACTGAAGCAGAATCTCTGATTTTGTCATAGGGATCCTAAGGAGATCTACTCAACACAGTTCTCATGGGGACTGTGGATTCTAAGTGAGCATATTGGGTGTCCCCTATCCAAACTGAGAACTGGGTTCTGTGGACTGTGGACTTGTAGGCTAGCAAGGATGCCTGAGCTGCCTACAGCCTAGCAAGGGCAGCAGAGAGTGAGCCTTGGTGTATAGCAAGTCAGAGAGGCCTGAGGTGGAATTAAGCCGTTTGGTTCATTTGGAAGAGAAAGCATTCTCTTCAAGGTAGGCATGAAATGTGGTCCCAACGTGTGCAGGTTTCCCAGGTTGCCTTCTCTGTGTGGTATCTGTGTGAGTGGGTAGTAAACTGTAGAGCTGATGGGAAGGGTGACTTCAGTACGTTTTCAACATCACGTTTAGTGCCTTATTCAGGATAGACCATTTGGATCCATGTGCACCATCTTCATGACACTGTATCAGAGTATTAGGACTGTCACATTCTCTAAACTTTTAGAGGACCAAGAATCTATTTGGCCTTTGACTGATACAGGGAGATAAACTTGGGGAACATGAAAATAGTTGCAAACAGAAAAAATACACATTTACAAAATAGCCAAGAGAACCTTTTCCAGATAGTCATAGGACCCAGATAGGCCAGAGGGGGTGCTGTTTCTGTGATGAGGGCGTGACATTGACAAGTGATGAATTTGAGAGGTTCAGGCTGAGAAAGTGGTGCTCCAAGTCAGCTCACCCTAAAGCTCCTTGCTGTTTCTGTGTCATTCCTGGAAGGAAAACACAGGGAAGGAATCATGTGATTGTCACTGTTAACCTCTCCAAGGTGACGGTAGAAGAGAAAACACATGTGCACATTACTCAGCTTTCCATGGGGAACACTTAAAACCCTGACCACCTCTTTGCAGGTTGCCTCCCCCTGAGCCAATCCCAAGATTGTGTAACATTTCAGGATAAGTCATAAATGTAGAAGAGGGCATTAACTTGACTGATGAATAAGGGAAAGAAAATGAATGGGACAAAAATAGAGGAGGTGCTTACTGATTTCATATCCTGGACTAGTAGACATCTAGTTCTGTACATGTTCAAGGTTCCTTTCAGATTTGAGTGTATATGTGTGTGCGTGCCAGAACACATGTGTGTGATTTGTCAGAACTTGACTGGAGAGGGATGAAAGAATGGACATCAAAAACATGAAAGAGTTGGTGTATGGTATACATCACATATATAGACTATGGGGCAGCAGAAGCACTGAGGCCAGCAAAACAAGTCCAAGGATTTCACCGAGGGAGCAAGCTTTAATTGGAAGCATGCTGCTGCACCTTGGCTTCCTGACATAAAACAGAAACAGGAAGAAACGACCTGCGGGAGGTCAGTGAGGATGCAAAGGAGCCTAAAAACAAAATGGGGTGAGTTCTCAGGCACATAAGAGGAGAGACACACAGACCCTTGGATACCCAGCTTCAAAGTCATTTCTGTCATTCTCAATTGCGGGTGCATTCTTTCCCTGACATGACCAAGTGCATGAGCACACCTTGCCTTTTCTGTAAGCTTTGGCAGACTGACAGGCACTGCAGCATAAGCAGAGTTTCCCAGTTTGAAACATCACTCTACACTCTTTGCAGAATACTTGGGTATCAGGATTGTGCAAAGGATGGCTTAGGTTGGTTCTCTTGCTGATGTCGGCCCCTCTGTGCTGGAGAGATGGGATAGACTTGGATGTGTTCTCACCTGGAAGCTGGTTGAGAAGAGAACCACTTTGAACGGGATTTTAAATGGTAAATGGGCATCTTCAATGCCTCTGGCATCCATTGAGTCTTGGCCTTTAATGGGGAGTTGCCCTGAACATCTCACTGGCTGGTGTTTAAACAAGGTTCAGGGAGTTCCCTCATGCCAGCAAGAGCATGTCCCATTTCTCAATCTGTCCAAAGTGCGGCCAAGCAGCCTTAATCCTGAGCATTGTTCATGTTTACCATGTAGGGGAGAGACGTCTGTCTCCTCTGTGGTTCAGCAGAGATTGTTGGTGTTTGCTGCTCAAGTTTGATAAAGCATTCTCCACCTGTGTGGACAGACAATGTCTGATCCCCTGTGGGTGCAACTCACACAGGAGGAAAGGACTTAGGCTTCATCCCAAGGTTACGTGTCTTTTCTGAGCTCTTGTGCCCAGAGAGTGGTAGAGGGCAACAACACCATTTAGAGAGACAGAGACACACAGACACAAGCCCTTACTACACACTCAGAAAATAGTCAGGAAAAGAGTGTACACCAGAATCAGAGACAGAGAGACACAGAAAGAGTTCTGTACCATATGTTTCTGGTGCCCCTGAGCAAAGGAGCTGAACTGTAGTAAACAAGTGGATTTGCACCCACTCCCTTATCATCCAGATGGCATCCGGTTCTCTGTCCCCTGGAGGAAACTATCCAGCCATATTGTGCTCCTGCCTTTCATTGGACACACTGGGAGAGCACCCAGTTGTTAAAAGTCCTGTGGAACATGAGGGTGTGCTTTTTGGATATGGGAGCAGGAACTCATGGTTCAAAATAACAGAGGCCAAGTCAATGGCGGCGGGTACCCATCTGGTGCCAGATACAAGACAAACAAAGTGACTGGAGGCACCCACTCAGGGGAGCAGAGGCGGCCACGTGGGATCCGGGGGCCACTCCCTCACAGCTAGGGACAAGAATGTGGAGACTGTTGTTCAGTACCCTCTTATTGATTGGTCGAGATTTGCTGCCCATGGTCTGGGTGTGGCTCACAGCTCCAACAGCCCAGGGGGCCCAGTTGCCAGTGGGATCAGCCCCAGCATTCACATCTTGCCCAGGCTGTTCCCCACTGCTTTCTTCAGTCTCAGGGCACCCCCAGAGAGAGCCAGGTCTCACCATTTGGTGACTGCAGCCTGTGGGCTGGCTGTGCAAGCCAGCTGCTGTGCTTTCATGTCCAGACCCTCCCAGTTGCCCTAGGTTGGAAAAACAGCCCGAGACATGTGGAGAGTGAGATGCTGCCAGAGGAAGGCAGGAGAACCCAGGACCCTGGATTGTCTCAGTTTTGAGCCCAGGCCTTAAACGGGGAGGAGCCCTGTGACCTGACAGCTCGGTATGGGCATCTGGGATGTTGCCACGTAAGGTGGTGCACCAGGCAAGGAGGCTGACCCCTTCAGGATGGAAGTAGTGGAGGAAGGAACAGCCCTGGAGAAGTGAGAGATGGTGGGGATCGGGCAGGAATTCCAGCTGCTGGTGGAAGACATCATGGAGGTGTACATGGTAGTGGACGTGGAGCAGGAGCAGGTGTCCTCCTTCAGGAGGAGAAACCAGAGTAGCTGTGCCAGGAACATGTGAGGCCAGAAGACCCAAGTGACTGTCCACTGCTTGAGGGGCTGGAAGTGCTGGCAGTCCTGCAGGTGGAGCTGAGTTCTGGGCATGAGAAAGAACGCAGGACCTAGGTGTGGCTCAGGTGGAAGAACCATCGGAGGCAGAAGGCAGAAGCCACTTGGCTCAGAGAAGCACCATCATCCAGGACATCCCTGGCTTCTGGGTCAAAGCTGTATCCTGACTGCAAATCCTTGGGTTGGGCACTCAGGAGGAAGAGAGGGAGCAGGAGAAGGAGGGGACATAGAGGTGAGGGCACAAACAAGTGGAGGGAGACCAAGATATCTGGGGGCTAGAGAACTGGCTGGTTCCAAAGACAATGAGACCAGAAGCCTGGGCAGAGCCACCACACCTCTAGGTGTCTGAGCCATGATTTTGGGTGACTCCTTTTGGCCTATATCTTAAGAGGAGCAGTACCCAGTGGCAGGGACTCTATGACAGAAATGACCAGAGACAGTAGGCCAGATAAGCATATCTGGAGAGATTATTGTAATTGTGGGTGATCCTAGAAAGTAATGGAGACCCAGGAATCCCACAACCCATCCCATTCAGTCAGAGCCCCTGTAGTTGTTCCCACTAGAGCAGTGTGGAAGCACAAGATTGTTCACATGCAAGGTGGATCTGGAAGAGGCTGCCCTCCTTGTATGCTCTGAATGCTTGATGTCTCCAGACACATCCACACCACCCCTTGTGAAATAAGGAGTAAGTCAGAGACCCAGAGGTCCCTTGCTAAGCAAACACAGAGAGGCATTCACATACCCACACATAACACACACAAACTTGCCTGCTGACCAGACATGCCACAGGAACTGCAGATCCTGACATTCTAAACAGTGACATACCACTACACAGACACACAGGCCAGGCACAGTTTAGAAACAATCAGAAGCAGACCCTCCCTTGGAGAATGGAGACAACCTCAGATTCTGAAGAACACAGGAGAGCCTGTGAGTATGTCTGAAGACATACTGAAAAGCACTGAAGTGAAGAACACTTAAGAACACTGAAGAACTCAGAGCCATGAGATGTCTGATGGTATGGCAAGGAGGGGCTTGGGATGTTGGTCCATTTGCTGCAGTACTACTTGGGGAAGAAGGTCATGCCATGAGAGGTAACTGACAGAAACATGGGTTGTGAGGGGATCAGGAGGTGGGCCCTGAAGGAGCAGCTGTGTAGAGGTCAGGAAACTCTCCTTTCCCAAATGGGGAAGCTCAGGCTCATGCAAGCTGGATGTGGAGCCTGAATTTGGGTCCTGCAAGTAGGAGGTGACAGGCTAAGACTGGATGCATGTGGATTTCTTGGGTCCAAGTTTGTGAATCAAGAAACCTTTGTCAACTTCATCCTTTCCCAGGGCCTGCCATCTCCAGGCCTCCTGCTTCTCATTGATTTTGAGATTGCCTGGGTCTTCACTGCTGCCTCTCCTCCTGGGAAACCCCAACGATTGGAACAGGTTTCTCTCTTATATCCCATTGCATTTTTGTGCATTTTGGGGTCTTCTGCGACTTTCCACATCCACTGCTTGGCCTTTCTCTGCGTCCACACAGGCAAACTGGGAAATGGCTTAAGGCTGGCTAGAAATATTACTGAAGGTCTGAGGGAAGAAATGGACAGGGATCCCAACATGGCAGGACATGATGCCTACTGAGGCCATCTCCCATATTGCTATACACAGGCATTTTCAGCAACTGAAACATCTGTGTTCCCTGTTTGTGTCCTTGTTTATTGCACATGTGTGTTCACAGACATGAGGCATCCACAGACTGGGGGAGACTGTCAGTGTATCTCAAAAGAACCCATGTCCAGGACAGCATTGAGGAAAGGATATCAAGTGACAATTCCAAACAGTGGATCCACAAATCTGAAATTACATCAGAGACATAAACAAGCTCACAATTTCTGCTGTGTTGTTGTGTACGTTTGTATCGGTAAATGGGGGTAGACGGTTTGAGTATTCACCAAGAGAAAATCAAATGGAGTGCAGCTTTAAAACTGCTGCTTGTGGAACCCTCGGGTTTTAGGACATTGTATTCCCTATGGAAATAGGGGACATGGCTAGGGCATGACCTGGGAATGTGAAGAGGCCAAGACCTTTTACAAAAAGGCAAAGAATGGAAGGAGGAGGAGGCACAGAAAGAGAACTTGCTGCACTGGAGACTTGTTCCACACATGTGAGAAGGAGATAGGGAAAGGTCCTGGGATGGTGCTGCCTAAGATCAGCTTGTCAGCCACCACATTCCCTCCATGAGTGTGACACATAATGGCACCATGCGGGATAAGTGACACCCTAAGGTAGGCTCTCAGTGTGAAACCCCAGGCATCCTGGGAGAGACAGATTATGGGTGTGGAATCTGGGCACTTCCAGCTTATCTGGCCATGCAGAAAGTTGAAGAAAGCAGTTCTGGGGTGTATATGTTTGCCCCTCTGCCAGTGTGTGCCTGTGAGTGAGGGAACAGGGATGAACCAAGGTGGTGGGCTGTTTGCATACAGGGACTCAGCACAGTGAGAGTCAGGGATGCCCTTCGGGGCAGTTCAGATGTCTCTGCTGCTTTTCAGGCTCCAGGGATAAGTGAAAAGCAGTCCTGCCAAAGACATCCTGTTGCTCCTTCCAAAAGTCCTGATGTGAATTCTTTCCTTTCTCTGGAGTCTCACCCTTGGCAGAGGGACAAAGGTGCCAGTCTGAGCCTCAGGGAGGGTTCTGACAGTTTCTTGGAGCAGAACTTCTGGTATTGTCATGGGGATGCTAAAGGAGAGCCACCATGTGACTCTCACAGAGACCCTGGATTCAAGGTGAGCATCTTGGAAGCCCTCCGACCCAAATGCTAGCAGGGTTGCCTGAACTGTAAGTAGCTACCAGAACCTAGCAAGGATAATAGAAAGAGACCCTTGGCACTTAGCTGATCAGTGATGCCTGGGGTGAAATCGAGCCCTCTTGGTGCATTTTGGAGAGGAATGATGCTTTCTGCACAAGGGAGGCATCAGCTGTGGGCCCAGGGAGAGCAGGCTTCCCAGGGTGCCACCATGTGTGGCACTGTGTCTGTGACTAGTAGTAAACTGTAGAGCAGATGAAAAGGGAGCTCACCTTACCATTTCAGCCTCACCTTCAGTGCCTTGTTTCAGCAGAAACTCTTTGGATACATGAGCATATTCATAATGGCATTGTATCAGATTCAGGCTAGTCATATTCTCTTTCAACTTTTGGAAGACCAGTCATCTATTTGGCCTTCTCCTGCTACAGCGAGATAGCCACTGGGGGAAAAGGAAAATGTTGCAAACAGAAAAATACACAGCTAGGAAGAGCAGGAGAATCTCGCTCAGAAAGTCATGGGCCCTAGGGAATGCTGGGTGTGTGATGAGGGTGTGTCATTGACCAGGAATGATCTTGAGAGTTAGAGGCCCAGAAAGGGATTCTCAGTGACAGCTCAGACAAAAGTCCTTGGCCATTTCTCTGTGATTCATGGGTGGAAAGCATAGGCAATGGAATCATGCCAATGTGATTCAGTTCAATTCAGTCGCTCAGTCGTGTCCGACTCTTTGCGACCCCAGGAATTGCAGCACGCCAGACTTCCTGGTCCATCACCAACTCCCGGAGTCTACCCAAACCCCTATCCATCAAGTCTGTGATGCCATCCAACCATCTCATCCTCTGACGTCCCCTTCTCCTCCCGCCCCCAATCCTTCCCAGCATTAGGGTCTTTTCCAATGAGTCAACTGTTTGCATGGGGTGGCCAAAGTATTGGAGTTTCAGCTTCAACATCAGTCCTTCCAATGAACACTCAGGACTGATTTCCTTTAGGAGGGACTGGTTGGATCTCCTTGTAGTCAAAGGGACTCTCAAGAGTCTTCTCCAACACCACAGTTCAAAAGCATCAATTCTTCAGCGCTCAGCTTTCTTTACCGTCCAGCTTTCACATCCATACCTAACTACTGGAAAAACCATAGCCTTGGCTAGACAGACCTTTGTTCGCAAAGTAATGTCTCTGCTTTTCAATATGCTATCTAGGTTGGTCATAACCTTCCTTCCAAGGAATAAGCGTCTTTTAATTTCATGGCTGCAATCACCATCTGCGGTGATTTTGGAGCCCCCCAACATAAAGCCTGACACTGTTTCCACTGTTTCCCCATCTATTTCCAGTGAAGTGATGGGACCAAATGCCATGATCTTAGTTTTCTGAATGTTGAGCTAGAAGCCAACTTTTTCACTCTCCTCTTGCACTTTCATCAAGAGGCTCTTTAGTTCTTCTTCACTTTCTGCCATAAGGGTGGTGTCATCTGCATATCTGAGGTTATTGATATTTCTCCCAGCAATCTTGATTCCAGCTTGTGTTTCTTCCAGCCCAGCGTTTCTCATGATGTACTCTGCATATAAGTTAAACGAGCAGGGTGACAATAGACAGCCTTGACGTACTCCTTTTCCTATTTGGAACCAGATTCTTGTTCTATGTCCAGTTCTAACTGTTGCTTCCTGACCTGCATACAGGTTTCTCAAGCGATAGGTCAGATGGTCTGGTATTCCCATCTCTGTCAGAATTGTCCACAGTTTATTGTGATCCACACAGTCAAAGGCTTTGGCATAGTCAATAAAGCAGAAATGGATGTTTTTCTGGAACTCTCTTGCTTTTTCAATGATCCAGCAGATGTTGGCAATTTGACCTCCAGTTCCTCTGCCTTTTCTAAAACCAGCTTGAACATCTGGAAGTTCACAGTTCATGTATTGCTGAAGCCTGGCTTGGAATTTTGAGGATTAATTTACTAGCGTGTGAGATGAGTGCAATTGTGCAGTAGTTTGAGCATTCTTTGGCATTGCCTTTCTTTGGGACTGGAACGAAAACTGACCTTTTCCAGTCCTGTGGCCACTGCTGAGTTTTCCATATTTGCTGGCATATTGAGTGCAGCACTTTCACAGCATCATTTTTCATGACTTGAAATAGCTCAACTGAAATTCCATCACCTCCACTAGCTTTGTTCGTAGTGATGCTTTCCAAGGCCCACTTGACTTCACATTCCAGGATGTCTAGCTCTAGGTGAGTGATCACAGTATCGTGATTATCTGGGTCGTGAAGGTCTTTTTTGTACAGTCTTCTGTGTATTCTTGCCACCTCTTCTTAATATCTTCTGCTTCTGTTAGGTCCATACCATCCGAGCCCATCTGTACTTTATCGAGCCCATCTTTGCATGAAATGTTCCCTTGGTATCTCTAATTTTCTTGAAGAGATCTCTAGTCTTTCCCATTCTGTTTGGCACTGTGAAACTGTCCAAGGTAATGGGAGAATACAGGACACAGGCATACATCACTCAGGTCTCCATGGGGAGAATTTCCAACCCTGCCTACCTCTATGCAAGTCAGTCCCTTTCATGAACAAATCCCAAGATTGTGTAACCTTCCAGTATAAGTCATAGAGGTAGAAGAGGACATTGACTAATTCAACAAACAAGTGAAAGAAAACCACAAAGACACACACACAAAAAAGTGGTCATTACCAACTCCATTATCCTGGACAAGTAGACCTTTAGTTCTGTATATTTGCAGATTTCCTTTGAGAGTTGTAAGTATGTTGTTTATGGCAGCACACCTGTGTGTGTGAGCTGTCAGAACTGGCTTGACTGGGGGATGGAAGAACAGATAGCAAAAAAAAAAAAAAAATGAATGAGCTTGTTTAAGGTGCATAAACCCTGGGGCAACAGAAGCAATGACACAAAAGAAGTCCAAGGATCTTACAGAGGGAGCAAGCTGTGTCAAAACATACTGCGCTACCCTAGATCCCTGGCAGAAAGTAGAGGCAGGAAGAAAGCACTTGGGGAAGGTCAGTGAGGATGCAAAGGAGCCTAGAAAAGGAATGGGGTTGATTCCCAGGCAGAGAAGAGGATGGGTTTACAGCCTCTTGGACAAGCAGCTACAAAGACCTTTCTGTCATTCTTAATGCAAGAGCATTCTTTCTGACAAGACCAGGCACAGGAGCACACCTTACTTTTTTGTAAGTGTTGGGAGACTGAAGGGCACTGTAGCATTAGCATCTACTACCTGCAGAGTTTCCCAGTTTGAAACATCATACTTTATATACTTCACAGAATGGGTATCAGGACTATGCAAAAGATAGCTTAGGCTGATCCTCTTGCTGTCCCCGCTCCCACATTGCTAGGGAGATGGAGTAGGCTGGGATGTGTTCTTCCTCTGGAGGCTGTATGACAACAGAACCACGTTGAAGGGGCTTCTGTATGGTAAATGGGCAGGTGACAATTCCTCTGGCACAAGTGAGTCATGACCCTTAATGGGTAGCTGTCCTTAATATCTCACTGGCTGGTGTTCAAACAAGGTTCAGGGGGTTCCCTCATGACAGAAAGACCATGCCCCCTTTCTCCCTCTGTCCAAAATGTGACCAAGCAGCCTTAATCCTGAACAGTGTTCATGTCTACATTTCTAGGGAGGGAGGGATGCCTGTCTCCTTCTGTGGTTAAGTAGAGATCACTGGTATTTGCTTCTTAAGTTTGGGAAAACATTCTCTAACTGTGTGGATTGACAAAGCCTGATCTCATTTGGGTGCAACTCACACAGCAGGAGAGGTCTTTGGCTTCATGCCAAGGTTAAGTGTATTTCTGAGTGATAGAGGGCAACAGCACCAGTTAGAGAGCAGAGACACACAGACACAAGTCCCTACTACACACTCAGAAAATAGGCAGAAAACAGTGTGTGCCAGAATCAGAGACAGAGAGACACAGAGATTTATACCATATGTCTCTGGTGGTCCTGAGCAAAGGAACTGAACTGTAGCAAATGGATTTGTACACACTGCCCTATCATCCAGAAAGAATCCAGCTCTCCATCCGCTGAAGGAAACTATCCAGCCATTTTACACCCCTGCCTTTTTCACTGGACACTTTGGGAGAACATTTTGTGTTTAAAGATCCAGTGGGATACAGGAGTGTACTTTTTGGATATGGGAGCAGCAACTTGTGGTTTGGATTTCCGCAGGCCAAATCAAAGGCAGTGTGTACTCGGGTAGTGCCAGATGCAAGAATGGCAATGTGCCTGGAAGCATGCGCTCAGTGGAGCACAGTCAGCAATGTGGGGTCTCTGGAGCCATAGAAGACTAGTGTGACTATCTCTGGGCTGGAGGCATGAAACCATGGAAGTTGCTGCCCACTACCCTCCCCACAGTTGGTCAAGATTTGGGCCCAGGATCCTGGGCATGGCTTACAGCTCCAGGAGGCCAGAGAGACTGTGTGCCTGGGAGATCAGGGCTGGCATGTACACCTTGCCCCAGGCCACCCCCACCACTTTCTTCAGTCTCATGGTACCCCCCCCCCCCGCCAAGAAGGAGCCAGTTCTCACCATTTGGTAATGGCAGCCTGTGGGCCAACTGTGCAGGCCGCCTGCTCTTCTGTCATGCCCAGCCCCTTTTCAGCTGCCCCAGGTTGGTGGCATGACCACGGCCACATAGAGAGTTAAACGCTTCCAGAGGAAATTGGGAGCTCCCTGGAACCCTGGGTATTTTTTATTGTGACCTCAGTATTCAGGGGCAGAGACCATGGGGACTGCCAGCAGGGAGGGGGCAGAGGGGAGATTGTGTGCACCAGGTGACATGACAGGCTGCCCTGTCAAGAGGCTGCGTTCTTCAGGATGGAGCTCCATGTCCACACCTGGCCCTCACAGGGGCAAACTCAAGACCTCCAGGGCAGCCACATAGCAAACCCCAGTGGATGATCCACATGCAGAGATGCAAATCAAACCACAATGGAAAACCAGGGGCAGTGTGGCTAAGGAAGAAGACCAAAAACTTTCCTACCAGAAGGAAAGGACTCTCAGAGCAGTGACTCAAGAAAAACAAGTATTTAGTCTTACGTTTAGACTTGCTCTGTAGATTCTTCTGGATTACCCCCCCCCAATCTGTTGTAGTTGTCGATTTAATTGCCACTATGAAATCTAATGAAGGTTTTGAGCTTTTTTTTTTTCCCCAAGTCACATTTTTTTTGTTGCTTATATAATCCTCTGTCTCTGTGTTGGGCTTTTACACTTCTCTGGAGTTTTCTGTCACTCTCTTTATTAAATTTTAATTTTTTAAACATATTATTAAGTTTTCAACATTTTTTCCTTTCTTTATTTGACCTACTGTTCTTTTCCCCTTGCAATTAAACTTAATGTATGTACATCTTCTTTACCTACACCTGTTAATGTTGCATATCTATTTTTTCTTTCTTTTCTTTCTCCTTTCCTGTCAACATATTTGTTAGTTTTATTTTCATTGCTTTATTCCCCAATTTGCATCTTGCTCTAGTTTTGTTTCCCAGTTTCTTCTTCAGTTAGTCTTGTTCTCGTAGATATAGTTTTTAGTTTCCTTTGTTCACCAGGTCCATCTATTGTACTTTTACTTTTGTTGGACTGTTTTGATTTTGCTTATGGATGTATATGTATATGTGTATATTCAGTCACACTTTTTATTGTTTCTATAAACCCCTGCCACTGCATTGGTCTTTTGCTTTTATGTGCAGTTTTCCTTTTTATTTATTTATTTTTCCTTTTTAGCTTCTTCTTCCAATTTTATCTCTTTCTTTATAATTTTAGTTTTTTTTTAAACCTAATATATTTTTTCTACATTTATTCCTTTGATTGCCTTTCCTACTCTTCTTTTCCCCTTGTGGTTAATCTTTAATGTATATAAATCTTCATCTACCTCTTTGAACTTTGCATATCTATTATTTCTTTCTTTTCTTAATTTCCTTTCCTCTCAGCATATTGTTAGTTTTATTCTCATTGCTTTATTTTCCAATTGGGACTTGACTTTAGTTTTCTTTTCCAGTTTGTGCTGTAGCTAGTTTTGTTCTTAACTAGTAAATATAATTTTTGATTGACTTTGTTCACTGAGTTGGTGTACTAAACTTTATTTTTGTTGGGCTATTTTCACTTTGTTCATGAGTATATATGTATAGGTGTTTATTCCATCATTTTAATTATTATTTGCCACCATTCAATATCACGGTAATCCAAGTCTATGCCCCGACCAGTAACGCTGAAGAAACTGAACTTGAACGGCTCTATGAAGACCTACAAGACCTTTTAGAACTAACATCTAAAAAACATGTCCTTTTCATTATAGGGGACTGGAATGCAAAAGTAGGAAGTCAGGAAACACCTGGCGTAACAGGCAAATTTGGCCTTAGAGTACAGAATGAATCAGGGCAAAGGCTAATAGAGTTTTGCCAAGAAAACGCACTGGTCATAGCAAACACCCTCTTCCAACAACACAGGAGAAGACTCCACACATGGACATCACCAGATGGTCAACACCGAAATTACATTGATTACATTCTTTGCAGCCAAAGATGGAGAAGCTCTATACAGTCAGCAAAAACAAGACTGGGAGCAGACTGTGGCTCAGATCATAACTCCTTATTGCCAAATTCTGACTTAAATTGAAGAAAGTAGGGAAAACCACTAGACCATTCAGGTATGACCTAAATCATATCCCTTATGATTATACAGTGGAAGTGAGAAATAGATTTAAGGGACTAGATCTGATAGACAGAGTGCCTGATGAACTATGGACAGAGATTCGTGACATTGTACAGGAGACAGGGATCAAGATCATCCCCGTGGAAAAGAAACGCAAAAAAAGCAAAATGTCTGTCTGAGGAGGCCTTACAAATAGCTGGGAAAAGAAGAGAAGCAAAAAGCAAAGGAGAAAAGGAAAGATATTCCCATCTGAATGCAGAGTTCCAAAGAATAGAAAGGAGAGATAAGAAAGCCTTCCTCAGCAATCAATGCAAAGAAATAGAGAAAAACAACACATTGGGAAAGACTAGAGATCTCTTCAAAAAAATTAGAGATACCAAGGGAATATTTCATGCAAAGATGGGCTCGATACAGAGCATAAATTGTATGGAGCAGAATTGTAACAGAAGCAGAAGATATTAAGAAGAGGTGGCAAGATACACAGAAGAACTGTACAAAAAAGATCTTCACAGATAATCACGATGGTGTGATCACTCACCTAGAGCCAGACATCCTGGAATGTGAAGTCAAGTGGGTCTTAGAAAGCATCACTACGAACAAAGCTAGTGGAGGTGATGGAATTCCAGTTGAGCTGTTTCAAGTCCTGAAAGATGATGCTGTGAAAGTGCTGCACTCAATATGCCAGCAAATCTGGAAAACTCAGCAGTGGCCACAGGACTGGAAAAGATCAGTTTTCGTTCCAGTCCCAAAGAAAGGCAATGCCAAAGAATGCTCAAACTACTGCACAATTGCACTCATCTCACACACTAGTAAAGTAATCCTCAAAATTCTCCAAGCCAGCCTTCAGCAATACATGAACTGTGAACTTCCAGATGTTCAAGCTGGTTTTAGAAAAAGCATAGGAACTGGAGATCAAATTGCCAATATCCGCTGGATCATCAAAAAAGCAAGAGAGTTCCAGAAAAACATCCATTTCTGCTTTACTGACTATGCCAAAGCCTTTGACTGTGTGGATCACAATAAACTGTGGACAATTCTGAAAGGGATGGGAATACCAGACCATCTGACCTGTCTCTTGAGAAACCTGTATGCAGGTCAGGAAGCAACAATTAGAACTAGACATGGAACAACAGACTGGTACCGAATAGGAAAGGGAGTATGTCAAGGCTGCCTATTGTCACCCTGCTCATTTAACTTATATGCAGAGTACATCATGAGAAACGCTGGGCTGGGAGAAACACAAGCTGGAATCAAGATTGCTGGGAGAAATATCAATTACCTCAGATATGGAGATGACACCACCCTTATGGCAGAAAGTGAAGAAGAACTAAAGAGCCTCTTGATGAAAGTGCAAGAGGAGAGTGAAAAATTTGGCTTCTAGCTCAACATTCAGAAAACTAAGATCATGGCATCTGGTCCCATCACTTCACTGGAAATAGATGGGGAAACAGTGGAAACAGTGTCAGGCTTTATTTTTGGGGGCTCCAAAATCACCACAGATGGTGATTTTGGACAGATGCTTTTGAACTGTGGTGTTGGAGAAGACTCTTGAGAATCCCTTGGACTGCAAGGAGATCCAACAAGTCCATCCTAAAGGAAATCAGTCCTGGGTGTTCATTGGAAGGACTGATGTGGAAGCTGAAACTCCAATACTTTGGCCACCTCATGCGAAGAGTTGACTCCTTGGAAAAGACCCTAAAGCTGGGAAGGACTGGGGAAGGAGTAGAAGGGGACGTCAGAAGATGAGATGGTTGGATGGCTTCACTGACTCGATTGACATGGGTTTGGGTAGACTGCAGGAGTTGGTGATGGACCGGGAAGTCTGGCGTGCTGTGATTCATGGGGTCATAAAGAGTTGGACACGACTGAGCGACTGAACTGAAGTGAACTGACTTTGTAACTGCCATTTGTCTGGGGTTTAACTTTTCGTTTTTGGATATTTGTTTTAATTTCACTTAATGCCATAACAAGCCAGTTTTAGAATCTTCCTTCCTGACCAGGGATCAAGTCCCGAGCCTTTGCAATACGAGCGCTACTGCAAGAACCTAGACTACCAGAGAACTAGTTCTAGGGAGTATCAAATAGTGAAAATTCACAGAATGGAAACCACGTAAGTACAAGGCTGGACATTTCCCAACCACAAGTAGCACCCTGTGAAGTAGACCTCATCCAAAAAGCAAACAAAACAAAAAATAAGAAACCAGTCATCAGCACACAGGATTACCACCTCACTCACCCTTACCAATAAGAGGGAAAACAAACAAAAACTCAGCACAAATCTCACACTCTACAAGCCATACACAGACAAGTGGACAAATATTAGGAGGGCAGAAAACAAAAGGAAGAAAGAATTCAACCTTCAAGCTGGGAAAATGAGACTTCAAACACAATAATTTATTTGAAAATAATGAAAAGGCATAGAAAGTCTACAAAAATCAAGATACACAAGTAGAAACATAGGAGTCCAAAAAATTGAAGAGAAAATAGACAAACTACCTGAGAAAGAATTCAAAATAATGATAGTAAAGATGATGAGAAAATTTGAAAACAAAATGGAGAAAATGCAAAACTCAATGAAAAAAAGACCCAGAAGAATTAAGAAATAAACATACAGAGACAAACAACACAATTACTCAAATAAAAAATACTCTAAAAGGAATCAATAGCGGAATATCTGAAGCAAAAGAACAATTCATTGAGTTGGAAGAGAGAATGGAGGAAATAAGTGCTGAAGAGCAGAATAATGTAAAAACAATGCAAAGAACTGAGGATAGTCTCAGAAACCTCTGGGACAATATCAGAAGCACCAACATTCGAATTTAAGGGTCCCATAAGAAGGAGAAGAAAGAATATGAGAATTTTTTAAATTAGTTTATTTTCTATTTTTTAACTTCACAATATGTCATTTGTTTTGCTATACATTGACATGAATCCACCATGGGTGTACATGTTTTCCCCTTCCAGAATCACCCTTCAACCTCCCTCCCCATCCCATCCCTGCAGGTCATCCTGGTGCGCCAGCCCCGAGCACCCTGTACCATCCAGAGAAAATTTTTGAAGAGATTGTAGTTGAAAATTTCCCCAACATGGAGTAGGAAATAGTCAATTAGGTCCGAGAGGTGCAAAGAGTCCCATACAGGATAAATTAAAGGAGAAACATGCCAAGACACATACTAATCAAACTAACAAAGATGAAAGACAGAGAAGGAATATTAAAAGCAGCGAGGGAGAAGCAACAAGTAACATAAAAGGGAAACCCCATACACGTAACAGCTGATCTTTCAGCAGAAACTCTGCAGGCCAGAAGGGAATGGCAGGATATATTTA
This sequence comes from Okapia johnstoni, assembly GCA_024291935.2. NCBI lineage: Eukaryota > Metazoa > Chordata > Mammalia > Artiodactyla > Giraffidae > Okapia > Okapia johnstoni. Next base: position 78,239 of record JAGTYA010000042.1, read on the forward strand.
AAGTATTGAAAGGGAAAAATCTTCAACCAAGATTCCAGTACCCAGCAGGATCTCATTCAAAATTGACAGAGAAATCGAAAGATTTTCAGACAAGCAAAATGCCAGAGAATTCACTAACCCAAAACCAGCTTTACAACAAACGTTAAAGGGAAGTACATAGTCAAGAGATACAACAGAAGAAAAAAACATCTACAAAATCAACCCCAAACAAACACACAAAAAAATGGCAATAGGAACATATCTATATCAATGATTACTTTAAATACAAACAGATTGATTGCTCCAACCAAACACACAGTCTGGCTGAATGATACAAAAAAAGACTCAGAGGGCAGTCCCAAGACAGCAGAGGAATAGGACGGGGAGACCACTTTCTTCTCCACAAATTCATCAAAAGATCATTTGAATGCTGAGCAACTTCCTCAATACAATTCCTGAATGGTGCTTGAGGACACCAAGAACCCATAAAGGCAGCCCATTGTCTTTGAAATGAGAACAAAGGACTGAATGAATACCAAATAAGAGCTAGCTTGCTGCCTACAGGCACCTGCCCCCTGCTTGAGGCAGAGAGGCAGGTATGAGACAGCCAGAGCCAGAAGGCAATCTCAGCCCCAGAGACCAGCATCCTCCAACACACTGTGAGCAGGCTACCAGTTTCTAACGACGTCTTTAGGGGATTCTGGATGGTTGACATCAGACAGAAGAGTTGCAGCCTGAGATCACCTCCCTAGAGGAGACACAACTGAGGCGGTGCTTTCATGGTGCACCCTGGAAACTGAGTGGCCCGGGCTGGGGAGGTGAGTAAGATGCATGGCCCAACTAGGACAGGGTGTTCACCACGCACCTGGTCACCCGAGCTCCTTTGACCTGGGAAGGGCACAAAAAGCATGCCCAACCAAATCTGTGCCTTTGTGGAGTACCCGAGAACCTGAATTTGAGTAGCTTAGACCTGGGAAATGCACGAAATGCAGGGCGCTCTTTGGACAGTACACTTGCAGAGCAACCTGGAGACTGAGAAATGTAGACCTGGAAAGCACACGTCACTGTGAAGATCTGGAAAGCACACGTTACTGTGAGCTGGGGCAAACTCAGTGTGGTCCAAACACTGTGAGCACTCTCCCCTCCCCACAACACAACTGAACAAGTGAGCCTAAATAAGTGACTACCTTCTCCTCCTTGTGTCAGGGCATACATTAGACACTGAAAAGACTTGCAAACAGAGGAAGCCAAAAGAAACAAAGAGGAGGGAACCGCTCTGGGAGTGACAGGTGCAACAGGTTAAAACCTTGTAGCTAACATTGACTAAGCATTGGAAGGGGGCTATAGAACTTGAGAAGAAGTACAAGCTGGGATAAGGAACTATCTGACACTGAACTGAACCACATTGCCCAAAACAGCTCCAGAGAAATTCCTAGATACATTTTTTTTTTACTATTTTCAACTTTTTAATTATTTTATTTTTATTTTTAAGTTCTTTATTACTCCTTTAACTTTCATTTTCATAACCATTACATTCCAAAAAGAAAAAAAGACCCTATTTTTAAAAGCAAATTTCATATATGTATTTTTATAATTTCTGTGACTGATTTTGCTTTGTATTTTTAATACTGTATTTTGGAGAGCCTAATCTCCACTCCAGACCTTTTTTGATTAAATAATTTATTTTGTTTGGAGGATAACTGGTTTACAATTTTTTACTGGTTTTTGCCATATATTGTCGTGAATCAGCCATGAGTGTACATATGTCCCTCATCCTGATCCCCCTTCCACTTCCCTCCCCAACCCATCCCTCTGGGTCATTCCAGTACACTGGCCCTGAGTGCTCTGACTCAGGCATCAAACCTGGACTGGCGATCTATTTCACATGTGGTAATATACATCTTTCAATGCTATTCTCTCAAATCATCCCACTCTCGCCTTCTCCCACAGAGTCTAAAAGTCTGTTCTTTAGCTCTCTCTTTTGCTGTCTCACATATAAGGTCATCTTTACGATCTTCCTAAATTCTATATATATGCCTTAATATACTGTATTGGTGTTTTTCTTACTGACATACTTCACTCTGTATAATAGACTCCAGTTTCATCCACCTCATTAGAACTGATTCAAATGCATGCTTTTTAATAGCTGAGTAATAGTCCATTCTGTACATGTACCACTACGTTCTTACAGATTTGTCTGCCGATGGGCATCTAGGTTGTTTCCATACTCTAACTATTGTAAAGAGTACTGGGATGAATATTGGGGTACACGTGTTTCTTTCAATTCTGGTTTCCTAGGTGTTCATGCCCAGCAGTGGGTTTGCTGGGTCATATGGCAGCTCTGTTTCCCATTTTTTTAAGGAATCTCCACACTGCTCTCCATAGTGGCTGTACTAGTTTGCATTCCCACCAGCAGTATAAGAGTGTACCATTTTCTTGGCAACCTCTCCAGCATTTATTGTTTTGTACACTTATTAATAGCAGCCATTCCAACTGGCATGAAATGGTACCTCGTTGTGGTTTTGATTTGCATTTCTCTTATAATGAGTGATGTTGAGCATCTTTTCATGTGTTTGTTAGCCATTTGTATGTCCTCTTTGGAGAAATGTCTGTTTAGTTTTTTGGCCCGTTTTTTTGATTGGGTCATTTATTTTTCTGGTATTGAGCTGCATAAGCTGCTTGTATATTTTTGAGATTAATTCTTTGTAAGTTGCTTCATTTGCTACTATTTCCCCCAATCTGAAGGCTGTCTTTTCAGCTTGCTTATAGTTTCCTTTGTTGTGCAGAAGCTTTTAAATTCAATTAGGTCCCTTTTGTTTATATTTACTTTTATTTCCATTACTCTGGGCGGTGGGTCATAGAGGATCCTGCTGTGATTTATGTCAGAAAATGTTTTCCCTATGTTTTCCTCTAGGAGCTTTATATTTTCCGGTTTACAAGTGGTTGACCATTTTTCTCAGCACCGTTTGTTAAATAGATTGCATTTTCTCTATTGTATATTCTTGCCTCCTTTGTCAAAGATAATGTGTCCATAGGTGTGTGCATTTATCTCTGGGCTTTCTATTATGTTCCATTGATTTATATTTTTGTCTTTGTGCCAGTACCATGCTGTCTTGATGACTGTTGCTTTGCAGTATACTCTGAAGTCAGACAGGTTGATTTCTCCAGATCCATTCTTCCTTCTCAAGATTATTTTGGCTATTTGAGGTTTCTCACTTTCATACAAACTGTGAAATTGTTTGTTCTAGTTATGTAAAAAAAAATACCGTTGGTAGCTTGATAATTACTTTAAATGTAAACGGAATAAATGGTCCAACCAGAAGACACAGACTAGCTGAATGGATACAAAAATAAGACCTGTGTATATGCTGTCTACTAGAAACCAACATCACATATAAAGACACATATAGACTGAAGGTGAAAAAAATGGAAAAATGTATTCTATGGAAATGGAAAGCAAAAGAAAGCTTGAACAGCAGTCCTCATATCAAACAAATCAGACTTAAAAATAAGAATACTTCAAGAGATAAAGAAGAACACTATATAATGATCAAGGGATTAATCAAGGGATTAATCCAAGAGGAACACATAAAAATTGTAAATACCTATGCACTGAACGCCCTATTCCCAAATTCACACTTAAATTGAGGGAAGTAGGGAAAACAACTAGACCATTCAGTTAGGAAATAAATCAAATCCTTTTCGGTTATATAGTGGAAGTGACAAAAAATTCAAGGGAATAGATGTGATAGACAGACTGCCTGATCAACTATGGATGGAGGTTTGATCACTCTTCTAGGGCCATATATCCTGGAATGCAAATTCAAGTGGGCCTTAAAAAAAGAAAATGGAAATGAGCAAAGATAGTAGACATGATGGAATTCTGGTTGAGCTCTTTCAAATCTTAAAACGTGATGCTGGGAAAGTACTACACTCAATTTGCCAGCAAATTTGGAAACCTCAGTAGTGGCCACTGGACTGGAAAATGTCAATTTTCATTCGAATCCCAAAATAATGCAACGACAAAGAATGTTCAGATTAATGCATAGTTGTACTCATCTCATACCCTAGCAAAGCAATGCTCAAAATTCTCCAAGCCAGGCTTCAACAGTATGTAACCTGTGAACTTCTAGATGTTCAAGCTGGATTTAGAAGAGCCAGAGGAAACAGAGATCAAATTTCCAACATGCACTGCATCATCAAGAAAGCAAGAGAGTTCCAGAAAAACATATATTTCTGCATTACTGACTATGCCACATCCTTTGGCTGTGTGGATCACAACAAACTGTGGAAAATTATTTAAGAGATGGGAATACCAGACCACCTGACCTACTCCTAAGAAAGATGTATGCAGGTCAGGAAGCAAGTTAGAACTGGACATGGAACCACAGACTGGTTGCAAATTGGGAAAGGAATACGGCAAGGCTGAATTCCATCACAGTGCTTTTTGAGCTTATAAGCAAAGGATGTCATGCGAAATGGTGGGCTGGATAGAGCACAAGTTAGAATCAAGAATTCTGGGAGAAATATCAATAACCTCGTATATGCAGATGACACCAGCCTTATGGCAGAAACTGAAGAACTAAAGAGCTCTTGGTGAAAGTGAAAGAGGAGAGTGAAAATATTGGTTTAAACTTAACATTCAGAAAACTTAAAATCATGATATCCAGTCCCATCACTTCATAGCGAATAGATGGGGAAACAGTGGAAACAGTGCCTGACTTTATTTTTGAGGGCTCCAAAATCATTGCAGATGGTGACTGCCACCAGGAAATTAAAACATGCTTACTCCTTGGAAGGAAAATTATGATCAATTTAGACAGCATATTGAAAAGCAGAAACATTACTTTGCCAACACAGGTCTGTCTAGTCAAGGATATGGTTTTTCCAGTAGTCATGTATGGATGTGAGAGTTGGACTATAAAGAAAGCTGAGGGCCTAAGAATTGATGCTTTTGAACTGTGGTATTGAAGAAGACTCTTGATGGCCCCTTGGACTGCAAAGAGATCCAACCAGTCCATCCTAAAGGAGATCAGTCCTGGACGTTCATTGGAAGGACTGATGTGGAAGCTGAAACTCCAATACTTTGGCCACCTGATGTGAAGAGCTGGCTCATATGAAAAGACCCTGATGTTGGGGAAGATGGAGGACAGGAGGAGAAGGGGACGACAGAGGATGAGATGGTTGGATGCCATCATCGGCTTGATGGACATGGGTTTGGATGGTCTCCTGGAGTTGGTGTTGGACAGGGAGGCCTGTCATGCAGTGGTTCATGGGGTCGGAAAGAGTCAGACACTCTGAGCAACTGAACTGGTCTGAACTGGTCCTGAGAAAGATTGAGGGCAGGAGGAGATGGGGACGACAGAGGATGAGATGGTTGGATGGCATCACTGACTCAATGCACATGAGTTTGGGTAAACTTTGGGAGTTGGTGATGGACAGGGAGACCTGGAGTGCTGCAGTTCATGGGGTCATAAAGAGTTAGACACTTCTAAGCGACTGAAATGAACTGAACTGAACTGATATGTACCGCAACTTCTTTATCAGTGCATCTGTTGATGGGCATCTATGTGCTTCCATGTCTAACTATTGTAAATAGTGCTGCAATGAACAATGATATACATGTGTCTTTTTCAATTTTGGAATCCTCAGAGTATATACCTAGGAATGGGATTTCTGAATTATATGGTGGTTTTATTCCTAGTGTTTTAAGGAATCTCCATACCATGTTCCATAGTGGCTGTATCAATTTACATTGCCACCAACAGTGGGAGAGTGTTTCTTTTACTTCACAACCTCTCCAGCACTTATTGTTTGTAGACTTTTTGATGATGAGCATTCTGTATGCAAGTCAGGAAGCAACAGTTAGAAATGAACATGGCATGACAGACTGGTTCCAAATAGGAAAAGGAGTGTGTCAAGGTTGTGTATTGTCACCCTGCTTATTTAACTTGTATGCAGAGTACATCATGAGAAATGATGGGCTGGAGGAAGCACAAGCTGGAATCAAGATTCCAGGGAGAAATATCAATAACCTCAGATATGCAGATGACACCACCCTTATGGCAGAAAGTAAAGAGGAACTAAAGAGCCTCTTGATCAAAGTAAAGAGGATAGTGACAAAGTTAGTTTAAAGCTCAACATTCAGAAAACTAAGATTATGGCATCTGGTCCCATCACTTCATGGCAAATAGATGGGGAAACAGTGGAAACAGTGGCTGACTTTATTTTTCTGGGCTCAAAATCACTGCAGATGGTGACTGCAACAATGAAATTAAAATATGCTTACTCCTTGGAAAGAAGGTTATGACCAAACTAGACAACGTATTAAAAATCAGAGACATTACTTTGCCAACAAAGGTCCGTCTAGTCAAGGCTGTGGTTTTTCCAGTGTTCATGTATGGATGTGAGAGTCGGATTATAAAGAAAACTGAACACCGAAGAATTGATGCTTTTGAACTGTGGTGTTGGAGGAGACTCTTAAAAGTCCCTTGGACTGCAAGAAGATCCAACCTGTCCATCCTAAAGATCAGTCTTGGGTGTTCATTGGAAGGACTGATGTTGAAGCTGAAACTTTAATACTTTGGCCACCTGATGCGAAGAGGTGACTCATTTGAAGAGAACCTGATGTTGGGAAAGGTTGAGGACAGGAGGAAAAAGGGGACGACAGAGGATGAGATGGCTGGATGACATAACCAATTCGATGGATATGGATTTGGGTGAACTCAGGGAGTTGTTGATGGACAGGGAGGCCTGGCGTGCTGAAGTTCATGGGGTCACAAAGAATCGGACACGACTGAGTGACTGAACTGAACTGATATCAATAATTACCTTAAATGTGAATGGTTTAAATTCTCTGACCAAAAAAAAAAAAAAAAAAAAAACACAGACTGGCTGAATGGATACAAAAACAAGACCTGTATATGGATTGTCTACAAGAAAACCACTTCTGACCTTAAAGACACATATAGACTGAAAGTGAGAAGATGGAAAAATATATTCCATGAAAATGAGAAGCAAAATAAAGCTGGAGTAGTAATCCTCATATCAGAAAACATAAACCTTAAAATAAGAGTACTACAAGTGACAAGGAAGGACACTACATAATGATCAAGGGAACAATCCAAGAGGCAGTCATAACTATTGTCAATATATATGTACCCAACGTAGGAGCACCTCAATACATAAAACAAACACTAAGAGACATAAAAGGAGAAATTGACAGCAATACAATCAGATCAGGAGACTTTAACACCACACTCACTCCAATGGACAGATCATCAAAAGAGAAAATTAATAAGGAAACACAATTCTTAAATGATGCATTCAATGAGATGGATCTCATTGATAACATCAGGACATGTCATCCAAATGCAGAAGAATGCACCTTCTTCTCAAGTGCACATGGAACATTTCTCTAGGATAGACCAAACCTTGGCTACAAATCAAACCTTAGAAAATTTAAGAAAATTGAAATTGTATCAGGCATCTTCTCTGACCACAATGCTGTGAAACTAAATATTAATTATAAGAAAACACTGTAAGAAACACGAACACATGGAGATTAAACAACAGGTTTCTAAATAACCAACAGGTTACTGAAGAAATCAAAACGGAAATCAAAAACCTTGAGAAACAAATCACATTGTAAACACAGCTCACAACATATGGGATGCAGCAAAAGCAGTTCTAAGAGGGAAGTTTATAGCAATGCATTACTACATCAAGAAACAAGAAAAACATCGAATAGACAACATAACATGACATGTAAAACAACTGGAAAAAGAACAAAAGAAACAAAAAGTTAATAGAAGGAAAAAAATCATAAAGCTCCAAGCAGAAAGAAAAAGTAATAAAAGAAACAATAATAATGATTAATAAAACTAAAAGCTGTGAAGATAAGCAAACTTGACAAACCTTTAGCTAGAATCAGCAAGATTAAAGAAAAGAATCAACCCAACAAACTTAGAAATGAAAAAGGAGAGGTTACAACAGCCAGTGCAGAAATACAAAGGATTCTAAGACACTATTACAAACAACTCTATAGCAATAAAATGGATAACCTGGAATAAATGGATAGATTCTTAGAAAATCTTCCAAGACTGAACCAGAAAGAAATAGAAATTATGGACAACCGAATTATAAGCTCCAAATCGAAGCTGTTGAGAGGGTAACAGGGAAGATGTCCAGGGGTCTCCAAACAGAGTAAATAAGCTACAAGTGTCAGGCATTTTTTTTAAATCTCTCTCTTATGTGGCAGGATGAAATAACTATAATTATATTTTTCCCCTTCTCTATACAAATATAAAAAAGAGGTTTCTCTTAAAATTTGGTGTTGCAATAATAACACCTGGTTCCTCCTGAACTTAACTTCTCTCAAACCTTGAGCTAACCAATGCATTTTTCTTATGGAAATGTTTGTCTTAAGCTATGTTAATGTACTATGCATTTACCGTAGACTGTCTTCAAGTCGGTTCTGCCTAAAGGCTCAGAACTGACTTGACAAACCAGTATGTTATATTCATACATTGTTCTCCTAATCTATGTTAATGAAACTATATATTTGTATGAAAATCTGACTTTCTTCAAGATTCATGTCAATCGTTGTATGGCCTGGGATGACTCATCTGGTGCCATTCTCTGAGTTTTTAGACATTTCCTTTCTTTTCTTAGCAGACTGCTAGTAGCTATATAACATCTGGCTAAAGATTAGCAGAGGGGTACTCTTTCTGCTTCCTTCTGATGTCAGAAACATTCTCTATCTCTTTTATATTTTAATAATTTTTTTTTTACAGAAAAGCTCTGAGCGATCAAGCCCCAGACTGAATACTTCTCCTCCAGAGGCCAAGAATCCTGGTGTCTGTCGTGGTTCAACAACATTCTTTCATCTTGGGGGTTCATCTGGGATTCTTCAGGACAAGGTAGGGATGCTTGGAGCTCTAATTCTTTGTTCTCCTAGTAAATACTTTTTTTTCTGTGCTTTACTAACTCTATGGTGTGCTTGTGTAAATGAATGACACACCCTGCATGAAGCAAGTGAGGAGCCCTATTCTGCGGTTCCATGGTGACCTCATACAACTTATGGCAGAAACCTGTTGGGGGATTATACTGACTTGCCAGTGCCAAGAGGCACCCAATGTCTCCGTCGGGGACCAACCAGAAATGGGCAAAACATGGGGACTGAACTCTTCTTTCTCGTTCGAACATTCTAGCCTCTTTGACCACTTCATAACCTCTTAGGAATTAGAACTACTAACCTAATCTGTCAGATCATAGACTTTCAAGGTATTTGTGATCTACACTGTTACTGTGTACAGTTACTTAGGTCCCAAACTTGGATTGGTAGTCAGGAAGTGCCTAGCCTCCATGGGAGTCAAAAGTTCAGAAGCTAGATGGAATTCTGGATCCAAAAGCATCACTCAGGTGAAAGGTTACTCAGGAAGTACAGCAGACTTCTTCCTTTGGTAATGCTAGCTTAGTGGGCCAGAGGAAGCTCTTCAGTGGCTTTTGTCCTAACTCCTTAGATATTCTTTCTGTGGAATCTGTGGGAATGAACTGGAAGGACTGGCCCTAATAACTCGAGGACAAAATCACTTTTTTCTCACTGGCCAGCCCTCCACCGTCTCTTTTACTGTTGCTTGTACTGGTGTAGTGACTCTTGGAAGGAACATCTCAATTTTATGTTCATAACAGTCTTATTGTGGTCAGGAATATACTCAGGGTCGTGCACAGGCACTAAGGTGATGAATGTTTCCCCCAGCGGTCTTAGCTTGGGAGGCATTCCAGAAGGTTGCTCTGATTGCACCAAGGGTGCATCAGAGGCAAGAAAGGTTTTAATGGTGAGGAACTGGACATCAGTCTGGGATGTCATCAAATCTACACCTGATCCATCTCCACCCCACCTTAATGGTAGAACCAGGAGGGATGAGTACGGCATCTGCATCAGTAAGGGACAGACAGAGTCTGACCAGGGAAGGAAAGCTTCAGTGTAAAATCTGTCTACACCCTTATCTAAAGCAGGGAGGCACACCTCTGGTAGCAAAATGGCGCTGGTCGATTTTTTCTGTTACAGATGTTAGCTAAAAATTCCAGCCTCAATCCTTTGAACTGTATCCTGAAAACTGGGAGAGATTTGATCTCAGAGACTAAAGAAGACACGCCTGATCTTCCTATGTGTTACTATCCACGGTGTCCATTGCAGGACAGCAAACTGTGGCCGGTTGGAGAGTGTCTTAATTATAGTACTGTTTTACAACTAGATCGGTTCTGTAGAAAACAAGGGAAATGGGTAGAAGTAGTATATGTGTTGCCCTTTTTCTCTCTGTGATATATGCCAGATTTATGTCCTAAGGTATAGATTTGGGTATCAAACCTTCAGCTCCCTCCTGTCCTCCTACTTTGCCCCCATACCTGGGGCTCCAAACTGAGCAAACTGAAAGTCAGAGAACACAACCCCCTCCCTCATTTCCTGGAAGGGCTGCCTTGGTCTCAGTAAACCCCAAACTGGATTCAAACTGCCCAAGTAGAGGTCCAAAGAAACCCTGTCTCAGTAACGCTTCAGACTACTCTGATTTTAATAGAAGCTCAGACAATCGAAGTAGGAGAAGCTCAGATAGCAGAAACTAAGTGTGAAATATAGGATGACATGGAGGACGGGAGACAAAGAGATAAAGAAAAGCAGGTTTCTCCAGTCTCTCCCTGGGATCATATGCACAGAGCAGCCAGAGAGGCGGAGGAACAGCCACACAAGCTGTTGCCTCTTCATGAAGCACACACCGGGAGAAATAATCAGTCTATGAGAATTAATAAGTCCTTCTCTTATCAAGAAATACAAACAATCAAGGAGGATCTGGGAGATTATTTATAGAACCCAGAAAAATATATTAGACCTTTTAAAAGTGTTACTCAGTTTTATGACCTTACTTGGAAGGATGTGATGTGTATCTTGAGACAAACGCTGACTCCTGACTCAAAAATTCGAGTTTTGGGGAAAGCTGTTGCTTTTGGAGATGAATGGCTTGGTAATGACTCAATAGGGAAGAAGGCGGATGACATATCCACCCTCCCCACTGGGAATCAGGTTGTCCCAATTGTAGAACCAGATTGGGATTATAAAATGGCTAAAGGAAGACAGGATCTGAGTCATTTTGTCAGATGTATTCTTGAAGGACTCATGCAAGCATGTGCTAAGACTTTAAACTATGCCAAATTGGCAAACATAGAACAAGAGAAGAAGGAAGCACCTGGTAAATTCCTAGAGAGACTTAGAGAAGCCCTTCATAAATTCACTGAGACTGATCTCGAACGTGAAGAGGGAAGATTGCTCTTAAAAAATAATTTCTCACTCAGTAGGTTCCAGATATCTGCCATAAGCTATTAAAACAGGCGTATGGACCAAATCAGTCTTTAGATAATCTGTTGCAACTGGTTCAAACAGTCTATTATGGTAGGGAATATGAGGAAAAGAAAGAAAGACAGAAAAAGGCAAAGGAACAGGTGGAAGCCCTTGTAATGGCTGTCGGAACTGTTCTTAAACAGCATGAGAAAAATGCCCAGAGGGACCCAGGTAAAAAGGGATGGGCTTGCTATTACTGTGGAAAGGAGGGGCACCTCAAGCGAGATTGCCCTCAGGCATCTAAGCCGGCCCCATGTCCGGTCTGCAATGGCCCACACTGGATAAGAGACTGCCCTCAGAGGCATAGGCTTCAGGAGATGGACTCTCAAGACAATCAGGACTGAAGGTGGGCAGGGGTCCCCACACAAGCTCCCATCCTAATTACACCTGAGGAACTCCGGGTATTAAAAGCTGTATGGGGCCAATCCCCTGATTTCCTTTTAGACACTGGAGCAACTTACTGTGTTTGCTGAAGCCCCTGACCCACTTTCTTCCCAATCTGCTTCCGTAGTGGGGCTGTCTGGGCGAGGCAAAAGGTATTACTTCAGTTGTTCTTTAAGCTGTAACTGGGATTTTGTGCTGTTTTTACACGAGCTTCTGATCGTGCCAGAGTCTCCCTCACCCCTTTTGGGGAGGGATCTACTGAGCACGGTTCATGCCTCTGTTTTCATGAATATGTAGCCCTCCCTTTCTCTCCGTTTAATTGAACAAAATAGAAATCCTAGAATGTGGGCTGATGGAAAATCTATGGTTTGAGCACAGTATGCTATTCCTGTAATTGTCAAGCTCAAAGACCCTCACTTATTTCCACATAACAACCAGTATCCACTGAAACCTGAGGTTAAGGAAGAGTTAAAACTCATCATTGTGAATTTAAAGGAGCAGAGGCTATTAATTCCCTGTAACAGTCCATGCAACTCTCCTATTTTGCGTATAAAAAATCAAATGGTGAATGGTGACTAGTTCAAGATTTACAAACAATAAATGAGGCTGTAGTTCCTTTACACCCCGTGGTGCCTAATCTTTCTCTTCTATTATCTGAAATACCTGAAAGAGTCAAGTATTTGTCAGTAATGTATTTAATAGTGCCTTTGGAAGAGAAAAGTCAATTTCTATTTGCCTTTGAACGCCCTATGCAGCCAGCTTCTCAGTTAACCTGGACAGTGTTGTCCAGGGATTTCGTGACAGCTGTCACCTATTTGGGCAGTTTGTCATGGAATCTACAAAATTTTAATAGCTCCAAAGCAGTTGTACTACAATGTGTAGACGATATTATGCTCTGTGTTTAGACAGAGGAAGCTTGTTCACAAGCTTCAGAAGATTTCTTAAACTTTATAGCAGGCTATGGTTACAGGGCATCAAGAGAAAAGGCTCAGCTTTGTCAACAGTCTGTAAAATATCTGGACCTAATCATATCAGAAGGGACTAGGGCCATAGACCCTGAGAGAATTAAACCTATACTAAATCATCACCTACCTATGACTTTAAGACAACTGAGAGGATTTTTAGGAATCACAAGCTACTGCCACCTTTGGATTGCAGGTTATGGGGAACTTTCTCGACCTTTGTATAAACTCATAACTGAGACTCAGCAGGCCCAAACCGACAAACTGGTTTGGTCTCTAGGTAATCAAAAGGCTTTTAAGGCTCTTCAGACTGCTCTTCTGCAAGCTCCCACTTTGAGCTTGCCGACAGGGTCAGAATTTCATTTTTTTTTTTTTTTTGTCACTGAAAGAAAAAGTATGGCTTTGGGAGTTTTGACACAACCCGGAGGGCCTCACCAGCAACCTATTGCTTGTTTAAGTAGATAATTAGATGTAATTTCACTTGAGTGGCTAACTATCTAAGAGTAATTGCTGCAATGACTAAGTAGAGATAAGAAAGCCTTCCTCAGCGACCAATGCAAAGAAACAGAGGAAAACAACATTGGGAAAGACTAGAGATCTCATCAAGAGAATTAGAGATACCAAAGGAACATTTCATGCAAACATAGGCTCGAGAAAGGACAGAAATGGTATGGACCTAACAGAAGCAGAAGAGATTAAGAAGAGGTGGCAAGAATACACAAAAGAACTGTACAAAAGAGATCTTCACGACCCAGATAATCATGATGGTGTGATCACTCACCTAGAGCCAGACATCCTGGAATGTGAAGTCAAGTGGGCCTTAGAAAGCATCATTACGAACAAAGCTAGTGGAGGTGATTTAATTCCAGTTGAGCTATTTCAAATCCTGAAAGATGATACTGTGAAAGTGCTGCATTCGATATGCCAGAAAATTTGGAAAACTCAGCAGTGGCCACAGGACTGGAAAAGTTCAGCTTTCGTTCCAATCCCAAAGAAAGGCAATGCCAAAGAATGCTCAAACTACTGCACAATTGCACTCATCTCACACGCTAGTAAAGTAATGCTCAAAATTCTCCAAGCCAGGCTTCAGCAATACGTGAACCGTGAACTTCCAGATGTTCAAGCTGGTCTTAGAAAAGGGAGAGGAACCAGAGAACCAATTGCCAATATCCACTGGATCATCAAAAAAGCAAGAGAATTCCAGAAAAAAAAAACATCTATTTCTGCTTTATTGACTATGCCAAAGCCTTTGGCTGTGTGGATCACAATAAACTGTGGACAATTCTGACAGAGATGGGAATACCAGACCATCTGACCTATCTCTTGAGAAACCTATATGCAGGTCAGGAAGCAACAATTAGAACTGGACATGGAACAACAGACTGGTTCCAAATGGGAAAAGGAGTACCTCAAGGCTGTCTATTGTCACCCTGCTTATTTAACTTATATGCAGAGTACATCATGAGAAGCACTGGGCTGTAAGAAACACAAGCTGGAATCAAGATTGCCGGGAGAGATATCAATAATCTCAGATATGCAGATGGCACCACCCTTATGGCAGAAAGTGAAGAAGAACTAAAGAACCTCTTGATGAAAGTGAAAGAGGAGAATGAAAAAGTTGGCTTAAAGCTCAACGTTCAGAAAACTAAGATCATGGCATCTGGTGCCATCATTTCATGGGAATAGATGGGGAAACAGTGGAAACAGTGTCAGATTTTGTTTTGAGGGGCTCCAAAATCACTGCTGATGGTGATTGCAGCCATGAAATTAAAAGGCGCTTACTCCATGGAAGGAAGGTTATGGCCAACCTAGATAGCATATTGAAAAGCAGAGACATTACTTTGCCAACAAAAGTCCGTCTAGTCAAGGCTATGGTTTTTCCAGTGGTGATGTATGGATGTGAGAGTTGGACGGTGAAGAAAACTGAGTGCCGCAGAATTTATGCTTTTGAACTGTGGTGTTGGAGAAGACTCTTGAGAGTCCCTTAGACTGCAAAGAGATCCAATCAATCCATCCTAAAAGAACTCAATCCTGGGTGTTCATTGGAAAGGCTGATGTGGAAGCTGAAACTCCAATACTTTGGCCACCTCATGCGAAGAGTTGACTCATTGGAAAAGACCCTGATGCTGGGTAGGATTGGGGGCAGGAGGAGAAGGGGACAACAGAGGATCAGATGGTTGGATGGCATCACCAACTCGATGGGCATGGGTTTGAATAGACTCCGGGAGTTGGTGATGGACAGAGAGGCCTGGCGTGCTGCAATTCATGGGGTCGCAAAACGTCAGATACGACCGAGCGACTGAACTGAACTGAACTGAACTGAGATATTATAAATAATTAATAGGTGAAATCTTACTGTACTGACTTCTCATGACATGAGTGGAATCTTAAACTCTAAGGTTAATACGTAGATGACAGTCAGCTTCTTAAATATCAATAATTGTTGTCAGAAGGACCAATAACTAAGCTTCAAGTTTGTGGAAATTTAAATCCTGCCACTTTCCTTCCTGGGAAGGAAAATGAAACACCTGATCACAATTGCTCCCAATTTCTAACTTTAAACTATGGAGCTCTGGAAGATCTAATTTATACCCCATTAGACAATACTGACATGAAAATATTTATAAATGGCAGTTCTTTTGTTCAGGATGGGAATAGTAAAGCAGATTATACCCTGGTGCAGGCTGAACAGGTTTTAGAAGCAAAATCTCTCCCCCACGGAACCAGTGCTCAGTTAGTGGAGCTTATGGCTGTGTCCTGAACTCTAGAGTTAAGCAAAGGCCAACGAGTAAATATCTACATGGTTCTAAGTATGCTTATTTGATTTTACATGCTCTTGTGGCAATATGGAAAGAAAGGCAGTTTAAAATGGCAACAGTTGAACGTATTAATCATTTCAGAGAGATTGAGAGACTTTTAACTAATATATATTGTCCTAAGGGAAGTAACTGTTATACATTGCAGTGGGCACAGTATGGATGGGTGTAAAGTAGCTGAAGGTAATCACCTGGCTGACTGTCAAGCCAGAAATGTGGCACTTTAGGAAACCCCTTCATTGAAGACACCTTTTATCTGGGCAGGTCCTGTGGAACAGGAAAAACCAAAATGTACGGATTAAAAATTAGAAAGATATGAGAAAAGAGGAGCAAAGATTACTGATGAAGGATAGTTATAGTTCTAGGATCGATGATTAATAATTCCTGAAAATGCTAAATGGAAAATTCTTCAGGGTTTACACCAGAGTTTTCATTTATGTGTAGAGAGTACTTACCAGATGGCTTCTCATTTATTTGAAGGTAAAAATGTAATGAAAACTTTGAAGAACATTATGCAAAGATGTGATGCTTGTCAGAAAAATAACCTAAAGACTGAAAAGCTAGCAAAATCTGTATTACAACAAAGTGGAAAATATCCGGGAAAGGACCAGTAAATTGATTTTGTTCATATGCCAAAAGCTAATGGATATTCTTGCTTACAAGTTTGGGGGGATACTTTTACTGGATGGATTGAGGCTTTTCCCTGTCATAGTGAAAAGGCTAAGGAGGTTATAAGCATTTGAATCCATGAAATTATCCCCAGGTTTTGGCTGTGGCAGAGGCTTTAGAGTGACAATGGCTCCACCTTTAGAGCTACCATAACTCAGGGGGTGTCTAAAACTCTAGGAATAGAATATCACTTACACTGTTCTTGGAGACCCCAATCCTCAGAAAGGTTGAAAAAGCTGATGACATTATCAAAAGACATCTGCACAAATTAACTCGAGAGTTGCAGGACAATTGGATTAAAGTTCTACCCATAGCTTTAATGAGGGCTCGGACTATCCTCCAAAACGAGGGACTGTCCCCCTTTGAATGTATTTTGGAAGGCCTTTCTTAAGCACATACATTGGTATAGACCCTAAAGCCTTAGAATTAAATAATTATGTAACTCAGTTCTTCAATAGGAATTAATGAAACTCCGAGAGATGACTCTTGACCCAGCCTCTGAGTCAAGCAAGCCTCTAGTTGAGCCAGGAACAGAGGTCCTGATAAAAACACTGGGGCCTGGGGATTGATCCCTCAGACCCCCCCGGAGAAGGCCCTCTTCTCCCAAAGCTGTCAAAGTGCCCGAAATTGATTCATGGATGCATCACACTTGAGTTAAGAGATGGCACCTTGACCAGAACTAAGTGACGTCACTTCATGTCTTTACTTTCTATGCTCTGGCTTTGTACTTTTCAGATGAGCCTGATAATTTGTCAGCTTACTTCTGCTAACTCCAGAAATCCTGAGTCTGCCATTTGATCCTCAAGACAATGCCTTCCTGTCCTGGGCTCTGTCCTATGCTGCATTCCACAACTGGTCTAAATTCTGGGTCTGTGGAGCAATCCCCTCTTCATCAGTGGAAGGTTTCCCATGGTGGACATCTCCACTTCAAGGAAAAGACTTTCTCCAAGTCTGAAAATACCTTTGACAACAATCGTATATAATGCCTCTTCTTAATCTGATGACATTTAACAACCCCAAGAAGGAATGATTCAACACTTTGTACTTTAACTGTGGACATAATGTAACTTTTAACTTTGATTATACATTGTCTTGGTTTAATGACTATTTCAATACACATAAGGTAAATGGGCCAAGATCTAGCTGCTTTCTACCTGACATTTATTAAATATGGGATAATGTTATATGGCTAACTCCTGAAAAACGACGTCTAATGTCTACTGCTCTTATATGCTGGGAACAATTAAAGCCATCCCCAGAAGTTAACCAACAACTTAATTATAATAATTGGAAACAACTGGAATTTTTGCCTCAGGAAATATGCAACGTGATCATTTCCATGTTTCCCAACCCCAATTCAGGTGCTCCTTTTGCCTGGCCAGGCACTGATTGGGACTGGATATCTCAGTCACATCAGCTTGCTCCAAATGGGACGTACTGGATATGTGGCTCGTACCCATGTAAATGGATAGGGAGATGCATCCTAGGTCTAGCTTTTACCCATGGCTTCATATTTTCAGAGCTTCCAGAAAAACCTGCTAATTTACCACATCTCAAAACTCGGTGGGCAAGGTCTGTATTTCACTGATATGATTATTTGGCTGCAGTGTTTGTTCCCTTTCTGGGTACTACAGATGTTATGCTACAAGTGGATGTTTTGTTTAATTTTACTCAATGGGCTTTACAAGATTCTCAAAAAGCTATTTCATCTCTTAATGATGAACAAATACAAATTAGAAAGGTGGTTTTACAAAACAGATTGGCCTTAGATATTCTGACAACTGCACAAGGAGGAACTTGTTCATACCCAGTGTCGTACATATATGCCTGATATGAACACTAACGTTACTCATTTTACTAAACACATAAACAAGCTCATTCAGGCTATGAACGCTCCTGAAGCTTCAACTGCCTCACTTTGGGAGATGTTAACTAGTTCCCCATGGTGGAAAAATATCTTAACTACAATAATTCCGAGTGGTCTGTGTTTGCTGTTTGCTCCCTGCATCTATAACTGTGTAGCTAGATTTATTTATAGTCACATGAATGCTTTTAAGTTACAAATGGTTGCTCCAACTCCTGTGACTGCTACAGCTTCCTCCATCTACTCTTTGGGGCCCTGGATCAGAGACCCTCAACATGAAGGTTAGGAGAATGTGTTGCCTCACCAATTTAGGGACAATTCCCCTTATCAGCTTGGAAGCTATTATGGAATGAGAATGACACCCCTTTCCCTAGGCAACATAATTCTCCTAAAAAAAAAGGGGGAAACAAGAAGGTAGGAAGGACAGGGGTCTCCAAAAGGAGGAAATAGGATGCAAGTGTCAGACTTTTTTTTTTTAATCTCTCTCTTAAGTGGCAGGATGAAACAAACTAATGTTATATTATTTCCCCTTCTCTATACAAATATAAAAAAGAGGTTCATTTTAAAACTTTGTGGTGCCATAATGACACCTGCTTTCCACCTGAACTTAACTTTTCTCAAACCTAGAGCTAACCAATGCATTTTTCTTATGGAAATGTTTGTCTTAAGTTATGTTAATGTACTATGCATTTACCCTAGACTCTGTCTTCAAGACTGGGAACTGACTTGACAAACTAGTATGTTATACTTTGTTTTCCTTATCTATATTAATGAAACTACATATTTGTTTGGAAATCTGCTTTTCTTCAAGACTCATGTCAATTGTTGTATGGTCCGGGATGACAAACCTGGTGCCATTCTCCGAGTTTTGAGACATATCCTTTCTTTAATTAGTAGACTGGGAAAAAGTCACGGGAGGCGGGGCTAAGATGGCGGAGGAATGGGACGGAGAGACCACTCTCTCCCTCACAAATTTATCGAAAGAACATCTGAAAGCTGAGCAAAGTTCACAAGACTACTTCTGAACGCTGGCAGAGGACGTCAGACATTAATCAAGTCAGTGCATTATCTTCAGAAGGAGGTAGGAGAAATTATAAAAGATAAAAAGAGAGACAAAAGAGTTAGGGACAGAGACCCGTCCCGGGGAGGGAGTCGTAAAAGAGGAGAAATTTCTAAGCACCAGGAAACCTTCTCACCAGCGGGTTTGGGGGAAGATTTCGAATCTCGGAGGGCAACATAACCGGGAGAATCAATAAATAAAACCCACTGATTACGTGCCTAAAGGCAATTTCCAGTAAAGAACCCCAGATGCCCGCATCCGCCACCAGCAAGTGGGGGCTGAATGGAGAGGAGCAGGCGGCACTGCTTGGGGTAAGGACCGGGCCAAATGCCCTGAGGGCAATTGGAGGGAGCTAACGTGAGATAGTAACCTAAACTGTGGGACAGCCAGAGAGAGAGAACTATCCCACGAAAAGCCCAAAGCTAAGGCACTGCCGGCTTGCTCACAGAACAAAGGACTGAGAGATACAGGGGAAGAGCAAGCCGGCTGCGTACCGCCCCATCCCCCGCTGGACACAGCGGGCAGGCGGGACCAGCCAGAGCTGGAAAGGGGCAAACTCGGCTCCAGAGAGGGCACCTCCTACCAAACTGCAAACAGGCTCCCAGTTTCTAAGCAAAGACTGCCTGAGATCCCGGAGGGTCTACAGCTGCTGGCAGGGTCGCAGCCAGAGACCAGCTCCCCAGAACCGACACAAAGCACACCGGAGCCGGAGCTGGGTGCGCCGCTAAACCGAGGCGGGGACCAGGGAGGTGATAAGCCGCACCACCCCATTAGGGGAGACTGCGCTCGCCAAACTCCTGGCTGCCTGAGCTGCTCCGACCGGGAACAGCGCAAACCGCCAGCCCTACCGAGTCTGCGCCTTTGTGGAGTACCCAGGAAGCATGCCGTGAACCGAGGCGGGCAGCAGGGAGGTGATAAGCCGCAACGCCCAAACAGGGGAGTGTGTGCTCGCCAAACTCCCGGCTGCCTGAGATGCTCCGACCGGGAACAGCGCAAGCCGCGAACCCAACCGAGTCTGAGCCTCGGTGGAGTACCCGGGAAGCGCGCCCGTAAACTGAGGCGGGTACCAGGGAGGTGATAAGCCGCATCGCCCCAACAGGAGAGAGTGCGCTCACCAAACTCCTGGCTGCCTGAGCTGCTCTGACCTGGAATGGCGCAAACCGCCGGCCCAACCGAGTCTGCGCCTTTGTGGAGTACCCAGGAACCTGAACCTGAGCAGTTTAAACCTGGGAAGTGTGCGCATATCAGGGCCCACCCCCCGGCAGAGTAACCTGAAGCCTGAGCAGGGTAGACGGGGAAAGAACACAGGCCATGAACGGGGGTGAACCCAGTGTGGCCAAGACACTGCGAGCTCTCCACACACACGTCAGTGATATTGGTTTGCAGTGGTCCTCTCTTCCCACAGCAGGACTGAACAAGTGAACCTAAAGAGACCACCTCACCCCCTTTGTGGCAGGGTGGAAATTAGACACTGAAGAGACCTCCAAACAAAAGCCAAATAAACAGAGGGAAGCGCTTTGGAAGGGACAGGCCAACAGGTTAAAATCACTGTAGTTAACACTGACTGCATTGAAAGGGGCCTATAGATCTTGAAAAGCATAAGCAGGAACAAGGATCTATCTGAAACTGAAAAGACCCCACACGGCTCACAACTGCTCCAGAGAAAGTCCGGGATATATATTTTTACTATTATCATTTTTTTAATCTTTTTTAATTTTTTTCTTTCTTTTTTCTTTAAGACCTCTATTGTACCTTTAATTTTCATTTTCATAACCCACTTCTACCTTAAAAAAAAAAAAAACAAAATTATTTTTAAAACAAACTGCGTACATATATCTTATACTTTTTCTGTTTTTTTTTCCTGTTTTTCTTTTTTTTTAACATTATACTGTTTTACCATCTTTTTTTTGTTTTTATACTGTTTTATTTTTCCTTTTTTTTATATTGTATGATTTATAAGAGTCTAACCTCTACTCTAGATTTTTAATCTTTGTTTTACATATTTGATATCAATTTTGTGCATTTGAGAATACAATCTTTAGTACCCATTTTTACTCAGGAGTGTGATTGCTGGCTTGATTACTCTCTCCCTCTATTGACGCTCTTTCTTCTCCCCCAGGGAACCTGTATCTCCCACCCTCATCCTTCTCTTCTCAACCCAATTCTGTGAAACTCTGAGGGTGTTCTGGGTACCGGACAACACTTCAGGAATGGAATACTGCCCAGATCTCTCTCTCCCCTCTTGATTCCTCCATTTCTACTCATCCTCACCTCTATTGCCTTCCTCCCCCCCCTCTATGTATCTCTGTGAACCTCTCTGAGGGCTCCAGACTGTGGAGAGCACAAAGGGAAGTGCTTACTGGCTAGACTGGTTTCCCCACGTTTGAGGCCCCCTCTTCTCCTCCTGGCCACCTCAACCTCCCTCCCCTTCACCTCTCCATGTAACTCAGTGAACCTCTCTGGGTATCCCTCACTGTGGAGAATCTTTTCACCATTAACCTAAAAGTTTTATTATTGATGCTGTATGGATGGAGTAGTCTTGAGGCTACTGCAAGAATAAGACTGAAAGCCAGAGGAAACATTAATTAATAAGAGATCTTCCAAAAGCCTCCACATATACACTGAAACCAAGATCCACCCAAGAGCCAATAAGTTCCAGAGCAAGACATACCACTCAAACTCTCCAGCAACGCAGGAACATAGCCCTGAGCATCAATATACAGGCTGCCCAGAGGCACACCAAATCCATAGACATCTCAAAACTCAATACTGGACACTCCATTGCACTCTAAAGAGAAGAAATCCAGCTCCACCCGCCAGAACACCGACACAAGCTCCCCCAACCAGGAAACCTAGACAAGCCACGCGTCCAACCCCACCCACAGTGAGGAACGTCCACAACAAAGAGGAACTTCAAACCACCAGAATACAGAAAGGCCACGCCTAACACAGCAACCTAAACAAGATAAAAACGCAGAGAAATACTCAACAAGTAAAGGAAAATGAGAAATGCTCACCAAACCAAACAAAAGAGGAGGAGATAGGGAATCTATCTGAAAAAGAATTTAGAATAATGATAGTAAAAATGATCCAAAATATTGAAAATAAAACGGAGTTACAGATAAATAGCCTGGAGACAAGGATTGAGAAGATGCAAGAAATGTTTACCAAGGACCTAGAAGAAATAAAAAGGAGTCAATATATATTGAATAATGAAATAAAAGACACGCTGGAGGGAACCAACAGTAGAACAACAGAGGCAGAAGTTAGGATAAGTGAGGTAGAAGATAGAATGGTGGAAATAAACAAAGCAGAGAGGAAAAAAGAAAAAAGAATCAAAAGAAATGAGGAAAACCTCAGGGACCTCTGGGACAATATGAAACGCCCCAACATTCGCATCATAGGAGTCCCAGAAGAAGAAGATAAAAGGAAAGGCCATGAAAAGATACTCGAGGAGATAATAGTTGAAAATTTCCCTAAAATGAGGAAGGCAATAGTCACAGAAGTCCAAGAAACCCAGAGAGTCCCAAACAGGATAAACCCAAGGCGAAACACCCCAAGACACATATTAATCAAATTAACAAAGATCAAACACAAAGAACAAATATTAAAAGCAGCAAGGGAAAAACAACAAATAACACACAAGGGGATCCCCATAAGGATCCCCATAAGGATCCAGCTGATCTTTCAATAGAAACACTTCAGGCTAGAAGGGAATGGCAGGATATACTTAAAGTAATGAAAGAGAAAAATCTAAAACCCAGATTACTGTACCCGGCAAGGATCTCACTCAGATATGAAGGAGAATTCAAAAGCTTTACAGACAAGCAAGAACTGAGGGAATTCAGCATCACCAAACCAGCTCTCCAACAAATGCTAAAGGATCTTCTCTAAACAGGAAACACAGAAAGGATGTTTAAACACGAACTTAAAACAACAAAGTAAATGGCAACGGGACCATACTTATCAATAATTACCTTAAATGTAAATGGGTTGAATGCCCCAACCAAAAGACAAAGAGTGGCTGAGAGGATACAAAAACAAGACCCCTACATATGCTGTCTACAAGAGACCCACCTCAAAACTAGGGACACATACAGACTGAAAGTGAAGGGATGGAAAAATATATTTCATGCCAATGGAGACCAAAAGAAAGCAGGAGTCGCAATACTCATTTCAGATAAAATAGACTTTAAAATAAAGGCTGTGAAAAGGAACAAAGGACACTACATAATGATGAAAGGGTCAATCCAAGAAGAAGATGTAACAATTATAAATATATATGCACCCAACATAGGAGCACCACAATATATAAGGCAAATACTAACAAGTATGAAAGGGGAAATTAACAATAACACAATAATAGTGGGAGACTTTAATACTCCACTCACACATATGGATAGATCAACTAAACAGAAAATTAACAAGGAAACACATTAAATGATACAATAGACAAATTAGATTTAATCAATATTTTCAGGACATTCCACCCCAAAACAAGCAATTTCACCTTTTTCTCAAGTGCACACGGAACTTTCTCCAGGATAGATCACATGCTGAGCCATATAACTAGCCTTGGTAAATTCCAAAAAATTGAAATCATCCCAGCCATCTTCTCTGACCACAATGCAGTAAGATTAGAACTCAATTACAGGAAAAAAACTATTAAAAATTCCAACATATGGAGGCTGAACAACACGCTTCTGAATAACCAACAAATCACAGAAGAAATCAAAAAAGAAATCAAAATATGCTTAGAAACGAATTAAAATGAAAACACAACAACCCAAAACCTATGGGACACTGTAAAAGCAATGCTAAGGGGAAGGTTCATTGCAATAGAGGCGTACCTCAAGAAACAAGGAAAAAATCAAATAAATAAACTAACTCTACACCTAAAGCAACTAGAGAAGGAAGAAATGAAGAACCCCAGGATTGGTAGAAGGAAAGAAATCTTAAAAATTAGGGCAGAAATAAATGCAAAAGAAACAAAAGACACCATAGCAAAAATCAACAAAAGCAAAAGCTGGTTTTTCGAGAAGATAAACAAAATTGACAAGCCACTAGCCAGACTCATCAAGAAACAAAGGGAGAAGAATCAGATCAACAAAATTAGAAATGAAAATGGAGAGATCACAACAGACTACACAGAAATACAAAGGATCATAAGAGACTACTACCAACAGCTGTATGCCAATAAAATGGACAACTTGGAAGAAATGGACAAATTCTTAGAAAAGTATAACTTTCCAAAATTGAACCAGGAAGAAATAGAAGATCTTAACAGACCCATCACAAACACAGAAATCGAAACTGTAATCAGAAATCTTCCAGCAAACAAAAGCCCAGGACCAGACGGCTTCAGAGCGGAATTCTACGAAAAATTTAGAGAAGAGATAATACCTTTCCTACTCAAACTCTTCCAGAGAATTGCAGAAGATGGTAAACTTCCAAACTCATTCTATGAGGCCAACATCACCCTAATTCTAAAACCAGACAATGATGTCACAAAAAAAGAAAACTACAGGCCAATATCACTGATGAACATAGATGCAAAAATCCTTAATAAAATTCTAGCAAACAGAATCCAACATCATATTAAAAAGATCAAACATAATGACCAAGTGGGCTTTATCCCAGGAATGCAAGGTTTCTTTAACATCCACAAATCAATCAATGTAATTCACCACATTAACAAATTGAAAGATAAAAACAATATCATTAACTCAATAAATGCAGAAAAAGCCTTTGACAAAATTCAACATCCATTTATGATAAAAACTCTCCAGAAAGCAGGAATAGAAGGAACATACATCAACATAATAAAAGCTATATATGACAAACCCACAGCAAACATTATCCTCAATGGTGAAAAACTGAAAGCATTTCCCCTAAAGTCAGGAAAAAGGCAAGGATGCCCACTTTCACCACTACTATTCAACATAGTTTTGGCCAGAGCAATCAGAGCAGAAAAAGAAATAAAAGGAATCCAGACAGGAAAAGAAGAAGTAAACTCTCACTGTTTGCAGATGACATGATCCTCTACATAGAAAACCCTAAAGATTCTACCAGAAAACTACTAGAGCTAATCAATGAATATAGAAAAGTTGCAGGATACAAAACTAACACAAAGAAATCCCTTGCATTCCTATACACCAATAATGAGAATACAGAAAGAGAAATTAAGGAAACAATACCATTCACCATTGCAACAAAAAGAATAAAATACTTAGGAATATTTCTACCTAAAGAAAAAAAAGACTTATATATAGAAAACTATAAAATAGTGATGAAAGAAATCAAAGAGGACACAAACAGATGGAGAAATATACCGTGTTCATGGATTGGAAGAATTAATATAGCGAAAATGAGTATACTACCCAAAGTAATCTATAGATTCAATGCAATCCCTATCAAGCTACCAATGATATTTTTCACAGAACTAGAACAAATCATTTCACAATTTGTATGGAAGTATAAGAAACCTCGAATAGCCAAAGCAATCTTGAGAAAGAAGAATGGAACTGAAGGAATCAACCTGCCTGACTTCAAGCTCTACTACAAAGCCACAGTCATCAAGACAGTGTGGTAGTGGCACAAGGATAGAAATATAGATCAATGGAACAAAATAGAAAGCCCAGAGATGAACCCACGCACCTATGGGCACCTTATCTTCAACAAAGGAGGCAAGAATATACAATGGAGAAAAGACAATCTCTTTAACAAGTGGTGCTGGGAAAACTGGTCAACCACTTGTAAAAGAATGAAACTAGAACACTTCCTAACACCATACACAAAAATAAACTCAAAATGGATTAAAGATCTAAATGTAAGACCAGAAACTATAAAACTCCTAGAGGAAAACATAGGCAAAACACTCTCCGACATAAATCACAGCAGGATCCTCCATGACCCACCCCCCAGAATATTGGAAATAAAAGCAAAAATAAACAAATGGGACCTAATTAAAATTAAAAGCTTTTTCACAACAAAGGAAACTAGGAGCAAGGTGAAAAGACAGCCTTCAGAATGTGAGAAAATAAAAGCAAATGAAGCAACTGACAAACAATTAATCTCAAAAATATACAAGCAACTTCTGCAGCTGAATTCCAGAAAAATAAACGAATCAATCAAAAAATGGGCCAAAGAACTAAACAGACATTTCTCCAAAGAAGACATACAGATGGCTAACAAACACATTAAAAGATGGTCAACATCACTCATTATTAGAGAAATGCAAATCAAAGCCACAATGAGGTACCATTACACACCAGTCAGAATGGCTGCTATCCAAAAGTCTACAAGCAATAAATGCTGGAGAGGGTGTGGAGAAAAGGGAACCCTCTTACACTGTTGTTGGGAATGCAAACTAGTACAGCCACTATGGAGAACAGTGTGGAGATTCCTTAAAAAAACTGGGAATAGAACTGCCATATGACCCAGCAATCCCACTGCTGGGCATACACACCGAGGAAACCAGAATTGAAAGAGACGCGTGTACCCCTATGTTCATCGCAGCACTGTTTACAATAGCCAGGACATGGAAGCAACCTAGATGTCCATCGGCAGATGAATGGATAAGGAAGCGGTGGTACATATACACAATGGAATCTTACTCAGCCATTAAAAAAATACATTTGAATCGGTTCTATTGAGATGGATGAAACTGGAGCCCATTATACAGAGTGAAGTGAGCCAGAAAGAAAAGCACCAATACAGTATACTAATGCATGTATATGGAATTTGAAAGATGGTAATGGTAACCCTATATGTGAGACAGAATAAGAGACACAGATGCATACCCTTCTGTGGACTCTGAGGGAGAAGGTGAAGGTGGGACGTTCTGGAACAATAACATTGAAACTTGTATATTGTCATATGTGAAGCGGAACACCATTCCATGTTCTATGCATGGGATGGATGCTCAGGGATGGAGCGTTGAGATGACCCAGAGGGATGGTAAGGGGAAGGAGGTGGGAGAAGAGTTCGGGAGGGGGAGCACATGTGAACCCATTGCTGATTCATGTCAATGTATGGCAAAAACTACTACAATATTGTAAAGTAATTAGCCCCCAACTAAAATTAAAAAAAATAAAATAATTAGTAGACTGGTAGTAGCTATATAATATCTGGCTGAAGACTAGCGGGGGGTGCTCTTTCTGCTACCTTCAGATGTCTATGTTAGAAGTTTTCTCTATCTCTTTTACAGTTTAATAAAACTTTTTTTACACAAAAGTTCTGACTGATCAAGCCTCATCTCTGGCCCTGGATTCAATTCTTCTCTCCAAAGGCCAAGAATTCTGGTGTCTTTCGTGGTTCAGCAACAACCTTTCTCTGTGATCAAAAATCCCTCAAAAGACAAAACCCAGGAGCAGATGACTTCACAGGTGAATTCTATCAGACATTTAGAGATGAGCTAATGTCTATACTTCCAAAACTCTTTCAAAAAACTGCAGAGGAAGGAACAGTTCCAAACTTATTCTATAAGGCCAACATCACCCTGAAACCAAAACCAGACAAATACCACACAAAAAAAAGAAAACTACAGGCCAGTAACACTGATGAACATAGATGCAAACATCCTTAACAAAAATTTAGCAAACAGAATTCAAAATCACATCAAAAAGCTCATACACCATGATCAAGTTGGATTTATTCCATAGATGCAAGGATTCTTCAATATACACAAATCAATGTGATACACCATATTAACCAATTTAAGCATATAAACCATATAATCATGTCAATAGATGCAGAAAAAAAGCCTTTGACAAAATTCAGAACCCATTTATGATTAAAACTCTTCAACAAATGTGCATGGAAGGAACCTGCCTCCACATAGTAAAGGTCATATATGATAAGCCCACAGCAAACATTATTGTCAATGGTGAAACACTGAAAGCGTTCCCCCTAAGATTGGGAACAAGACAAGGGTGACAACTTTCACCACTATTATTTAACACACTTTTGGAAGTCCTACCTATAGCAATCAGAGAAGAAAAAGAAATCAGTGATAGATCAGAAAAGAAGTAAAACTCTCACTGTTTGTGCATGACATGATACTGTACGTAGAAAGCCCTAAAGACATTATCAGAGGATTACTAAAGCTAATCAGTGAATTTAGCAAAGTTGCAGGATACAAAATCAATACACAAGAATCACTTGCATTCCTAGATACTAACAATGAAAAATCAGAAAGAGAAATTAAGGAATCAATCCCATTCACCACTGCAACAAAAAGAATAAAATATCTAGAGAAAAACTTACCTAAGGAGACAAAAGAACTGTATACAGAAAACTATAAGACCCTGATGAAATAAATCAAAGATGATATAGACAAATGGAGAGATATTCCATGTTCCTGTGTAGGAAGAATCAATCTTGTGAAAATGACTATACTACCAAATGCAATCTGCAGATTCACTGTGAACCCTATCAAATTACCAATGGCATTTTTCACACCACTAGAACACCAAAAAAAAAATTCACAGTTCATATGGAAATGCAAAAGACCCCAAATAGCTAAAACAGTCCTGAGAAAGAAGAATGAAACTGGAGGAATCAACCCTCCTTACTTCAGATTATGCTACAAAGCTACAGTCATATAGAAAGTATGGTACTGGTACAAAAATGGAAATCTAGACCAATGGAACCAGATAGAAAGCCCAGAAATAATCCCATGCACCTATGGGTACCTTATTTTTGACAAAAGAGGCAAGAATATACAATGAGAGACAGCGTCTTCAATAAGTGGTTCTGGGAAAATTGAACAGTTACATGTAAAAGAATGAAATTAGAACACTTTCTAACAGCATGAACAAAAATCAACTCAAAATGGATTAAAGACCTAAATGTAAGTCCAGAACCTTTAAAACTCTTAGAGAAAATCATAGTCAGAGCACTCAATGACATAAATCAAACCAAGATCCTCTATGACCCACCTCCTAGAGTAATGGAAATAAAAACAAAAGTAAACAAATGAGACCTAATTAAACTTAAAACCTGTTTCAAAGCAAGGAAAACTATAAGCAAGGTGAAAAAACACCCCTTAGAATGGGGGCAAATAATAGCAAATGAAACAACTGACAAAGAATTAACTTCCAAATTATACTAGAATCTCATACAATTCTATACCAGAAAAAATAAGCAACCCAATTAAAAAGTGGGGAAATCAAAAAGTGGGAAAAATACATAAACAGTCATTTATCCAAAGAAGACATACAGAGCACTAAAAATACATGATAAGATGCTCAATATTGTTCATTATTCAGTTCAGTTCAGTTCAGTCTCTCAGTCGTGTCGAACTCTTTGTGACCTCATGAATCGCAGCACACCAGGCCTCCTTGTCCATCACCAACTACCGGAGTTTACCCAAACTCATGTCCATCGAGTTGGTGATGCCATCCAGCCATCTCATCCTCTGTCGTCCCCTTCTCCTCCTGCCCGCAGTCCTTCCCATCATCAGGATCTTTTCCAATGAGTCAACTCTGCATCAGGTTGCCAAAGTATTGGAGTTTCAGCTTCAATATCAGTCCTTCCAATGAACACCCAGGACTGATCTCCTTTAGGTTGGACTGGTTGGATCTCTTTGCAGTCCAAGGGACTCTCAAGAGTCTTCTCCAACACCACAGTTCAAAAGCATCAATTCTTTGGCCCTCAGCTTTCTTCACAGTCCAACTCTCACATCCATACATGACTACTGGAAAAACTATAGCCTTGACTAGGTGGATCTTTATTGGCAAAGTAATGTCTCTGCTTTTTTAAATGCTAGCTGGGTTTTTAATAACTTTTCTTCCAAGGAGTAAGCATGTTAATTTCATGGCTGCAATCACCATCTGCAGTGATTTTGGAGCCCAGAAAAATAAACTCTGACACCGTTTCCACTGTTTCCCCATCTATTTGCCATGAAGACATGGGACCATATGCCATGATTTTTTAGTTTTCTGCATGTTGAGCTTTTTTTTTTTTTTTTGCATGTTGAGCTTTAAGCCAACTTTTTAACTCTCTTTCACTTTCATCAAGAGGCTCTTTAGTTCCTCTTCACTTTCTGCCATATGTGTGGTGCAATCTGCATATCTGAGGTTATTGATATTTCTCTTGGCAATCTTGATTCCAGCTTCTGCTTCCTCCATCCCAGCGTTTCTCATAACGTACTCTGCATATAAGTTAAATAAGCAGGATGACAATATACACCCTTGACATACTCCTTTTCCTATTTGGAACCAGGCTGTCATGCCATGTCCAATTCTAACTGTTGCTTCCTGAGCTGCATACAAGTTTATCAAAACTACAATTTTTTTAGTGTGTCACACCAGTCAGGATGCTCATCATCAAAACTTCTACAAACAATAAATGCTGGAGAGTATGTGAAGTAAAGAGTACACTTTTGAACTTTTGGTGGAAATATAAATTGATACAGTCACTATGGAAGACGTTATGGAGATTCCTTTAAAAACTAGGAATAAAACCACCATATGACACAGCAATCCCATCCCTAGGCATATATCCCCTGAGGAAAAAAAATTGAAAAAGACACATGTATGTCATTCTTCATTGTAGCACTATTTACAATGTGTAAAATTGTAATGTCTCACACTACTCACAATGTGAGAACATGGAAGCAACCTAGATATCCATTGACAGATGAATGGATAAAGAAGTTGTGGTACATATACACAGTGGAATATTCAATTCAGTCCCCTCAGTCGTGTCTATCTCTTTGCAATCCCATGGACTGCCACATGGCAGGCTTCCCTGTCCCTGTCCATCACCAACTTCTTCATCTTGCTAAAACTGATTTCCATCGAGTAGATGAAGCCATCCAACCATCTTATCCTCTGTTGTCCCTTTCTCCTCCTGCCTTCACTGTTCCCCAGCATCATCAGTGTCTTTATTAATGAGTCAGCTCTTCCCATCTGGTGGCCAAACTATTGTAGCTTCAACTTCAGTATCAGTCCTTTCAACATATATTCAGGACTGATTTCCCTAAAGATTGACTGGTTTTCTCTCCTTGCAG
>JAGTYA010000043.1:0-105404 GCA_024291935.2 Okapia johnstoni
GCAGCAATGAAGACCCACTACAGCAATTAATAAATAAACCTTAAAAAACGTCTGCCCCTTGGAATTAAGCCAGTGCTTCCAGGCCTGCCTTCTGCATCCATCATCTTTCCCAGCAGAAGGACTCTGCTGGGCTGCCATCCACACTTCACTCTGTGCCAGGTTGCCCACTACCCAGGGCAGGACAAGGAGATGAGCTTGTGGAATTTAAAAGTGCTGTCCCCGAACAGTCAAGGGAGAGGTTCTCAGATCTGACTGAAGTCAGGAAGACGTGGCTTTAAGGCCTCACTCTGCCGCCTGCTCTACATGACACCTTTATGAACTCAGGTTCCTCAACCTCTGAGTGCTGCTCTGTTCATGTTTTAAAATGAGGCTAACTACCTACCACTGTGTCAGGGAGACACTTCAGCTTATAAAAAGTTGTCCTTCTGCTGTTACCTTTTCTCCTGTATTGCACAGACTTTCTCCACCCCCACCGTCTGTTTCAAATAAAGGCCGTACCAAAGAGTCTTTAAATATGGTAAAGACTGTTGGTGGGAATGAGGACTAATACAACCATTATGGAGAACATATGGAATTCCCTTTAAAATCTAGACATAAAATTATCATATGACCCAGCAATCCCAATACTGGGCATATACCATGAGAAAATTGTAACTGAAAAAGACACATGTACCCTCAATGTTCATTGCAACACTTTACAATAGCTAGGACATGGGAGAAACCTAGATGTCCATTCACAGATGAATGAATAAGGAAACTGGTACATACTACAATGGAATATTGTTGAGCTATAAAAAGGAACATATTTGAGTCAGTTTTAATCAGGTGGATGAACTTAGAGCCTATTGTACTGAATGAAGGAAGTCAGAAAGAGAAAGAAGATGAATATTGTATATTAACATGTATATATAGAATCTACAAACTGATATCAATGATTCTACATGTACGGCAGCAAAGGAGACACAGACATAAACAATAGACTTTTGGACTCAGTGGGAGAAGGAGAGGGTGGGATGATTTGAGAGAATAACGTTAAAACATACACAATACTGTATGTAAAATAGATAGCCAGTGTTTGGTGTATGATGCAGGACACTCAAAGCTGGTGCTTTATGACAACCTGGAGAGATGGGATAGGGAGGGAGCTGGGAGGGGGATTCAAGAGGAACGGGACACATGTATGCCTGTGGCCAATTCATACTGATATACGGTAAAAGCCATCACAGTAAAGTAATTATCTTCCAATTAAAATAGATAAATTAATTTAATTAATAAATTAATTAAAAAAAACAAACAAACAAAAAAATCTGGTCCTATTTGAAGCCAAGCAGAGGTTACTTGGATGTGATGATTAAGGTTCAGACTGGGTCTTGTTTCACCCAGAGCAAAGTTAGGGGATGACAGAGGATAAGATGGTGTGATGGCATTGTAACTTGCATTGATAATGAGTTTTCCATCATGTACACTGGCATCTATACCACAGAATTCCAAAGATTCTGAGGAGAGAGTCAAGGATATTTCACGCAGATCATTTCTTTTTCCTTTTCCTTTCTAACTCAGTGGTCAATTTAATACACATTCTTGAACATTTGGACATTTTTGGTTTGTGTACTGTTGAAGCCTAATTTGGAGAATTTTGAGCATTACTTGCCAGCATTTGAGATGAGTGCAATTCTGCTTTAGTTGGAACATGGTTTGGCATGGCCTTTCTTTGGAATCGGAATGAAAACTGACCTTTTTCCACTCCTGAGACCACTGCTGAATTTTCCCAATTTGCTGATATATTGAGTGCAGCATTTTAACAGCACACTCTTTTAGGATATGAAACTGTGCAACTGGAATTCTATCACATCCATTAGCTTTTCTTGTAGTGATGCTTCCTAAGGCCCACTTGACTTCACACTCCAGGACGCCTGGCTCTAGGTGAGGGGCCTAGAGTTGTTATCTGGGCCATTAAGATCATTTTTGTAAAGTTCTTCTGTGCCACCTCTTCTTAGTATCTTCTGCTTAACTTAGGTCCATGCCATTTCTGTCCTTTACGGTGCCCATATTTGCAAGAAATTTCCCCTTGGTGTCTCTAATTTTGTTGAAGAGATCTATAGTCTGTCCATTTTATTGTTTTTCTCTGTTTATTTGCATTGATTACTTAGAAGTCCTAGACATAAATCAGAGAAGAAAAAAATAAAAGGAAAACAAATTGGAAACTAAGTAAAATTCTTACTATTTGCAAATGAAGATACTATACATAGAAAATTTTAAAGATGCCACTAGAAAATTACTAGAGCTACTCAATTAATACAATAAAGTCACAGAACATAAAATTAATACTAAAAGTCCCTTGCAATCCTATACTTTATCAATGGTAAATCAGAGAGAAATGAAGGAAACAATCCCTGTCACCATTGCAACAAAACGAGTAAAATACCTAGCAATAAGTCTGCCTAAAGAGACAAAAAGACCTATATATAGAAAATTTTAAAACATTGTTTGAAAGAAATAAAAGATGACACAACCATTGGAGAGATATACAATATTCTTTAACTGGAAGAATCAATATTGTAAAAATTATTATTCTACTCAAAATTCTACAGATTCAATGTAATCTTTATAAAACTATCAATGGCATTTTTAAACAGAGCTGGAACAAAAAATGTCTGTTTAGTCAAAGTTATGATTTTTTCCAGTAGTAATGTATGGATGTGACAGTTGAACTATAAAGAAAGCTGGACACAGAAGAATTGATGCTTTTGAACTGTGGTGTTGGAGAAGACTCTTGAGAGTCCCTTGGACTCCAAGGAGATCCACCCAATCCATCCTAAAGGAGATCAGTCCTGGGTGTTCATTGGAAGGACTGATGTTGAAGCTGAAACTCCAGTACTTTGGCCACCTGATGCGAAGAGCTGACTCATTTGAGAAGACCCTGATGCTGGGAAAGATTGAGGGCAGGAGGAGAAGGGGACGACAGAGGATGAGATGGTTGGATGGAATCAAAGACTCTATGGACACGGGCATGGGTAGACTCCAGGTGTTGGTGATGGGCAGAGGGGCCTGGCGTGCTGCAATTCATGGGGTCGCAAAGAGTCAGACACGACTTAGAGACTGAACTGAACTTAACTGATGCTGAGAAAGATCAAAAGTGGGAGGAGAAGGAGACAACAAAAGACAAGTTGGTTGGACGGCATCACCAACTCAATGGACATGGGTTTGAGCAAATCAAAACCACAATGAGGTACCATTTCACGCCCGTCAGAATGGTTGCTATCCAAAAAACTACAAGCAATAAATGCTGGAGAGGGTGTGAAGAAAAGGCAACCCTCTTACACTGTTGGTGGGAATGCAAACTAATACAGCCACTATGGAGAACAGTGTGGAGATTCCTCAAAAAACTGGAAACAGAGATGCCATATGACCCAGCAATCCCACTGCTGGGCATACACACTGAGGAAACCAGATTTGAAAGAGACACGTGTACCCCAATGTTCATTGCAGCACTGTTTATAATAGCCAGGACATGGAAGCAGCTTAGATGTCCATCAGCTGATGAATGGATAAGGAAGCTGTGGTACATATACACAATAGAATATTACTCAGACATTAAAAAGAATACATTCGAATCAGTTCTAATGAGGTAGATGAAACTGAAGCCTATTATACAGAGTGAAGGAAGCCAGAACGAAAAACACCAATACAGTATGCTAACACATATATATGATATTTAGTCAATCAGTAAAGATAACCCTGTATGCGAGACATCAAAAGAGACACAGATAAATAGAACAGTATTATGGACTCTATGGGAGAGGGCGAGGGAGAGATGATATGGGAGAATGGCATGGAAGCATGAAAATTATCATGTGGGAAATGAATCGCCAGTCTAGGTTCAATGCATGATACAGGGTGCTTGGGGCTGGTGCACCGGGATGACCCAGAGGGATGGGATGGGGAGGGAGGTGGAAGGGGGGTTCTGGAAGGGAAAAACATGTACACACATGGTGGATTCATGTCAATGTATGGCAAAACAAATACAATATTGTAAAGTTAAAAAGTAGAAAATAAACTAATTAAAAAAAAAGAGTCTTCTCCAACACCACAGTTCAAAAACATCCATTCTTCAGCACTCAGCTTTATCATCCAACTCTCACATTCACACATGACTATGGAAAAACCATAGCTCTGACTAGACAGGTCTTTGTAGGCAAGGTAATGTCTCTGCTTTTTTTTTTTTTAACAGTTGGGTAAATTGTAATTTTTTATTGGAAAACAAATATACAACTTGGAATGGATTTGAGACAAATTGTGCCATAATTTTACGCTTTTTAACATGCTGCTTTTTCTTTAAATTCTTTAAATTCTTTAAATTAAATTTAAAGTTTTAATATTCTGCTTTTTAATATGCTGTCTAGGTTTGTCATAATTTTTCACACAAGGATGAAACATGTTTAATTTTTGTCTGCCATTACCATCTGCACTGATTTAGGAACCCAATAAAATATAATCTGTCACTGTTTCTGTTGTCTCCCCATCTATTTGCCATGAAGTGATGAGACTAGCTACAACGATCTTACCTTTTTGAATGTTGAGTTTTAAGCCAGCCTTTTCACTTTCGTCTTTCACCTTCATCAAGAGGTTTTTAATTCCTATTCACTCTCTGCTGTCAGCTTATAGTGTTTGGTGCTGCTGGATTCATAGTCTTCAGAGGAAAAATTTAACTCTGAGACCAAAGACAGCCTCAGTGATTCAGAGCTTTGTGTAGATTTTTATTTAAAGTGAAAGTGATAGAAAAATCTTCTGACATATGCGTCAAAAGTGAGCAGAAATAGTGCCTACCTCACTAGTCAAAGCAGGCATTATATACTTCTCATCCAGCTGCTGAGAATAGATTAAAGGAAAACCTCAAAGTTGTGAGAGTTCCACTGGACCCTTTCCAAAGGCATACACCCAGATATAACTTCAGTACAAGATTAGCCAGGCATAATGGGTTCCGGCAATGTCTCTGTGTGAGCAATACTGTTGCTATGTAATCAGGGGTACAAGTCTTGAGAAACAGGTTCCCGCACACAATTTGTTACAATTATAATTATTAATAGAGTGCAGTGGAAAAGGAAATGGCAACCCACTCCAGTGGAATATTACTGTTAATAATGTCAGCAATTAAAAGAAGCTTATCTTGTTTGCAGGAATATTATGTCATCAAGCTATGTAAGTCAGTTACAAAAATGCAAATACCATATTTTCCCCTATATTTTAGTTGCACTTGGTCTTTGTTGCTGTACATGGTCTTTTCCAGTGAATGGGGGCTAATCTCTAGTTGTTGGTGGTGGGCTTCTCTTTAAGTTGGCTTCTCTTATTGTGAAGTACGGGCTCTAGTACATGCAGGCTTCAGTATTTGTGGAAGTGGGCTCAGTAGTTGTAGGTCCCAGGTTCTAGAGCAAAAATTCAGTAGCTCTGGTGCATGGTTCTTTTTGGATCAGGGATCAAACCTGTGTTACCTGCATTGGCAAGTAGATTATTATCCACTGCACCACCAGAGATGTCTGACAAAAACCACATTATCTCAACTAGTCTTGTAATGTGAAAAAAAAAAAAAAAAAAAAAACGGAGCCATTATATAGAAATCTGATTACTATTTGCCAATAGCTGTACCTGAAAAGGGGTAAAACTGTAAAGGTAGTCAAAAGGTACAAAGTTCATGTCATACAATGAATAATGAAAAGTGAAATCTATCTAAAGGACTTATAGGTCACCATAAAGAACAGCGTATTTTGGAAGTCACAGGGAAATGAACCATCAAAGAAAAGAGAATGATGACATAGATAAATAATCTTTTAGGAATTATGGGGGATTCATTCTAGAAGCTGACATAGATATTAAAATTCTTGGATGTTCAAGTCTCATAGTCAACCTTCCATGGATTCAACCGTTTGCATATCATGGAATATTGTAATTATTAAGGCAAATCCAGACATATGCCTGCAATGTGGGAGACTTGGGTTTGATCCCTGGGTTGGGAAGTTTCCCTGGAGAAGGGAACAGCTCCCCACTTCAGTATTCTTTCTTGGAGAATTCCACGGACAGAGGAGCCTTGCAGACTACAGTTCAAAGAGTCTCAGAGAGTCGGACATGACTGAGTGACTAACAACGAGAGGACCTGTGTAGTTCAAACCTGTGTTTCACTGAGAAAAACCCATGTTTAAATGGATCAAGGTAGTTCAGATCTCTGCTGTTCAACGTTCAATCGTATTGGAACAAACCGATTGAAAGTTTCCAAATAAGAGAAATTAATATAACCATGTTAAAATAACAGAATTCCAACAAGAACAAATCTAAGAGAACTGCACTATGATATATAATTAATAAACCCTCAAGAGACACAAGGACAGTATCTTGAAAGCTGCAAGAGGAAAACGATTTTTCACATTCAGAGATCACCTGAAGTCTAGAAAGAGCATGAAGTTATAATAAAAGTAATGACAGAAAACTGCCAACAACCAAGAAGAGTATACCTAGAAAAAAGAGTTCTTCAGAAGTTAAAACCTTCTCAAGAAAACAAAAGCTGACAGAATTCATCAATGCTTGACCTGACTTACAAATGCTGATGAAATTCTTCAATATGAAGTGAAAGAATCAGCAAGCAGCAAAGAAATCCATTTTAAAATAGAAAACTCCCAGGTAAAGGTAAACAAATAGACAAAGCAGCATGTAATATTGTAATGCATGTGTAGTGAGCTCAGTCTAGTATAAATTTAAAAAACAAAATATTAGAGTGAGAGAGGAGAAACTGAGAGAGGAGAGTGAAAAAGCTGGCTTAAAGCTCAACATTCAGAAAACTAAGATCATTGCATCTGGTCCCATCAAGTCATGGGAAATAGATGGTGAAACAGTGGAAACAGTGTCAGACTTTATTTTGGGGGGCTGCAAAATCACTGCAGTTGGTGATTTTAGCCATGAATTTAAAACACACTCCTTAGAAAGAAAGTTATGACCAACGTAGATAACATATTAAAAAGCAGAGACATTACTTTGCCAACAAAGGTCCGTCTAATGAAGGCTATGGTTTTTCCAGTAGTCATTTATGGATATGAAAGTTGGACTATAAAAAAGCTGAGAGCCAAAGAATTGATGCTTTTGAACTGTGGTGCTGGAGAAGACTCTTGAGAGTCCCTTGGACCGCAAGGAGATCCAACCAGTCCATCCTAAACAAAATCAGTCGTGGGTGTTCCTTGGAAGGACTGATGTTGAAGCTGAAACTCTAATACTTTGGCCACCTCATGGGAAGAGTTGACTCATTGGAAAAGCCCCTGGTGGTGGGAAGGATTGGGGGCAGGAGGAGAAGGGGACGACAGAGGATGAGACGGCTGGATGGCATCACCGACTCCATGGACATGAGTTTGGGTAAACTCCGGGAGATGATGATGGACAAAGAGGCCTGGTGTGCTGCGATTCATGGGGTCGCAAATAGTCGGACATGACTGAGAGACTGAACTGAACTGAACTGACTGAAAGTATTACAGGTAAATTTTAAGGCATATGAGATATAGTTACAAATATTTTATATTTCTATACATTTATTATATAGTAATAAAAATTAATTTCATACAAAAATCAACGTAAAAAATAAGCAAATACCTTTAGTTTTCAATAAAACAGAGTTTCAATCATTCAGATATATAAGCCAATTTTCATTTTAACTTTAAATAAGTTTGATAAAAAAACTTTACAAAATTTTTGCTTTATGAAACTGATGGGTACCAGACATAATCAACATGAGCCATACTGGAATGAAAATTGGATAATAAGCAGTATATAATATTCAGAGAAGATTTATGATAATTAAGTACAGTGTAGTGAGAAATATTTAAAGAAATTTTCATTCAGAAAGTGACAAGTTTGATGGTAAGTTTAATTCTGTTTATTGCTTTCAACACATTGTTTCATTCAATGTCTGGTAAAATATTTTAATTAATTAGCAGGACTACAAATCACCTATTAAGCATGGTAAGAGTATCAGTTGTTCAGTAAGGTCTGAACTTTATGCAATATACTTGTACTGGTTTGGATTTTCTTTATCTCTTTCCATGTAGTCCCTGTCAATTAAGGATTCAATTCTCTTCTTCAGATTAGTGGGCTAAAAATAAAGTATTAACGTTAATAAAAAGAAAACTAGCACTTTAATTTACCATTTCCCCTCAAACATAATCATATTTTACCTAGGTATTTTTTTAGAATACAATAAATTCCATAATTGAAAGAAATCACAATCAATAAAACTTAGCAGTAGCACAAGAAAATTGTTCAATAGAAATAAAATATAATGAACACATTGTAAATTAAGTAAAAATACATAAGTGATGTATTTTAGGAAACTTTCAATTTTCAACTTTGTAAAATGATTTTGGAAGAAAAGAATAAAGTCACTATCCAAAGTTGCGTTATAATAAAGGCAGTACCTTTGGTATTGATGTTTATAGTAGGCACATATTTAGTTAATGTGTAGCACTAACCTCACTTGTAAGGCATATTAGGGAAAATATATCAGTGGTTTAGTAAAATATATGAACATACTCAATCATTAGGAGAGAACTGGAAAATGTATAAATTTGGTGTTTAGCTCAGGAGAAACAGTGTTTTTTTAAATTAAACACAAAGAGAAGTGCTAAAGTTAAGAAAATGACAGGAATGAAAGTTAAGATTTAAGCAGCACTTACTGTATTTCTGACAAATCTTTTGTTTTAATATCACTTAAAGGTAATGTGTTATTCATTTTAAACTAATTTATACGAGGAAACTGAGATAAATGGGTCAATACACTTGCCAAGAGTCACACACACACACACACACACACACACACACACTCACACAAAGCAGTGAGATGAATTTGGATTAAATTCCCAGCTGCCTGCCTCCAATAAGCCAAACAAAGCTATGCACTTCAGTCTACAACATGGCAATCATATTTATTTATTTAGAATGAGATGCATTTGGATTAAATTCCCAGCTGCCTGGCTCTAATAAGCCAAACAAAGCTGTGCACTTCAGTCTACAACATGGCAATCATATTTAATTATTTATAATAAACAAAACTATAAACAGTTTTTCACTAGACAAAGTACTGACTAGTCAGTACTAATTTCTAGTAACATTATGGAGAAACTATCTTCAAAAGTTTAAGAATGAAACAATGCAATAACCATATAGGTTTCAAAATCTGTTTTTAAATTAAAATTAAGAAATTATTTTCCAAAAAATGCCATACAATCTGCTCTATTCTAGTATTTTAGAATATTTAGGATATTTAGCACCTGTGAAAAAGTTTAAAAATATTCGATATGTTTAGAATATCTTGCTGATAACTGTGAAGTACTTAACTAACAGTGCAACTAAACACAACTCTAGATTGTATTTTATGAATAAGAGATATCATGGAGGTATACATGACACATGAAGGTACAACAAAATTACTTAAAATTGGACCATATGTTTAATTTCTTTCTCTTTTCTGTTTCCCTTTAAAATGTAACTGTATTCGTTGCTTCTGCTTATAAAATTAATTCCATTTTAAACTTTAAAATACAAGATATAACACAAGATGTTTCAGAAATCTCTTACCAGTCACTGTTATCCATATTGGCATATATATTCCACATAATATAAATGTTTTATTAACTTATTATTTTATTTAAAAATACTTGATGCTACTAGACTTTTAGCAGACTTGTTTACCTTTAGTGTAAAGTTTAGCTGGTTATATAATTCTGAGAGAAGTACGTTTTGGCTAGGTGTTTTCCTTATCTTCATAATTCGAACAATTGCAGCATCAATCTGATATTGTCGGTCTTGAAAAACTCTCTCTGTGGTGATGCTTTGTTCCTCAATCTAATGAAAATAATCAACATAAAATAACAATACATAATTTTCAAAAATATATAATTGTTTTACGATGAGGCTGTGCTGCTATATATTCATACCAGAAATGAACAATAATTTTTATTTCTTCACATCCTCACAAAACTCATTAATAATAGATCTGTTGATTAAAATCACAAATGAGTGTGAAGGGGCATTTCTGGTGACTCAGAACATAAAGAATCTGTTTGCGATATGTGACACCTGGCTTTGATTCCTGGGATAGGAAGATCACCTGGAGAAGGGAATGGCTACCACTCCAGTATTCTTGTCTGGAGAATTCCTAGAAGGCTACAGGCTATGGGATCACAAAGAGTTGGACGTGACTGAGTGACTAAGACTTTCATTTCCACTTCCAGTGAGCTATAAGGAAACACAGAAAATGCAACAAGACCACACAAACAATAAATGAACAAATTGTGAAAAATTTAGAAAGGTAAAAGTCATTAGCATCCACAAAAGAATAAAGCAAACGGAGACAGAATAAGTGAACCAGAGGAGAAAAACTTTGAAAGAAATCAGTAGGAGGAGAAAATAAAACAAGACAGAAAGGGAAGAGAATGAAGAACACTTAGTTAATCCATGAGATGCCGTTAAGAAGAAACAATATTAGAATCATGAGTCTAGAGTAAAAGAGTGAAAGGATAGGGCAGAAAGATAGCTTTAGAAATAATTTCTGAGAAGATTCCAAGTCTTGGAATTGGTGAAACTAATAGATAACCTCCATTTTTCATTAAAAAACTATCTTTAGGACACATAAGAATTAACTGTCAAAAATCAATGGCAAAGAGAGAATTTTATAAGCATGGAGAGAAACAGAAACAAAGGAACTTCATTAGGTTGTTAGCAGATTTCTCAGCCTTTGGTAGTGTGGGATGATAGTCTCACATTGCTAGAAAAGTCTTAAAGTCTCAAGCTTTTGAACAAGCTATCCTTTAAAAAAACTGAAGCAAAAATACATGAAGAAATAAAAGTGAAACATTTCATCACCATTGCATGTACCTTGCAAGAGATTCTGTAAGAATTTCAATTTGAATTTTGATTCAGTCAGTTCAGTCATTCACTCAGGTCCGAAGCTCTGTGACCTCATGATCTGCAGCACACCAGGCCTCCCTGTCCAACACCAGCACCAAGAGCTTGCAAACTCATGTTCATCAACGGGGTGATGCCAACTAACCATCTCATCCTTTGTTGTCCCCTTCTCCTCCTGCCTTCAGTTTTTCCCAGCATCAGTTGGCCAAAGTATTTGAGCTTCAGCTTCAGCATCAATCCTTCCAATGAATATTCAAGTCTAATTTGCTTTAGGATTGACTGATTTAATCTCCTTGCAGTCCAAGGGACTCTGAGGAGTCTTCTCAAAAAACATCAATTCTTCAATGCTCAGCTTGCTTTATAGTCCAACTCTTTCATCCATACATGATGACTATAGCTTTGGAAACACCATAGCTTTGGATAGCTGGACATTTTTTAGCAAAGTAATGTCTCTGCTTTTTAATATGCTGTCTAGGTTGATAAAAGCTTTTCTTTTAAGGAGAAAGTGTCCTTTAATTTCATGGCTGAATCACAATCTGCAGTGATTTTGGAGGCCAGGAAAAGAAATTCTGTCACTGCTTCCATTGTTTTCCCATTTATTTGCCATGATATGGTGGGACAGGATCCCATTGTTTTTTGAATGTTGAGTTTTTTTTTAATTAGTCTATTTTCTATTTTTTAACTTTACAATATTGTATTTGTTTTGTCATACACTGACATGAATCCACCATGGGTGTACCTGTTTTCCCTCCCAGAAGAGTTTTAAGCCAGCTTTTTCACTCTCCTCTTTAACTTTCAAGAGGTTCTTAGTTCCTCTTCAATTTCTGCCACTAGGGTGGTGTCATATGCATACCTTAGCTTATTGATATTTCTCTCAGCAGTCTTGATTCCAGTTTGTGCTTCATCCAGCCTGGCATTTTTCCTGATATACTCTACATAGAAGTTAAATAAAGAGGGTGATGATACACAGCCTTGATGTACTACTTTCCTAATTTGGAACCAGTCCATTATTCTATATCAGGTTCTAATTGTTGCTTCTTGACCTGTGTACAGATTTCTCTGGATACAGGTAAAGTGGTTTGGTATTCCCATCTCTTTAACAATTTCCCACAGTTTGTTGTGATCCATATGGTCAAAGGCTTTGGTGTAGTCACTTTACGTGTAGAGGTAAGAATTTTTCTAGAACTCTCTTGCTTTTCCTATCCAATAGATGCTGGCAATTAGATTTCTGGTTCCTTTGCCTTTTCTAAATCCAGCTTGAACATCTGGAAGTCCTTGTTTTATGTATTGTTGAAGCCTCGATTGTAGAATTATGAGCATTAATTTGCTAGGATATGATATGAGCACAGGTGTGCAGTAGTTTGAACATTCTTTGGCATTACCTTTCTTTGGGATTGGAATGAAAATGACATTTTCCAGTCTTGTGGCCACTGCTGCCTTTTCCCAACGTGCTTGCATATTGAATACAACCCTTTAAGAGCATCATCTTTTAGGATTTGAAATAGCTCAACAGGAATGCCATTGTCTCCACTAGTTTTGTTCATAGTGATGCTTCCTAAGGACGATTTGACTTTGCATTCCAGGATTCCTGGCTCTAGATGAGTGATCACACCATACGGTAATCTGGGTCATTAAGTTCTTTTTTGTATAGTTCTCTGTATTCTTGCCACCTCTTCTTAATATCTTCCACTTCTCTTAGGTCCATACAGTATCTGTCCCTTATTGTGCCCATCTTTGAAAGAAATTCTCCAGTCGTACCTCTAGTTTTCTTCAGAGATATATCATCTTCCCCATTATATTGCTTTTATTAAAATACTGTTTTATTGTTTCTACTGTTTTATTCCATTGAATTTTAATTTA
Organism: Okapia johnstoni; assembly: GCA_024291935.2. Classification (NCBI taxonomy): domain Eukaryota; kingdom Metazoa; phylum Chordata; class Mammalia; order Artiodactyla; family Giraffidae; genus Okapia; species Okapia johnstoni. The sequence goes on from JAGTYA010000043.1 coordinate 12,796, forward strand.
TTATTTTATTTAATTTTAATTTAATTTAAATTTAATTTTAATTATATGTTTCATGAAAACATATAATATATACAACAGTTAAATATATAGATAGGCTGAGAAATTGCTAAGTTTATGTGTTGTCTTAACCAATTAAATGTAAGCAAGAAGAGGCAAAGAATGTTAAAACAATTAGAGACTACAGATAGTACAATAGTGAAATAGTCATTTGTTAGAAATAGTAAAATGGGAAAGGCACTAAGAGGGCAGATTTTTAGCGTGAAATCAAGCTTAAGTTTCTGTTAATGCAAAAAGCACTGTTACATCTATAAGTTGCTTTCAGTAGGTTTCACATTAGCCACAAAGCAAACAGCCATACTAGAATTTCAAATGGAAAATCTAAAATCCATGAAAGAAGGCGATAAGAAGGAAGTATAACTATGGAACTACAAAGCAGTTAGAAGTAAAAAAAATGACATTAGTATATTATTATACTGCAATAAATACTCAGTGCATATTCAGTTTCAGTTCAGCTGCTCAGTCGTGTCCAACTCTTTGTGACCCCTTGAACCACAGCACGCCATGTCTCCCTGTCCATCACCAACTCCCGGAGTCCACCCAAACTCATGTCCATTGAGTGGATGATGCCATTTAACCATCTCATTCTTTGTTTTTCCTTTCTGCTTGCACCCTCAATCTTTCCCAGCATCAGGGCCTTTTCAAAATAAGTCAGCTCTTCTCATCAGGTGGCCAAAGTTATTGGAGTTTCAGCTTCAACATCAGTCCTTCAAATGAACACCCAGGACTGATCTCCCCTGGGATGGACTGGCTGGATCTCCTTGCGGTCCAAGTGACTCTCAAGGGTCTTCTGCAACACCACAGTTCAAAAGTACCAGTTCTTCAGTGCTCAGCTTTCTTTATAGTCCAACTCTCACATCCATACATAACTACTGGGAAAACCATAGCCCTGACTACATGGACCTCTGCTGACAAAATAATGTCTCTGGTTTTTAATATGCTGTCTAGTTTGGTCATAAATTTCCTTCCAAGGGCTAAGCATCTTTTAATTTCACGGCTTCAATCAACAGCTTCAGTGATTTTGGAGACGCCCAAAATAAAGTCAGCCACTGTTTCACCATCTATTTTCCATGAAGGTGATGGGGCCAGATGCCATAATCTTAGTTTACTGAATATAGAGCTTTAAGCCAACTTTCTCACTCTCCTCTTTCACTTTCCTCAAGAGGCTCTTTAGTTCTTCTTCGCTTTCTGCCATAAGGCTGGTGTCATTTGTATATCTGAGGTTATTGATATTTGTCCCAGTAATCTTTATTCTATGTTGTGCTTCATCCAGTCCAGCGTTTGTCATGATGTATTCTGCATATAATATAAATAAACAGGGTAACAATAAACAGCACTGACATACTCCTTTCCTGATTTGGAAACAAACTGTTGTTCCATGTCCAGTTCTAACTGTTGCTTCCTGACCTGCATACGGGTTTCTCAAGAGGCAGGTCAGGTGGTCTGGTATTCCCACCTCCTTCAGAATTTCCACAGTTTATGGTGATCGACACAGTAAAGGCTTTGGCAGAAACAGATGCGTTTCTGGAACTCTCTTGCTTTTTAAAAGATCCAGAGGATGTTGGCAATTTGATCTCTGGTTCCTCTGCCTTTTCTAAAACCAGCTTGAACATCTGGAGTTTCACCACTCACATATCACTGAAGTCTGGCTTGGAGAATTTTAGCATTACTTTATTAGTGTGTGAGATGAGTACAATTGTGTGGTAGTCTGAGCATTCTTAGGCATTGCTTTCTTTGGGACTAAAACGAAAATTGAACTTTTCCACTCTTGTGGCCACTGTTGCGTTTTCACAATGTGCTGGCATATTGAATACAACCCAATAAGAGTATCATCTCTTAGGATTTGAAATAGCTCCACTGGAATTCCATCACCTCCACCAGCTTTGTTCATAGTGATGCCTCCTAAGGCCCACTTGACTTCACCTTCCAGGATGTCTGGCTCTAGGTGAGTGATCACATCATAGTAATTATCTGGGTCATGAAGAAGTTTTTTGTACAGTGCTTCTGTGTATTTTTGCCACCTCTTCTTAACATGTTCTGTTTCTGTTAGGTCCATACCATTCCTGTCCTTTATTGATCCCATATTTGCATGATAACCCTTGGTATCCGTAATTTTCTTGAAGAGTTCTCTAGTCTTTCCCATTCTATTGTTTCCCCCTATTTATTTGCACTAATTGCTGAGACTTTCTTATCTCTCCTTGCTAATTTTTGGAACCCTGCTTTCCGATGGGTATATCTTTCCTTTTCTCCTTTGCTTTTCACTTCTCTTCTTTTCACAGCTATTTGTAAGGCCTTCTCATACATCCATTTTGCTTTTTTTTTTTACATTTCTTTTTCTTGGGGATGTTCTTGATCCCTGTTTACTGTACAATGTCACAAACCTCCATCTATAGTTCATCAGGTGCTCTATCAGATCAGTCCCATAAATCTATTTCTCACTTTCACTGTATAATCATAAGAGAGTTGATTTAGGTAATACCTGAATGGTCTAGTGGTTTCCCCCACTTTCTTCAATTTAAGTCTGAATTTGGCAATAAGGAGTTCATGATCTGACTCACAGTCAGCTCCTGGTCATGTTTTTGCTGAATGTATAGAGCTTCTCCATATTTGCCTGCATAAAATAAAATCAACCTGATTTAAGTGTTGACCACCTGGTGATGTCCATGTGTAGAGTATTCTCTTGTGTTGTAGGAAGAGGGTGTTTGCTATGACCCGTGAGTTCTTTCGGCAAAACACTATTAGCCTTTGCCCTGCTTCATTCTGTGTTCCAAGGCCAAATTTGCGTTACTCCACGAGTATCTTGACTTCTTACTTTTGCATTCCAGTTCCCTATAATGAAAAGGACAGATTTTTTTTTTTTTGGTGGAGGGTGTTAGTACTAAAAAATCGTATAGGTCTTCATAGAAACAATCACCTTCAGCTTCTTCAGCCTTACTGCTCTGGGCATAGATTTAGATTACCGTGATATTGAATGATTTGCCTTTGAAACAAACAGAGATCATTCTGCCATTTTTGAAATTACATCCAAGTATTGCATTTTGGCATCTTTTGTTGGCTATCATGGCTACTCCATTTCTTCTAAAGGCTTCCTCTCCACAGTAGTAGATATAATGGTCATATGAGTTAAATTCACCAATTCCAGTCCATCTTAGTTTGCCGATTCCTAGAATGTCGACGTTCACTCTTGCCATCTCCTGTTTGATCACTTCCAATTTGCCTTGATTCATGGACCTAACATTCCAGGTTCCTATGCGATATTGCTCTTTACATCAACGGACCTTGCTTCTATCACCAGTCCCATCCACAACTGAGTGTTGTTTTTGTTTTGGTTCCGTCCCTTCATTCTTTCTGGAGTCATTTCTCCACTGATTTCCAGAAACATATTGGACACCTACCGACCTGGGGAGTTCACCTTTCAGTGTCCTATCTTTATGCCTTTTCATACTGTTCATGATTACCTGACTTCTTTAGCAAGGGATTTTGTGTTTCTGGGTCCCACTGAGCGCAACAAATGAAGATACAGTTTTGAGCTGGTTACTGGATACAGGGCACTGCACAGACATCAGATTGAAACAACAAAACTGTTCTTTCTTGGAGTTAAGTTATGCAGATTTAGGAAACTCCTGATACACACTATGTTTTGGAAACAGAGAGCAGTGCACACTATCTTTGTACTCGCCACTACCTTGCTTCCCCACATTAATATCTCCTGGAAAGTACTGTTCACTTGCCTGAGAACTAGATTTTTGCACCTATTGCCCAAGGCATACCACTATATTACCCAGTTCTGGTGGCTACTGAGAGTTATACTGGTGATATGACACAATATTTTGCATTTATTGTAAGATCCTGCTTAAAAAATCTGACTTCCAATATGCTTAAAACTTTGTCCTGACTATGATGCTCCTATTTTGAGAAACTGGGAGATGTTGATACTCTTTCAGTTACAGAAGCCGTTAGAAATTAAAATAAGTTGCTAGGACAAATGCAAAATGTAAAAGAAAATCAAGAGTTGGGGTAGGACTGAAAGATAAGATTTATATTCTGAAATAGTACCTAAATGTGTATAGCAATATTAACAGATTTAAAATAAGAAACAGAGACCAATACAATAATAGTTGGGACTTCAATACTCCACTTTCATCAGTGACATCTGAACAGGAATATCAATGAAGAAATATATGCCTTATAGAATATAATAATCCAGGTGGCCTCAACAGATAGATACATACACACATACACATAATGTTCTATCCCAAAGCAACGGAATAAAAATCTTATATTAATATGAAATATTTCACAAGATACATCATAATAGGCCATAAAACAAAGTCTCATTAAATTTATATCTCTGAAATCAATCACAATGCTTTGTAAATGATAAAAAATTTAGAAATTAATTGCAAGACACTGGAAAATCCATAAATGTGTAGAATATTAAAACATGCCTCTGAGCAACCAAGATGTCAAAGAAGAAACCAAAACAAATTTAAATACATTATGACATATAAAAATAGAAACACAACATACTAACACTTATGGCATGGAGTAAAGAAGTCAAATGAACAGAGTTATAGGAATAAATGTCCTTACCAAGAAACACAAGAATTGTCAAACAATCCAGCAATACCAAAGAAACTAAGAATAGTAAAACAACAGACAGTAAAGCCTATAGACAAAATTAGCAAAATTCAGAACTGAACTAAATAAAACAGAGAATAATAAGACAACACAAAGATCAGTGAAACTCAGAACTGGTTCTTTGAAATAAAGCACATCTCATCATTTCTGCTAAACTCAATAAAAAGAGGGAAAGGAATAAAATAAATAAAATCAAACGATAAAAAAGGAAGCATTCATTAGAATCTAAGAGGTTTCAGAAGAGATTAATAGCAATAATGACAGACCAACAAATTTGACAAGCAAGAAGAAATGGATAAATCTCAAAAAACAAACTGTAACAAGAAAAAGAAGCTCTAAATAGACAAATTAAAAATAAAACACAAAGGAAGTAATCAAAAACGTCTTAAGAAAAAAATATCCAGGAAAAGAAAGCTTCATCAGAAAATTATGTGAAATACTTGAGAAGAATTAATGACAATCTTCTCTAACTCATCCAAAAAACAAAAGTGAAGTCGTTCAGTCATGTCCGACTTTTTGCGACCCTATGGACTGTAACCTACCAGGCTTCTCCGCCCATGGGATTTTCCAGGGGAGAGTACTGGAGTGGGTTGCCATTTCCTTCTCAAAAAAAAAAAAAAAAAAAAAGAGGACGGAGCATTTCCATATCATTTTATGAGGTCAGTATTAACTATATGCCAAAACCAGATGATGCCACAAGAAACAAAAATGATAGGTCAACATCCCTGACCGATACAGACACAAGATCCTGACAATACTAGCAAACTACATTCAATAATACATTACAAAGTTTATACACGATGGCCAAGTGGGATTTATACAAGATCCATTGGGACAAGACTGGTTCAACAACAAACTCACTGTGATACACACATTAACATAAATGAGGGATACAAACCATATGACCATCTCACTGATGCAGGGAAAAATTAACTAAAATTCAAAATCCATATATGATTAAAAATACCTCTCAACAGAGTCTGTATAGAGAAACAGTACCTCAATGTAACACAGACAATAAATGAGTAGCCCATATCAAATATCATAATTTAAAATGACTAAATGCTTTAATTCTAAACTAAGGAACAAGATAGGGGATGTCCACTGGCAGTAATCTTATTCAACATGGTACTGGAGAGACTCATTTCCCCAGTGTCTGCCAAATTTCCCATAACCACGTTAACAAACTTCCATACCTGAGCCACACTCACACCATACCACAGCATGGTACTGAATCTGGGGCAGCCAAGACCTGGGAAAAGATTAAATCTAGAGATGCAGAGGTGACTAGAATCAGGGCAAACCTCAGGTGGGGAGCAGTGCCAGTGTTGGCACCCATTCAAGTGGTAACTAGAATCAACCCAGACTTCTGACAGCAACACAGCAGCCAGATTCATGCAACCACTTCTTGCTCCCCAACTTAAGTTAAGTAAATGTCCAGCCCTGCTCACTCCGTGCCATAGTTCAGCATTGGACATAAGGGTGCTAGAATCTGGGAAAATATTCAAACTGGAAATATAGAAGGAGCTTAGCCCAAGAAGGAGCCAGTTAGTTAAGTTTTCAGTGATTGCAGGTAGGGCAGAGCCAGCCATCATTAATGTTTACAGAAGCAGTACTCTGGAAACAGCCCACAGTTCCTATGGCAGCATGCATGTTAAGACACTTAGGTCAAATTCAGCTCTTTGCGAACCTATGGACTGCAGCTCACTGGACTTTTTCTCCAGGGTCTTTTGCAAACAAGACTACTGGAATGAGTTGCCATACCCTCCTCTTGGGGTCTTCTTGGCCCACGGATCCAACCACCTCTCATGTTTCCTGCACTGGCAGACAGGTTCTTCACTCACCAGTGCCACCTGGAAAGCCCCTGATGACAGCATGGATACCAGACTTCTCATGACCACCTCATTGTGCACTGAAGCCCAGGCTAAGTAAACATTCAGACCAGTTCACTCCATGTAGGAGCAAAGTACTAGATTTACAACAAACAGGAGAAAAAAACACAATCATTGTCTTCATCTGAAAATATCTGTAATTACCTCCACAGGCAGCTCAGCACTCCTCTGTAGGCTTATAATCTCCACTGGCCTCAGTACTCCTCTTTACTCTCCTTTGGGGAAAGTTGAAAGGAGAAGAAATACAAACACATGCAAAAATACTTAAAGGGAACAAAGTCAACTTGAATCCAATCATCCAACAGTGCTTCTGTTCCAGCAATAACAGCCTACCCATAAAAAGGCTTTGATGGCCACAAAGCAGAGAAGGTCACACCTTACACCGGAAGCAGGCTCAACACTTCCTTTTCCATCCACACCCCTACAAGCTACCTGCACCACTGATAAAAGATGTGATAACTCTCCCACCAAAGGTCATGACCACAAGAACTCATATTGACACTCCAACGTAAGAACACCCTATCAAGATCACGAGAGATAACTGTTTCACACAAATTCATAATTATATAGAAAATTAAGTAAAATAAAAAGGCATAGTATAGTCTACAATAGAAAGAACAAGTAAGCAAAATGAATATATATTATATATATATATATATATATATATATGAACTAGAAACAAAAATTACCAGATAAAGAATTGAAAACATTAGTAACCAAGCTAACCAAATTAGGGACTATAATATGTACAAACACAGAGCACTGTAACAAGAAACTAGAAAATATTTTTAAAAATCCAATTGAAAAGTAGTGCTTCAATATCTGAAATGAAAAAAAAAAGAAAAAGAAAAAGAAAAGAAAGAAACTCTAGAAGACATGAACAGGAGGGTAAGTGATATAGAAATACAACTAAGTTATCTGGAAAGTAGAATGACAGAAGTGACCCAATTAGAAAAGCATAAAAAATAAAAATGGAAAAATTTTAATAGCAGTCTGAAAGATCTCACAGATAACATCAAGCAGCTCAATTTTGGCATTATAACAGTCCTAGGAAGGAAACAAAACAAAACAAAAAAACAGAGAATCAGTAATGTATTTGAAGATATTATGGTTAAAAAATTCCCAAGCATTAAGAAGAAAACAGTCAGGCATAGGAAGCATGGAGGATCCCAAAGATGAGTCCATGGAGATCTACACCGAGACACAACACAAAAATAAAGACAAAGATAATTTTAAAGGTGACAACAAAGAGTCATATTCAAATAAATCCTCAAAAACCATCAACTGAGTTTTCTACACAACTTTTGGAGACCAGAAGAAAGTAGCATGATATACACAAAGTCCTACAAGGCAAATATCTGAAAAGTAGAATACTCTGAACAGTAAAATTATCATTTAGAATAAAAGAGATTCCTTCTCAGGTAAGCAAAAATTGAAAGAATGCATCAGCACTGAACCTATCATATAAGAAATGTTGAGGAGTCTGCTCTAATGTAAAATATAAAGCAAAGAAAAACTGCACTAGCAAAGGCACACACACACACACACACACAGTAAGGTAAACATTATTTAAATAAGACAGTATATAGATTAGTATATAGATGAAACAGAAAAGAAAAAAGAATGGAAAGAAGTGAAGACAACCTCAGAGACCTCTGGGACAATATTCAATGCCCCAACATTCTAAAAATAGGTGTCCCAGAAGAAGATAGAAAGGGAATTGAAGTATTTACTTCAGGTGAAAATAATTGAATCCTTGCTTAAAATGGGGAATGAATAGCCACAAACTCCAAGAAACCCACAGAGCTCCAAACAGGATAGATCCAAGATGAAACACCCCAAGACACATATTAATCACACTAACAAAAGTTAAACACAAAGAACAAATATTAAAAGCTGCAGGAGAAAAACAACAAATAATACACAAGGGGATCCCCATAAGGATAGTAGCTGATGTTTCAATAGAAACTCTTCAGGCCAGAAAGGAGTGGCAGAAAATACTCAAAGTGATAAAAGAGAAAAACTTACAACCAAGATTACTTTACCCAGAAAGGATCTCATTCAGATATTAAGGAGAAAGCAAAAGCTTTACAGACAAGCAAATGCCGAGAGAATTCAGTAACACCTAACCAACTCTTCAAAATGCTAAAGGATCTTCTCTAGACAGGGAACACAGTAAAGCTTTATAAAAGCAAATCCAAAACAACAAATAAATGGTAACTCGATCATACTCACCAATAATAACTTTAAATGTAAATGGATTCAATCCTCTAACCAAAAGACAAAGACTAGCTGAATACTTACAAAATGAAACATCTAAATATGCTGTCTACAAGAGACCCACCTCAAGCCTCAAGGGACACATACAGACTGAAAATAAGGGGATAGAAGAAGATATTTTATGCAAATGGAGGCCAAAAGAAAGCAGAAGTAGCAGTACTCATATTAGATAAAATAGACTTTGAAATAAAGACCATGATAAAAGACAAAGGACACCACATAATGACCAAAGGATCAATCACAGAAGAGGATATACATATATATATATACACACACACCCCACATAAGAGAAGACTTCCCTGGTGGCTCAGACAGTAAAGCATCTGCCTACAGTGTGGGGCACCCGGGTTCAATCCCTGTGTCGGGAAGATCTCCTGGAGAAGGAAATGACAATCCACTCCAGTATTCTTGCTTGGAAAATATCATGGATGGAGGAGCTACGGTCCATAGGGTTGCAAAGAGTCAGACACGACTGAGCGACTTCACTCACTTCACTCAACATGAGAGCCTCAATGAATAAGGCAAGTGCTAGCAAGTTTGAAAGGGGAAATTAATAGTAAAGTAATAATAATAGTGGACTTTAATAACCCACACACGCCTATGGATAGATCAAGCAAGCAGCAATCAGCAAGGAAACACAAGCTTTAAAAGATACAATAGACAAGTTTGACCTAATGTGTATCTATAGGGCATTTCATCCACAAACAAAAGATTTCTCAAGGGAACACAGAACTTTTTCCAGGATAGATTATATCCTGGCCATAAATCAAGCCTTCATAAATTTAAACAAAAAAAACATTGAAATTATTTCAAGTGTCTTTTCTGATCAGTGTGGTAAGATTGGATATCAACTAAAGGGGAAAAAAAGCTATAAAACCTACAAACATATGCTGGGTAAACATCACACTTCTGATTAACCAACAGAACACAGAAGAAATCAGAAAAGAAATCAAAATATGCATAAAAACAAATGAAAATACAACCCCAAACCTGTGGGATTCAGTAAAAGCAGTGCTAAGAGGGAGGTTCATGGCAATACAAGCCTACATCAAGAAACAAGATAAACATCAAACAAAGAACCTAATTTTATACCTAAAGCAACTAGAAATGGAAGAACCCCAAAGCAGTAGAAGGAAAGATATCATAAAAATCAGAAGAGAAATAAAGAATACTATAGCAAGGATCAACAAAACTAAATGCCCTTTCTTGGAGAAGATATATAAAATAGACCAATTGTTAGCCAGACTCATAAAAAAACGGAGAAGAACCAATTCAATAAAATTAGAATGAAAATGGTGAAACACAGTAGACAACACAGAAATACAAAGAATCATAAGAGAACACTATGAGCAATCATATGCCAATAAAAAGGACAACTGGGGAGAAATGGACAAATTCTAGAAAAGTATAACTTTCAAAAACTGAACCATGAGGAAATAGAAAATTTTAACCAATACTTCACAAACACACAAATCAAAACTGTAATAAAAATCTTCCAACAAACAAAAGGTCAGGACCAGATGGCTTCATGGGTGAATTCTACTAACAATTTAGAGAGAAGCCAACACCTATCCTACTCAAACTCTTTCAGAATATTGCAGAGGAAGGTAAACTCCCAAATGCATTCTATGAGGGCACCATCATCCTAATACCAAAACCAGACAAAGATGTCACAAAAAGAAAAAAAAAGCCAATATCACTGAATGAACGTAGATGGAAAAATCCTCAACAAAATTCTAGGAAACATAATCCAACAACATATTAAAAAAAATCATACATCATGACCAAAGGGGCTTTATTCCAGATTTGCAAGGATTCTTCAATATTTGCAAATCAATGTGATATACCTTATTGACAAGTTGAGAGATAGAAAGCGTATGATTACCACAATACATGCAGAGAAAGCCTTTGACAAAATTCAACACCCATTTACGATGAAAGTCTCAGAAAACAGGAATAGAAGGAACGTAGCTCAACATAATAAAAGCCATATATAACAGCCCCACAACAAACAATATCCTTGATGTGAAAATTTGAAAGCATTTCTTCTAAAAACAGGAACAAGACAAGGGTGGTCATTCTCACCACTACTATTCAACATGGTTTGAAAGCCCTAACTCCAGAAATCAGAGAAGAAAAAGGAAAGAAATCCAGCTTGGAAATAGGAAGTAAAACTCTCACTCTGTTTGCAGATAACATGATCATATACATAGGAAACCCTAAAGATACAACCGGAAAATTACTAGAGCTGATCAATGAATATAGTAAAGTTGCAAGATATACAGTTAATACATATAAATCTCTTAAATTCTTATACACTAACAATGAAAAAAACAGAGAAATTACAGAAAGGATCCAATACACCATTGTAATGAAAAGAATAAAATATTAAAAATTTACCTAAGGAAACAAAAAGACCTATGTATAGAAAACTATGAAATACTGATGAAAGAAATCAAAGATGATACAAATAGATGGAGAAATGTACCATGTTCATGGATTGGAAGAATCAGTATAGTGAAAATGAATATAACTACCCAAAGCAATCTACAGATTCAATGCGATCCCTATCAAGTTATCAATGGTATTTTTCAACAAACTAAAACAAATACTTTCACAGTTTGTATTGGAAACACTAAAAACCTCGAATAGCCAAAGCAGTCCTGAGAAAGAAGAATGGAACTGGAGGAATCAACCTATTTGATTTCACACTGTACTACAAAGCTACAGTCATCAAGACAGTACGATAATCAAAGAGAGAAATATAGATCAATGGAACAAAATGGAAAGCCCAGAGATCAATCCACACACGTATAGACACATTTTTGACAAAAAAAAAATACAATGGAGAATAAACAATCTGTTCATCAAATGGTGCCAGGAAAACTGGTCAACCATGTGTAAAAGAAGGAAACTAGAATAATTTCTATCACTGTAACAATAAACTCAAATGGATTAAAGGTCAAAATGTATGACCAGAAAGTATAGAACTCTTAGAAGACAACATAGGCAGAACACTCTCTGACATAAGTCACAGCAACATCCTCCATGATCCACCTCCCAGAGTAATGGAAACAAAAACAAAAATAAACAAATGGGACCTAATTTAACTTAAAAGCTTTTGCAGAAAGAAGGAAACTATAAGCAAGGTGCAAAGGCAGTGTTTAGGATGGGAGAAAGTAATAGGAAATGAAAGAACTGACAACGAATTAATCCGCAAAATATACAAACAGATTATGGAACTCGGTACCAGAAAAATGAAGAACCAGGGGAAAATGGGCCAAAGAACTAAAAATACATTTGTCCAAATATATATAGATGGCTAGTAAACACAGGAAAAGATGCTCAGCTTCACCCGTTTTTCAGTTCAGTTCAGTCACTCAGTCAAGTCTGATTCTTTGTGACCCCATGAACCACAGCGCACCAAGCCTCTTTGTCCATCACCAACTCCTGGAGTTCACACAAATTCATGTCCATTGAGTGATGCCATCCAACCATCTCATCCTCTGTCGTCCCCTTCTCCTTCTGCCATCAATCTTTCCCACCATCAAGGTCTTTTCAAATGAGTCAGATCTTCACATCAGGTGGCCAAAGTATTCGAGTTTCAACTTCAACATCAGTCCTGCCAATGAATATTTAGGACTGATCTCATTTAGGATGGACTGGTTGGATCTCCTTGCAGTCCAAGGGACTCTCAAGAGTCTTCTCCAACACCATAATTCAAAAGCATCAATTCTTCCACGCTCAGCTTTCCTTATAGTCCAACTAGCACATGCATACACAACTACTGGGAAAACCATAGCCTTGACCAGACAGACCTTTGTTGACAAAGTAATGCCTCTGCTCTTTAATATGCTGTCTAGGTTGGTCTTAACTTTCCTTCCAAGGAGTAAGCATCTTTTAATTTCATGGCTTGAAATCACCATCTTCATTGATTTGGAGCCCCCCCAAAATAGTCTGCCACTGTTTCCCCATCTATTTGCCATGAAGTGATGGGACCAGATGCCATGATCTTAGTTTTCTGAATGTTGAGCTTTAAGCCATCTTTTTTACTCTCCACTTTCGCTTTCATCAAGAGGCTCTTTAGTTCTTCTTCACTTTATGCCAAAAAGGTAGCGTCATCAGCATATCTGAGGTTATTGATTTTATCCTGGCAATCTTGGTTCTAGCTTGTGCTTATTCCAGCCCAGCGTTTCTCAGGATGTACTCTGCATATAAGTTAAATAATCAGGATGACAATATACAACCTTGATGTAATCCTTTTCCTATTTGTAACCAGTCTGTTATTCCATGTCCAGTTCTAACTGTTGCTACCTGACCTGAATACAGGTTTCTCAAGGGGCAGGTCAAGTGGTCTGGTATTCCCATCTCTCAGAATTTTCTACAGTTTATTGGGATCCATAGAGTCAAAGACTTTGGCATAGTTAATAAAGCAGAAATTATTAGAGAAATTCAAATCAAAGCCACAAAAATGTATCATCTCACATCGGTTAGACTAGCTGCTATCAAAGAGTCTACAAACAAAAAATGCTGGATAGAGGGTGGAGAAAAGGGAACCCTCTTACAGTGTGGTAATACAAACTGGTGCAGCTTCTATGGAGAACAGTGTGGAGATTGCTGAAACAACTGGATATAGAACTGCCGTATGACCCAGAAATCTCACTGCTTGTCATACACAGAGCAAACCAGAATTGAAAGAGTCACATATATTCCATTGTTCTTTGCAGCACTGTTTAGAATAGCTAGGACATGGAAGCTACCTAGATGTCTATTGTCAGTTGTGGTACATAACTTCCTCTATAAGGAAACTGTGGTACATATAAACAATTGAGTAATAACTCAGCTATAAAAAAAGAATTCATTTGAGTCAGTTCTAATAAGATGAATGAAACTTGTGTGATGTAAGTCTGAAAGAGAAATGCCAATACAAATAAAGTATATGAACATATATGCGGAAGTGGGAATGATGGTAACAGCCATCCTATATGCAATGCAGATATAAAGAGCAGTTCTGGACTATGTTTGAGAAGGCAAGGACAGATGTTGAGGGAAGAGCATTAAAACGTATATTTGGTTCCAAATAGGAAAAGGAGTATATCAAAGCTGTATATTGTCACCCTGATTATTTAACTTATATGCTGAGTACCATGAGAAACGTTGGGCTAGAGGAAGCACAAGCTGAAATCAAGATTGTTGGGAGAAACATCAATAACCTCAGATATGCAGATGACACCACCCTTATGGCAGAAATTGAAGAAGAACTAAAGAGCCTCTTGATGAAAGTGAAAGAGGAGAGTGAAAATGTTGGCTTAAAGCTCAACATTCAGGAAACTAAGATCATGGTATCTGGTCCCATCACTTCATGGCAGATAAATGGGGGAAACAGTGGAAACAGTGGCTGACTTTACTTTTCTGGGCTCCAAAATCACTGCATATGGTGATTGTAGCCTTTTTCTTGGAAGGAAAGTTATGACCAACCTAGGCAGCATATTAAAAAGCAGAGACATTACTTTGCCAACAAAGGTCCGTCTAGTCAAGGTTATGGTTTTTCCAGTAGTCATGTATGGAGGTGAGAGTTGGACTGTAAAGAAAGCTGAGCGTGGAAGAATTGATGCTTTTGAATTGTGGTGTTGGAGAAGACTCTTGAGGATGGACTGGTTGGATCTCCTTGCAGTTCAAGGGACTCTCAAGATGTTCATTGGAAGTTCTGATGTTGAACTGGGGTTCATTGGAAGGACTGATGTTGAAGTTGAAATTCCAATACTTTGGTCATCTCATGCAAAGAGCTGACTCATTTGAAGAGACCCTGATGCTGGGAAAGATTGATGGCAGGAGAAGAAGGGGACGACAGAAGATGAGATATTGGATGGCATCATTGACTCGATGGACATGGGTTTGGGTGGACTCTAGGAGTTGGTGATGGACAGGGAGTCCTGGCATGCTGAGGTTCATGGGGTCACAAAGAGTCGGACATAACTGAGCGACTGAACTACCCTAAGTGAAATGATCAGTGAAAATTTGATGCATGAAGCAAGGCACTCAAAGCAGGTGCTCTGGCACAACTCAGAAGGATGTGGTGGAGAGGGGTTCAGGATGGGGGCGGTCACATGTGCACCCGTGGGTGATTCATGTTGATGTATGGCAAAAAACCACCAAAATATTGTAAAGTTAAAATTATCCTACTGTTAAAATTAATTAATTAAAAAAATAGGTTTGTATTGGGAGATTTACTGTTTTTCCATGATATTTCTAGCTCTGTATTTGCTTTTTCTCACCTCCTGGAATACAGCCTAATTTTAAGTGTGGGTTGGAATTCAAGTTTTTTCAGTTTTTTTTCTAAGAATGTTTCTAGTATTGGGCATATGTGTGAAGTTTTTGATTTCCTGTTATACACAGGTACTTTTCAAACCACTTTTTCATATGTATCTTTCCTAACTTCTGTACCTAGTTGTATTTTCTATCTGTGTGCTGATGCTTATCCTGTTTTTTATTTTATTTTTTTTTTAACCTGAGGTAGCTAAGTGCTGTATATTTGCCTTTAAAGTTTTTGACAAAATCTCCTCTTCTTTGAAGTAAACTTAAAGGCAGGAGGCAGAGACAAGTCCCCAAATCAAAATACACATTCTTTGAGAAGTTTCTGTTTTCCCCAGTGTTACCAGTAGGATATATCAGAATTGGGTTTGATGCCCCCAGGGTAAATCAATAAATTCATACAATAAACTTTCTTAGAAAGAGAACAGCTTCATTAAATGTTTCTTTGTAATTTTTTTCTTTGATTCCTGAGCTCTGAAAAAGTTTATTGTGACAACTTTTGCCAGTCTAATGATTCATTTATAGAAGAGATACAGTGTTTTCTTTTTTAAAAAAAATAACACTTTTTAGATTTGCTCGATCTTCATTGCTGCAGATGAACAGTGATCAGGGGTTACTGTCTAGCTGTAGTAAATGGTCTTATCACAGTAGCTTCTCTTACTGTGGAGCACAGGCTATAGGGTGCTCAGGCTTCAGTGTTTGTGGCATGTGGGCTCAGCAGTTGCGGTTTCCAGGCTCTAGAGCACAGGCTCAGAAGTTGTGGTGCATGGGTTCAGTTGCTCTGGAGAATGTGGGATCCTCCTTGTTCAGGGATTGAACCCATATCTCCAGCATCAGCAGGTGGATTCTTTACTACTGAGTTACTAGAGAAGCTGGCAATGTGCTTTTAAAGTACATAACTTTATCATCTTTGGCAAGACCACTCCAGTGATTGATGAGTAATATTATAATATAAACTAAATGCTTTGTTTTATTATTCATTGTAAACAATTTGAATCACTTGTGTGTGGCTATAATGATTGTGCATGCTGTTTATATTTTTTAAATAATTTAAAATTGTAAAGAATATAAACTTTTAGAAACACTTGGAAAGGCAAGATATGAATCCATGTATAATTTCAGGAAATTATTTTTTAATCAAAATTTTGATTGCTGTGACTTTTTGGGTTCTAAGTCCTTAAATAATTCTGAAAGTACTTAGACTTATTTCTTAAGTATAGGCTTGTAGGCATTGATTTGGATAGACAAATCTTAAATGTATTTTCTTGGTCTTTAAAATATTGTAAATTTTCAAGTAGATTTTTACTGTTTATTTGTGATATTACTAATGTATTAATATTTTTGTTGATTCATTAACCTATGTGAAATAAGTTCATAATCATTAGTATTATTAACAAATGTGGAAATAATTTGAACTGTTTAATTTTTTTTAAATAAATTAAAATCTTAAATTAAATTAAATTTTAAATTAATTTTTAAAAAAATTTTAAATAACTTTAAATCATTGTTTTTAAACTTTAGTTTTAGTAAGCCACATATGCTTTTAATTTTTCAGAGTGTTGAATATCTTTGTTCCTACAATTTATCTGCAAATTTATATAAACAATTGAAGCAACTTTGTGAAGACCAAATCAAAGCACAAATTCATCAATTTAGAGGTATCCTTTTGTGAAACTACAGGCTTTAAATTATCTTCCTTTTCTTTCAAACATTTTAATATTATATCATTCATAATTTCGATAAATGGTAAAAATGGGAAATTTTATTTTTAATTTTCATTTTGCATATCTAAAGGTTCTCTAGGGAGTTAATAAAAAATAACCTTTCCCCCCATATTTATTTGTTTTTGCTTTTGGGTCAAAATTTGTATGTCAGGTCCTGCTGAGTGGAATAATTCATTTGATTGTGTATACTTAATGAATTTCATTACATGTTCTGTTTACATTTAGAGATGCTTAGATTTCTGCTTATCATTAAGCAGTTCACTAATTATCGTTTTTAAGACTTTTAGATGCATAATGTATGCTGTTTTATAAAATTTATATATATACAGACTTTTTCTTAACATTACCCCATGGATTCTCTGGATAGTGTCCATTTTCTAAAGACAATGGATAAATGCTGGCAAAATCATGGCAGACATGGTAAGAGTAAAAACTATATTTACTTGAAAGTAAAAATATAGAATGTGCTAAATAATGTATGTTTTAAAAAAATCAGAAATAAGTAAAAATGTGTATAGAAGTGCTTTTATGGTAGTCATTTATTCTCAATTCTTTAAAGTTCTATTCATTCATTTAAAATTAGAAAAATCTGGGTTTCTTTCAAAGAAAGATAATTATATATATTTTTAATGTATTTATTTATCTATTTGTTTACTTTACAATATTGTATTGGTTTTGCCATATATTGACATGAATCCGCCATGGGTGTCAATGTGTTACCTTTCCAGACCCCTCCTCCCACCTCCTTCCCCAACCCATCCCTCTGAGTCATCCTGGTGCACCAGCTCCAAGCACCCTGTACCATGCATCAAAACTGGACTGCCGATCCGTTTCACATATAATTTACATGCTTCAGTGCCATTCTCCCATATCATCTCGCCCTCACCCTCTCGCATGGAGTCCAAAATACTGTTCTATACAACTGTGTCTTTTTTGCTATCTCACATACAGGATTATCTTTACCGATTTACTATATTCCGCATATATGCGTTAGTCTACTGTATTGGTGTTTTTCTTTCTGCCTTGCTTCACTCTGTACAATAGGCTCCAGTTTCATCCACCTCATTAGAACTGATTCAAATGTATTCTTTTTAATGGCTTAGTAATATTCCATTGTGTATATGTACCACAGCTTCCTCATCCATTCGTCTGCTGATGGACATCTAGATTGCTTCCATGTCCTGGCTATTACAAACAATGCTGCGATCAACACTGAGGTACATGTGTCTCTTTCAATTCTGGTTTCCTCCGTGTTTATGCCCAGCAGTGGGATTGCTTGGTCATATGGCAGTTCTATTTCCAGTTTTTTGAGGAATCTCCACCCTATTCTCCACAGTGGCTGTACTAGTTTGCATTCCTACCAACAGTGTATTAGGAGAAAATCCACACCCTCTCCAGCATTTATTGCTTGTTGACTTTTGGATAACAGCCATCCTACCTGGCATGAAATGATACCCTATTGTGGTTTTGATTTGCACTTCTCTGATAATGAGTGATTTTGAGCATCTTTTCATGTGTTTGTTAAGACATCTGTATGTCTTCTTTGAAGAAATGTCTGTTTAGTTCTTTGGCCCACTTTTTGATTGGGTCATTTATTTTCCTGGAATTGAGCTGCAGGAGTTGCTTGTATATTTTTGAAATTAATTATTTTTCCATTGCTTCCATCCCATTCCAAAGGCTGTCTTTTCACCTTGCTTATAGTTTCCTTTGTTGTGCAGAAGCTTTTAATTTTAATTAGGTCCCATTTGTTCATTTTTGTTTTTATTTGCATTATTCTGGGAGAGGGGTCATAGAGGATCCTGCTGTGGTTTATGCTGGAGAATGTTTTGCCTATGTTTTCCTCTAGGAGGTTTATAGTTTCTGGTCTTACATTTAAGATCTTTAATCCATTTTGAGTTTATTTTTGTGTGTGGTGTTAGAAATGGTCTAGTTTCATTCTTTTACAAGTGGCTGATCAGTTTTCCCAGCAACACTTGTTAAAGAGATTGCCTTTTCTCCATTGTATATTCTTGCCTCCTTTGTCAAAGATAAGGTGTCCACAGGTGGGTGGATTTATCTCTGGGCTTTCTATTTTGTTCCATTGATCTACATTTCTGTCTTTGTGCCAGTATCATACTGCCTTGATGACTGTGGCTTTGTAGTAGAGCCTGAAGTAAGGCAGGTTGATTCCTCCAGTTCCAATCTTCTTTCTCAAGATTTCTTTGGCTATTCGAGTTTTTTTTTTTTCGTATTTCATACAAATTGTGAAATTATTTGTTCTAGTTCTCTGAAAAATATCGTTGTTAGCTTCATAGGGATTGCATTGAATCTATAGATTGCTTTGGGTAGTATATTCATTTTCACTATATTGATTCTTCTAAGTTCTAACCATCTCACCTATTCAAAATACTTTCCTCATCTGTCTTTGGTTTCCTCAGATATTTGATCATGTTTCTTACTATAGCTTTTAAAAAGTTTAGTTATTATTTCCTTATATCATTTCTAATAATATGAATAATTTAAAATTTATATTAATATATAACTGAGAAATAACATTGTAAATTTAAAATGTAAAATGCCATGATTTGATGCATTATATGTTGCAGAATTGCTTCATGTTATATATAGCATTAGCCAAAGCCTCTATCATATGACATATCTATTATTTATTTATTAAATAAAAATTATTATTATTTATTTATTTATTTATTTATAAATAAATTTATGTGCTGGGTATTCATTGCTGCATGCAGTGTTTAGCTGTGGCTGGCAGAAGCTTCTCTTGTTGCAGAGCATGGACTTAAGGCACATGGGCTTCAGTAGGTTTGGATCATGTCTTAGTTGTTTTGCATCATGTGAGATTTTAGTTCCCAGACCAGGGGTCAAATTTGTATACATACATTGTTAGGAGAATTCTTAAAACCGCTTCTTGACCACCGCTTTCCTGAAATTAAAGGGTTTTTTTCCATCAATTTTAGAAGTATAAAGGGAACTTGAGACAAAATGTTTGAAAATTGCTGTTCTAGCCTATGTTCAAATTGTAATTAACTTAGACAGATAATATATTCATAATAAAAAAATTATCTCTGCTGTTATTTGTGTCTCCAAAAAAAGTTACAGGATCTTAATATTTGTTATGTAGTCTTGGCATAAGTAATCATTGCTGTTAAATATAATTCTTATTTTTGTTTTACTATCTGAAATTCAATATTTCTTATATTTTCATTCTAATGTTGTACTCAGAGATTTTTCAAAGTTTTTTTTTTTGGTCAAACTATTTTTAGCATTGATACTGATATAGCAGTAGTTTTTTTTAATTAATTAATTTTAATTGGGGGACAATTACTTTACTATTGTGATGGCTTTGCTATACAATGACATGAATCAGCCACTGGTGTTTTTATTTAGATAATATTTTTATAAACTTCCTTCATGTATCTCTAGTAATTTTTACCTTTTAAGGAGGAATCTAGTTAGAAGTAATGTGAAATGAATAAAGATTGAAGGATTATCTTTCCAAAACAAATATATTACTATATAAGTTTGATTTAGCAGTTTGATAGTTGAATTTATAATTGCGAAAGCTAATGTGCCTTTCTTTAATATTAGATGTCATTTGTTGTTGTTGTTTAGTCACTCAGTTGTGTCCAGCTGTTTGCGACGCCATGGGATTTCCCAGGCCAAAGATACTGGCATGGTTAACCATTTCCTTCTCTCTGTGTGCATGCATGCAAAGTTGCTTCCATTATGTCTAACTCCTTGCAAACCTATGGACGTAGCCCACCAGGCTCCTCTGCCCATGGGATTCCCCAGAAAGAATACAGAAGTGTGTTGCCATTCCCTTTTCCAGGGGATCTTCTTGACACTTCTTGACAGTATGAAACTATGAAATCCATGTCTTCTGTGTCTGGCAGGTGGATTCTTTATCACTAGCCACATATTCTATAGGTGAATAATAATTTAAGGAAAACAAATATTTCATATATGATGTTTTCTCTTTATTATATTTTTGACAGATCATGATTAGGAACATTTTTATGTTCCTAGATAGAACTTAAGTGTTTCAGATTTCAACGCTGTCTTCCATTTGGTAAGGGTGTCAATAATTACTTTAAGAGAATTGTTATATATAATTTATAATTATGTGTTTTATCTCTCCTAGATGAAGTAAATAATATCAAGAGAAAAACAGTTTTCAAAATCTATGTTTCTGTGTATCTATCATAATATTTCAAAGTATGTTTCAAAATGATAGTAGCAAAGCTGTAGGTATTTATGCTTTCCATTTAGTATTCATTAACTGTCTTATTTAGGAAACTTACTAGGTCTAGAATAATATTCTAGGGTAATGAATCACATTTCACATGCTTTGTTATAAAAAAAAATGAGAGAGTCACTAAATCAATAAACAGTTGTGCTTATTAAGGTTAAAAATATGTGGAACCTAAAATAAGGCAAGTTTAGTAAACTTTAAATTTATTATAAAGGTTGCTTTTAAAAACTGTCAAACTGTATTATATGTCTGACAATATATTTTATTTAGTATGAATGTTTATGTGTTTTGATTGATTATTGACAATTAAAACAGAAAGTTATTTTGTTTTAACTGTATTATTGTCATTAAGATTTATAACATATTTTTATTGCTTTTGTTAAACGTTTTTAACATTTTTATTCAGTATTTTTTTGTTTTAGGGATATGTGGATTGAATTATTTAAAACGTATATAATTTGTGATCAGAAAGTCCAGAGCAGGACTATAGATGGAATTCTTCTTTTAATTGAAAGAGAAAGAAATGGTGAAATGGTTGATCGATGTTTGATTCAAAGGCTTTTAACAATGCTTTCTGATTTGCAGGTTAGTAATTACTTAACTTCTAAGAAATTGAAACATTTCTAAACTGATATTTTAAAGATAAGCTTTAACTTGAGTTTCTTTAATATATTATATCTTAGATTTACAAAGAATCTTTTGAGAATAAATTCTTAGAAGAAACAAGCAGATTCTATGCAGCAGAGGGAAGAAAGCTAGTGCAAAAAAAAGAGGTACTTGAAATTAAGATATAGCTTAATCCTTTCATGATTAATAAAGTAGATCATTATTTATATTTCCTATGTATGTTTTCATATGTTTCACATGCTGTTACTTTTACTAAATTTAATTTTTTTATTGGTCACATTTGCTGAAGTTTTGTTAATTTATTGATCTGTATTATGGACCAGATTACTGTTGACTATTGTCTGTTGTCTTTCTCGTGTCTGCTTTATTAAATTCTTTACTTCCTTCTCTTGCTTTGGGGTTAATCTGCTAATTTTTCTGGTGTTTTCAAGTTGAGGGTTGGGTTATTATTTTGAATCTTTCTTTTTTAATGTAGACTTTTACAACTGCAGTTTTCCTCTGCATTCCTTAAATTGTGGAATATAGTGTCTTCTCTTCCACATGTTAAAATACTTTTCATTTTTCCTTCTGATTTCTCCTTTGACACATAGATATTTATAAATGTTTTCGGAATGTATTTGTTAATTTTTGAGAATTTCCCAAATGTCTTTTTTTAAAAATTTTACTGCCTTTTCATTATAGAATACATTTTGGTTTTAATCCTTTAAAATGTATTGACTTGTTTAGTGGCCTGATGCAGTTGATCCTTGCTAATTTTAGCATTGCTCAATTTTTCTGTTTCTTTGCTGATTTGTGTGTGTGTGTGTGTGTGTGTGAGTGTGCAATCCTATATGTAATGTAATGCTTTGGCCACCTGATGCAAAGAGTTGACTGATTTGAAAAGACCTTGATGCTGGGAAGGATTGAAGGTGGGAGGAGAAGGGGACGACAGAACATGATGGTTGGATGGCATCACCGACTCAATGAACATGAGTTTGGGTCAACCCCAGGAGTTGGTGGTGGACAGGGAAGTCTGGAATGCTAGAGTCCATGGGGTCGCAAAAAGTCAGACATGACAGAGTGACTGAACTGAACTGAATGTACATATATTTACTTAATGTATCATCTCCTGTATATCATATATATGAACACAATATATGTAGAGTTTTGAAGTTGCCAGGTGCTTTCATTGAATTATAAATCTCTCTGCTACTTTTTGATAGCCTTTGTTTCATGTATTTCCCAGTTTTATTATAGTTATATTACAACCTCAAACCACATTTATTTACAAGTATTATGCAGTTTTATAATGTTTGACACTCTTACTCAAGAAATGAACTGATCATTTAGGTGTTTTTCAACAACATTAAACTAAACTAGTGTAAAATATGAATGTTTGTTTGCTTTAGTGCTTACATATACATTTATGCATGAAAGTCCTACGATTTTGGGTAAACAGGAAGGTTAAAATTTTATTTTCAGATTCCTGGGTGTCTTTACCACATAAAGAAGCTTCTTGAAGAAGAAGCAGACAGAGTTAGAACTTACTTATGCCTGAACACACAGTAAGAATTAT
This sequence comes from Okapia johnstoni, assembly GCA_024291935.2. Taxonomy (NCBI): domain Eukaryota; kingdom Metazoa; phylum Chordata; class Mammalia; order Artiodactyla; family Giraffidae; genus Okapia; species Okapia johnstoni. The sequence goes on from JAGTYA010000043.1 coordinate 36,136, forward strand.
GTGTTTATTTATACTTTCAATTCTCTTGTTATTTAAACAGGTCACTTCTTGTTTCCCTCTCATTTTTTCTCCCTCTCTCCTTTATTTCAATCATAAGAGTGCCAAATGAATAGTTATTTCTTCCAATGTTTATTTTTAAGATTTTTTTTATGAATTAGAGTAGAAGAATAAGTTTGGGAAAATCTCCTGTTGATGTATGTCTAATTAATGATAAAAGAATATTTTTTATATAGAGTAGATGTCTGTTATTACCAAATTACCTTCAGGAAGAAATGACAATTATAATCTATATTGAAACCAGAGAAGTTCTTGCAATGAGTATTGATGGCTCTGAAGACCAAACTAGCAATTTTACGGCACTGATACGTGAGGAACAATACAAAACAAGAAGGCAAGCTTGATGACATAAATTTTGGAAAGCAGTTTGAACTCTCTTGTATAAGAAAAAATTTGTAACTTAAAAACCTTTTTTTTTAACAGGAAGATATTAATTGCAATTGTGGAAAAGAAGCTTCTTGGTGAACATTTATCAGCAGTTCTTCAGAAAGGTAAAAAAGAAAATATACATTATGAAAAAGATAGTTAAAAGGGAAAACTTAATTATTAAATACTGTATTTTGTGTCATAGTTCTTATTTTAAATGGATACATAAAATGAAACATCTGTATTTTTTTCTCATTTTCAGAAACTGTACTGTAAAAATATTCCTCATCCAAGGTTTCTCTTAGTACAGTAAAAAAAAAAGTTTTTAACGTAATAGTAATGGTTGAAAAGGCTGGTTTTGGCTCTATTATTAAGATCGGGGATCATGAGCACAGAAGTTATTCTTTTTCCAACTTTATATTGTCTTCACATAAAGTCGATATTTGCTCAATATATATGTTTTGAGTTCTATGCTTGTCGCGAAACATAAGTGGGTTTGGTACTTAGACAAAGAAGACTGATGCTTTAGACAATCTGATTAAAGGTGGGATATAAACAGAAACCTAAAATTGAAGAGTCAAATCATCGAGAGGAGGCACTGGGCCTACTGTTATCCTAGAAACAATGATAATAATAAAAAAAATATTGCATATTTAGAGCAAAATTGGAAAGTTTGTATTACTGAAATACAGTGAGTAGAATTTATAGACTTATGGATATTTTAAATTGAGAAGGTATAAGTAGTTAACCATGTGGGACTTTGAAGAATTTGATTGTGCTTTAGGCATAATTGAAATGTTTCAGCAGAGAAAGGTTGAATAAAAGTGTTTTGACCACTTTAGGTATTATTGAAATGTTTGAGCAGAAAAAAGTTGAAGAAAAACGTTTTGACTATGTAGTAATTCTAGTGAGTGTTAACGCCCTAGCCTTAGTTTTGGGGGAAGAAATTACCTAATTAAGCACCTTTATTGTTGGTTAAGGATTTTATTCATCTCTTATTTCCAAATGTTCTTATAATTTTACCTTTTGATTGTGTATGCAATATATATTTGCATATTATCTTTCTTATTTATTTCAATTGATGTGCAGTGCACATATATGAACTGAAATATAACTACTTTTGTGACAAGAATTGTAAAACAGAATAAGGAGAACACAAACGCTGAGTTTTTTTCTGGGTCAAAGGGACATTTACCATATCTGTCATCTGAAAAAGATTTCAAATATTCATGTCTAAAATTAAATGTCAGAGAAAAGCATGTAAGTTTTAAAATTTTAATCAGATTTATTATTTTTTTGTTGTTGGAAGATGATTGCAGTTAGAGAGACCCCCAGGATCATCCCTGAGTGTCAAAATAAACCAAAGAATTTAGAAAAGCTGTTATTCTCTGATTTATGAATTATTACTATGAAAAATATAGCCTTAAGTCAGTAAGGGAAGAGGACCAGGGTCTAAGAGAGTGGGGCATGAATTTCCAGTCTTCTTCTCCCAACAGAGTTGGGTGGGCAAAGCTTAACTCTCCCTGTAATGATAAGTAGTAATATACATACAAACTACTGCCAATCACAGATACTCACTAAGTCTTGGTGTTCAGTGCTTTTATTGAGAAACTGGTTGCATTCATGTGGGTGACGTCCCAGGGACTCATTCCAGACATCAAGCTGGTCTTATTTGGCCCATAGTCCCCACCATAAATTCTTTAGCCTAAGTTTGTTAATACTCTATCTAGCATGACCTGTGTATGGCCCCAGTTAAACCAAACCTTACTGTGCTTGAAATTCTAAGGGCTTATAGGTTATCTCCCAGGATCCATGCAAGGGCTAAAGTTTCTTTAGGCCAGGTTAATGCTTTACTCCCCTTCGTAAATCACAGCCTTGTAGTGGCACACGGGCTTGCATAACTCAATGAATCAATGAGTCATATCATTCAGGGCCATCCAAGATGGATGGGCCATAGTGAAAAGTTCTGACATAGTGTGGTCTACTAGATGTCTAGAATCCCATAAAGAGTTTGAAAAAACAAACAAACAAAAAATATGACACCAGAAGATGAATCCCTCCTTACCCCTCTGGTTAGAAGGTGTCCAGTATTTTTCTGGGGAAAAGTGGAGGGCAGTTAGTAATAAATAGCTCCAGAAAGGATAAAGTGTCTGAGCCAAAGTGGAAATGAAGCAGAATTGTGGATGTGTCTGGTGATGAAAGTACAAAGTCTGATATTGTTAAGAACAATATTGCATAAAACCTGGATTGTTAGGTCCATGAATCAAGGGAAAATGAACACAGTGAAGCAAGAGGTGGCGACATTGAACACTGACATCTAAGGAGTCAGTCAAATTAAATGTATGGGAATGTGAGAATTAATTCGGATTCAAACTATATCTACTACTGTGGGCAAGATCACTTAGAAGAAATGGAGTAGCCCTCAGTCAACAGAAGAGTCTGAAATGAAATACTTGGGTGCAGTCTCAAAAACAATAGAAAGATCTCAGTTTGTTTCCAAGGCAAACCATTCAACATCACAGTAATCCAAGTCTATCCCCCAAACACTTATACCAAAAAAAGCTGAGGTTGAATGATTCTGATGACCTCAAAGACATCTTAAAACTATACCAAAAAAGACGTCTTTTTAATCATAGGGAATTGGAATACAATGATAGGAAGTCAAAAGATACTTGGAGTAACAGGCAACTTTGGCCTTGGAGTACAAAATGAAGCTAGACAAAGGCTAACAGTTTTGTTGAGAAAGCACACTGGACATAGCAAACGTCCTTTTCCACCACACAAGAGGTGACTCTACACATGGAAATCACTAGATAGTTAGTACTAAAATGAGATTGAGTGTATACTTTTTTGCAGCTGAAGATGGAGACATGCTGTAGAGTTAGCAAAAACAAGACCTGGAGCTGATTGTGGCTCAAATCATGCACTTCCTTTTGCAAAATTCAGGCATAAATTGAAACAAGGGAAAATTACTGGACCATTCAGGTATGAATTAAATAAAGTTACTTATTGTATAGTGGAGATGAAAAATAAATTCAAGATCTGATAGACAGGATGTCAGAAGAACAATGGACAAATGTTCATAACATTGTACAGGAGGCAGTGACCAAAATCATTCCACCAAAAAGAAATGAAAGAAAGCAAAGTGGTTGCTTGAGGAGGATTTACAAATAGTTGAGGAAAGAAGAGAAGTGAAATGCATGTGAGACAAACATATACACAACTGAATGCAGACTTCCAGAGAATATCAAGGAAATATAAGAAGGCTTTATTAAATGAACAATGCAAAGAAATAGTGAATAACAATAGAATTGGAAATACTAGAGATCACTTCAAGAAAATTAGAGATACTAAGTGAACATTTCATGCAAGGATGGGCACAATAAAGCACCAAAATGATAAGGACCTAACAGAAGTAGAAGAGCTTAACAATACATGGTAAGAATACACAGAACTTTATGAAGAAGGTCTTACTGACCTGGATAACCATGATGGTGTGGTTACTCACCTAGAGCTAGACATCCTGGAGTGTGAAGTCAAGGGGGCCTTAGGAAGAATTACTATGAACAAAACTTGTAGAGATAATGGAATTCCACCTGACATTTCAAATCTTAAAAGATGATACTGTTAACATTGTGTACTCAATATGCCAGCAAATATGGAAAACTCAGCAGTGGCCACAGGACTATAAAAGATCAATTTTCATTCCCATCCCCAAAAAAGTACGATGCCAAAGAATGTTCCAGCTGTCATACAGTTGTACGCATTTCACATGTTAGCAGGGTAATGCTCAAAATCCTTTAAGCTAGGCTTCCTCAGTATTTGAACTGAGAACTTCTGGATGTACTAGCTGGATTTAGAGAAGACACAGTAACCAGAGATCAAATCGCCACATTCACTGGATCATGGGGAAAGCAAAGGAATTAAAAAAAAAATGTCTACTTCTATTTCATTGACCATGCTAAAGCCTTTGACTGTGTAAACTCTGTGGATCACAACAAACTGGAAAATTCTCAGAGATGGGAATACCAGACCACCTTACCTGCCTTCTGAGAAACTTATATGCAGATCAAAAAGCAAGAGTTAGGACTGGACATGGAACAATGGACTGACTTAGAGCTGGAAAAGTGTGACAGGGCAGTATATTGTCACTCTACTTATGTAAAAAAAATACATATATTTATCAAAATTGTATAACTGATTCACATTTTTGTATACCTGAAACTGATGCAAAATTGTAAATCAGCTATATTTCAAAAAAAATTAAAAAATAAACTTTTAAACATGCAATATTGGCTGACTTTTAGAATATTCACTAGGTGTTACCATGATCGCCCTATGCATATTAGAACAACAAATGATTTTTTAATAAATAAAAAAATTCAGGTGGCCATTATTATTGATTTTTTTGTGTTTAGAAATGTCATTAAACTTCATAACCTAATATATTACCTATTTTATGTTTCTTTATCTTAGTCTTTGTAATAAATTCGAGTTTAAAGTGCAAAAATTATACTTTAGCTCTATTAAAATACTAACCTGGTAATGTGGATGGAGTAAAATCATATGACTTTATGACTTTCCGTTAAGACATGAGAGGTGACTCAGAATAGATAATTTTGTCTCTGAGTTGAAGAATGCTGACAAAATTCTTTAAAAAACCTTTTTTTTTATTCTTATATAATTCCTGGTAGACTTTGCAGCAAGTTCTTTTGAAGAAAAGTAGAGAAAAATAACATAAATGTTATGGGAGAGAACTGAAGAGGTTTCTGAAATTTGTTAAGTCCCCTAAGCATCAAATGACTCTAATATATTGTATTAATATTACCCATTGGGAAATAGTTTATTTTCATATTTCAGGTAAAATTCTAAAAGTCTCACAATACTCAATACTGAGAAGTATTTACTGAAACACATCTTTACTTAAAATCAAATCACTGGTAGTTTTCTAAATATGCATATTGTCTTGAAAAGGTGCTTATTAGTGTTGACATTCAAGCTAGGTTTGTTAGATTTTAAATCCTGATTTTGTCACATTATAGATTTCTTCAAGGCAGATGTATTAGTTTCAATGTTGTGTTCTCACATACAGATATTACCTGTTTCATGGAAATATAAAGATTAGAATAATTAAGAATGTAAAATTTCTTCCCTGTGTCTGCCTTAGTCAATATCTGCTAACTATTTGTGTTAGCTGGTTGTGGTTTAGATTCAAAGCAAATCTATTAAACATACCATTGGATGGAGGTTCATGACATTCTAAGGAGACAGAGATCAGGACCATCCCCAAGAAAGAGAAATGCAAAAAAAAAACCACAAGAAAACAAAAAACAAAATAGCTGTTTAAGGAGCTCTTACAAATATCTGTGGGGAAAAAAAGGGAAGTGAAAAGCAAAGGAGAAAGGAAAGATATACCCATTTCAATGTAGAGTTCCAAAGAATAACAAGGAGAGATAAGAAAGACTTCCTCAGCAATCAGTGCAAAGAAATAGAGGCAAACAACAGATTGGGAAAGACTAGAGATCTCTTCAAGAAAATTAGAGATACCAAGGGAACATTTCATGCAAAGATGCGATCAATAAAGGACAGAAATGGTATGTAGCCAACAGAAGCAGAAGATATTAAGAAGAGGTGGCAAGAATACACAGAAGACCTGTACAAAAAAGATCTTCACCACCCAGATAATCACGATAATGTGATCATACAGCTAGAGCCAGACATCCTGGAATGTGAAGCCAAGTGGGCCTTAAGAAGTATCACTATGAACAAAGCTAGTGAACATGATGGAATTCCAGTTAAGCTATTTCAAATCCTGTAAGATGATGCTGTGAAATTGCTGCACTCAATATGTCAACAAATTTGGAAAGCTCACCAGTGGCCACAGGACTGGAAAAGATCAGTTTTCATTCCAATCCCAAAGAAAGGCAATGCCAAAGAATGCTCAAACTACTGCACAACTGCACTCATCTCACATGCTAGTAAAGTAATGCTCAAAATTCTCCAAGCCAGGCTCCAGCAATACATGAACCATGAACTTCCAGATGTTCAAGCTGGTTTTAGAAAAGGCAGAGGAACCGGAGATCAAACTGCCAACATCCACTGGATCATCGGAAAACAAAGAGTACCAGAAAAACATCTATTTCTGCTTTATTGACTATGCCAAAGCCTTTGACTGTGTGGATCACAAGAAACTGTGGACAATTCTTAAAGAGATGGGAATACCAGACCACCTGACCTGCCTCTTGAGAAACCTGTATGCAGGTCAGGAAGCAACACTTAGAACTGCACATGGAACAGACTGGTTGCAAGTAGTAAAGGGAGTATGTCAAAGCTGTATGTTGTCACCCTGCTTATTTAACTTCTATACAGAGTACGTTATGAGAAACGCTGGTCTAGAAGAAGCACAAGCTGAAATGAAGATTGCCGGGAGAAATATCAATAACCTCAGATATGCAGATGACACCACCCTTACGGCAGAAAGTGAAGAAGAACTAAGGACCCCTTGATGAAAGTGAAAGAAGAGTGTGAAAGTGAAAGAAGAGTGTGAAATAAGTTGGCTTAAAGTTAAACATTCAGAAAACTAAGGTCATGGCATCTGGTCCCATCACTTTAGGGCAGATAGATGGGGAAACAGTGTAAACAGTGGCTGACTTTATTTTGGGGGGCTCCAGAATCACTGCTGATGGTGATTGCAGCCATAAAATTAAAAGACGCTTACTCCTTGTAGGAAACTTATGACCACCCTAGACAGCATATTAAAAAGCAGAAACATTACTTTGTCGGCAAAGGTCTATCTAGTCGAGGCTATGTTTTTTCCATTAGTCATGTATGGATGTGAGAGTTGGACTATAACGAAAGCTGAGCACCAAAAATTTGAACTGTGGTGTTGGAGAAGACTCTTGAGAGTCCATTGGACTCCAAGGAGATCCAACCAGTCCATCTTAAAGGAAATCAGTCCTGGTTGTGCATTGGAAGGCTTGATGTTGAAGCTGAAACTTCAATATTTTGGCCAACCGATGCGGAGAGCTGACTAATTTGAAAATACCTTGATGCTGGGAAAGTTTGAAGGCAGGAGGAGAAAGGGACAACAGAGGATGAGATGGTTAGATGGACAGGGAGGCCTGGCATACTGCAGCTCATGGGGTTGCAAAGAGTTGGACAAGACTGAGAGATTGAACTGAACTTGCAATTATATTCAAGGTGGTCTACTGTAAAATAAATATCAAAATTTCAAGGATAATATAACTGTCATTACTTTAGTTCAGATTTTAAGAGATTTAAATTTTATTTCAACTTTATCATAACTGTTTTAAGTCATTTTTTATTTTACTTATATTCTCTTTTTTCCTCATTCATCAAAGTTTGTTTTGATAACATTTCATCGAGACTATACTATCATTTATGTACTATACTATACTATAATCTCTTTCCTCATGTATATTTCACTTCATGTCATAAGGCAAAGTTAAAAGACTTTCTTGGTGTGTTCGCACATATTTCATTCACAAGTCTCTGAAATGTGTAAGATGTGAATATGTTCTACAGACAATGAGTAAATAATCTTGATATAGGAAGATTACCCTGTGTTACCTGTGTGAGCCCAGTGTAGTTATAAGGGTTCATACAAGAGGGAGGGGTAGGGTATTTATAGTTAGAACAGCAGGTGGAATAACAAAGAAAAAGGAAAAAAAAAAGAAGAATTGAGACCTGCATACACAGATTTAAAGGTAATAGATATATCCTGACCTTAAAGATGGAGGAAGGGAGTGAAGAGGCACACTTTAAAGCTTAAAAAGGTAAATTATTCCTCAGAGCCTCTAGTAAGGAATGTAACTCTGCAAATTCTTTGATCTGCAGATATTCAGATACTGAGTGAAGTAACTCAAGCAGAGAAAGGCAAATACCATGTGAAATTGCTTATTTGTGAGATTAAAAAAAAAAGAGGTACAAGTGAACTTACCTACAAAATAGAAATAGACTCACAGAAGTAGAAAACAAACTTATCGTTACCAAGGTGGGTAAGGGGATCAGTGATAAATTGAAATATTTGGACTGACATATGCACACTACTATATATAAAACATAATAAGAACCTAATGTATAGCACAAGGAACCCTACTTAGTACTCTGCTATGAACTGTATGGCAATAGAATTTTAAAAGATTGGATATACATACACACATATGTGTATTAACTACTTTTCTGTACATCTGAAAGTAACACAACACTGTAAATCAACTATACTGAAATAAAAATCAAACAAAAATAATGACATTCAGAACTCTAAGATACTAAATTTGGATTTTTTTGACTAGTAACTTTATGGTCAAAGTAACTTCATGGCTAGAAAAGTTCCATATAGTCAGGGCTACATAGTCTTCCCAGTAGTCCTGTATGGATATGAGAACTGGACAATAAATAAGACAGAACAATGAAGAATTGATGCTTCTGGTCTGTGGTGCTGGAGAAGACCCTTGAGAGTCCCTTAGAGCGTAAGGAGACCAAACCTAAAGGAATCAGTCAATCCTAAAGAAATCAATCCTTAATACTCACTGGAAGAACTGATGCTGAAGCTGAAGCTCCAATACTTTTGGCCACCTGAAGTGAAGAGTTGACCCATTGGAAAAGACCCCAATGCTGATAAATATTCAGGATAGAAGGAGAAAAGGGTGGTAGAGGATGAGATGGTTGGATGGTGTCACTGATCAGTGGACATGAACTTGGACAAATTGTATTGGACTCTGAGGAAGAAGGTGAGGGTGGGATGTTCTGGGACAATAACATTGAAACAAGTAGATTGTCATATGTAAAGTGGAACACCATTCCATGTTCTATGCATGGGACGGATGCTCAGGGCTGGAGCATTGGGATGACCCAGAGGGATGAGATGGGGAGGGAGGTGGGAGGAGGGTTCGGGAGGGGGAGCACATGTGAACCTATGGCTGATTCATGTCAATGTATGGAAAAAACTACTACAATATTGTAAAGTAATTAGCCCCCAACTAAAATAAATAAATTTATTTAAAAGAAAAAGGTGAAGGACAGGGGAGCCTACTATGTACAGTCCATGGGGTTTCAAAGAGTCAGACACAACTGAACAACAACAAGTTTTTGGTAATTCGTTACAGTTGTCACAGAAAATGAATACAGATTTTTGCTTCTGAATGGACTCTGGGAAGAAACTAGAAGAATTTTGAAGAGTGTGTAGAAGAAACATACTGTCTTTGAGAATGTCTAAATGTTGATAAATATGTCCTCTAAAAAGTGGCATTGGTGAAGAATAGAAAATTATGAGCACATTTTTGTAGATTTTAGAAAACTAGAGACGGTAGGGTGACTGTTTCCTGTGATAGAAAGCTTAGCAGGATTGCAACTTACTTTTAAATGGAGAGTAGTAGAAAGTAGTAGGAAGTAAACTTGCATATTTAGCTGAGGATATTTCCAAGGAAAGTTTTGAAGATGTAGACTGTTTTCTCCTTGCAGTTCATTAAATATGAGAAGTTAGAAAAAAGATTGAGAAACAAAAAAATAAAACAATACTCAAAATGGAATCAGAACATGATAGCTTTGGAAATGCTCGTCCTATTCATATGGCAAATAGTGCTAAATTTGGAGATTCAATCTCAGGAAAACATTCTTTTGAGAGAAAATTGAGGCATTGTTGGGCCTTTCTTAAGATAGTAGAATATTCAGTCAGATATAGTGCTCTTTGAAGAGATAAAATATGTGCTTTCGGGTCTTCCTCAGGCACTTCATTGGTATCTCAGAATAGACATGGGATGATTTAAAAAAGATGCAGTTTTCTAATATAACGTGTCCTCAGGAAATGCATAGGAGACTGCAGGAGTCTTCATAATGGTGTATCTGTAGAAATAGCTTTGATTGAAAGTAGCTGAAAGAATGAAATTAAGGAATATTATTTGACTTCAAGATGCCTATAGGTGGGAATAGGCTGATAAAACTATGCAGTTATAGACAAGTGCTGGCAGAAGCCAAAATTATGGATAAAGAGGATACATAGGTGCAGAAAGCAGAGACTTGAAAAATGGAATATCATTCCCAGGCTTAAAAATCCTATTGCCCTTCTGGATCTTTACATTTGTTTGAATTAGTGAATTCTTGTTTTCTCTCTTTTTCTTTTTTCTTTAGAACAGGAGTGTCTATAGCTGTTCCTGTTCCTACGTTGTAAACTGGAAGCAGATAATTTATTTTCTGGGCTTCCTAGCTGGCTCAGTGGTAAGGAATCCACCTGCCAATTCAGGAGTTGCTGGTTTGATCTCTGGGTCAGGAAAATTCCCTGGGAGAGAAATGGGAACCTACTCTAATATTCTTGCCCGGGATATCCAATGGACAAAGGAGCCTGAAGGGGTGGTCAGAGAAGAGTCAGACAAAACTTAGTGACTAAATAACAACAAAAAATTTCCAGTTTGGCAGTTCCATAGAACTACTGAAGAAGAGTTTTGTTCCATGATGGGTCAAGTTCTCACTAAATTATCAGTCAATTTGATTATGAGTTTTAAAACTTTTGAGATGAGATTTTTACTTAGAATTGATTCTTTAATTGGTTGAGACTTTTATGTAAGTTGGGATGGAGTCAATTTTTTCCACATATAGGATAATGTGAATACTTGTGGGTCAGAGTGTATACAGTAGTAAACAGAACAATATCCCTCAATGTGCAAGTCCTAGGGTGTTGCAGATGTGATTAAATTCATAATGAGAAGATTATTCTGAATATCTGGATGGACTCAAAACCATCACCTGGGTGTGATAAAAGAGGAAGTAAGGAAGATCACTCAGAGTAGATAGGATCATGGAAGCAGAATGTAAAGATAGAGATTGAGATGTAAAGATACTAGATTCAAAGCACACAGATTACTCCTCGAAAATGAAAGAGGCAAGGCAACAAATTATTTCTTAGACTTTCCAGAGAATTCAACTCTAATGACACCCTGATTTCAGTACTTTTGATCTCCAGAACTTTACAGTAATAAATTTGAATTTTCTAGGAATATCAGACCGTGTTACTACTCCATTCAGGTATGACCTATATCAAATCCCTTATGAGTATATGGTGGAAGTGACAAATAGATTTAAGGAACTAGATCTGATAGATAGAGTGCCTGATGAACTATGGACACAGGTTCGTGACATTGTACTATACACAGGGATCAAAACAATCGCCATGCAAAAGAAATGCAAAAAAGAAAAATGGCTGTCTGAGAAGGCCTTACAGATAGCTTGGAAGAGAAGAGAAGCGAAAAGCAAAGGAGAAAAGGAAAGATATTCCCATCTGAATGCAGAGTTCCAAAGAATACCAAGGAGAGATAAGAAAGACTTCCTCAGCGATCAGTGCAAAGAAATAGTGTAAAACAACAGATTGGGAAAGCCTAGAGATCACTTCAAGAAAATTAGAGATACCAAAGGAGTATTTCATGCAAAGATAGCCTCGATAAAGGACAGAAATGGTATGGACCTAACTGAAGCAGAAGATATTAAGAAGAGGTGGCAAGAATGCACAGAAGAACTGTACGAAAAAGATCTTCATGACCCAGATAATCACGATGGTGTGATCACTCACCTAGAGCCAGACATCCTGAAATGTGAAGTTAAGTGGGCCTTAGAAAGCATCACTACGAACAAAGCTAGTGGAGGTGACGGAATTCCAGTGGAGCTATTTCAAATCCTGTAAGATGATGCTGTGAAAGTGCTGCGCTCGATATGCCAGCAAATTTGGAAAACTCAGCAGTGGCAACAGGACTGGAAAAGGTCAGTTTTCATTCCAATCCCAAAGAAAGGCAATGCCAAAGAATGCTCAAACGACCGCGCAATTGCACTCATCTCACATGATAGTAAAATAATGCTCAAAATTCCCAAAGCCGGGCTTCAGCAATACGTGAACTGTGAACTTCCAGATGTTCAAGCTGGTTTTAGAAAAGGCAGAGGAACCAGAGATGAAATTGCCAATATCCGCTGGATCATCGAAAAAGTAAGAGAGTTCCAGAAAAACATCTATTTCTGCTTTATTGACTATGCCAAAGCCTTTGACTGTGTGGATCACAATAAACTGTGGAAAAATTCGAAAGAGATGGGAATACCAGACCATCTGACCTGTCTCTTGAGAAACCTGTATGCAGGCAAGGAAGCAATAGTTAGAACTGGACATGAAACAACAGACTGGTTCCAAATATGAAATGGAGTATGTCAAGGCTGTATATTGTCACCCTGCTTATTTAACTTATGTGCAGAGTACATCAAGAGAAACGCTGGGCTGGAAGAAACACAAGCTGGAACCAAGATTGCTGGGAGAAATATCAATAACCTCAGATATGCAGATGACACCACCCTTACAGCAGAAAGTGAAGAAGAACTAAAGAGCTTCTTGATGAAAGTGAAAGAGAAGAGTGAAAAAGTTGGCTTAAAGCTCAACGTTCAGAAAACTAAGATCATGGCATCTGGTCCCATCACTTCACTGGAAATGGATGGGGAAACAGTGGAAACAGTGTCCGACTTTATTTTTTTGGGCTCCAGAATCACTGCAGATGGTGATGGCAACCATGAAATTAAAAGACGCTTGCTCCTTGGAAGGAAGTTTATGGCCAACCTAGATAGCATATTTAAAAGCAGAGACATTACTTTGCCAACAAAGGTCCGTCTAGTCAAGGGTATGGTTTTTCTAGTGGTCATGTATGGATGTGAGAGTTGGACAGTAAAGAAAGCTGAGCACCGCAGAATTGATGCTTTAGAACTGTGGTGTTGGAGAAGACTCTTGAGAGTCCCTTGGACTGCAAGGAGATCCAATCAGTCCATCCTAAAGGAGATCAATCCTGGGTGTTCATTGGAAGGACTGATGTTGAAGCTGAAACTCCAATACTTTGCCCACCTCATGGGAAGAGTTGACTTATTGGAAAAGGCCCTGATGCTGGGTAGGATTGGGGGCAGGAAGAGAAGGCGACGACAGAGAATGATATGGTTGGATGGCATCACTGACTTGATGGACATGGGTATATACTTCATGTGTACAATAATGTAACATCAGTGTATACTACCAAGTGATCACTCCCACAAGTAAATTTGACCCTCTTTCCATATTACCGCTAGCTACCTGCTAACCTCCTTCCACTCTAGTAAAGGCTCATCTATGTCTTTTTTCAATATAAGCATTTACAGCTAAAAATGTGCATCTTAACATGCCTCTCTGCAACTCATAAGTTTGGTATGCTGTGATTTGTTTTTAAGTATCTAAGTGTATTTTCTAATTTGCCTTGAACTAATTATTTTAAGGTTGTAATATTTCATTTCCACGTAATTGTTGGAAGTTATGTGGATATTAAATTATTTTGCTCTTATTTTTTCATTTCATTCTATTGTGAACAAAAATATATACTTTGATGTTATTCTAGTCTTTAAAATTTGATGTTTTTTATATCCTCATAAATAATGTGAAGATTGCATAATATGCTGCAGTTTTTATCTTCAGATTTATCTAACATTAATAACCATTTTTTGTTCACCATTTGAATGGAACATTTTTTATATTTCCTGTTTTCAGCCTATGTGTATCTTTAGATCTAAGGAGAGTCTCTTGCAGACAGAATATAGATGGATTCTATATTTTTTCTTCTCTGTTCAGCCAACATATATCTTTTGATTCAGTTGTTGACCCAGTTAAAATAACATGAAATAATTAAAGTTACAGAAGTGTATACACCAGTCACTTTGTTAAAATTATTTACATGTTTTCTAGCTTCTTGTTTTTTTTTTCCTTCTTACTGTGTATCCTTTGTGTTTTGACTTTTTAAACAATTAAATCATTTTGTATGTTTCTTTTTCTGTTTTTTTTAACACAAGTTATTCTAGCTAAATTTCAGAAATATTCTAGCTAAATATCAGAAATAATTTACATGTAACATTGTCTAAGTTTTAGGTGAAAAGCATGTTGATTTGATAGATTTATATGGTTGACTCTTGAACAGCATGTGTTTGAACTGTGCAGATCTGCTTGTATGCAGATATTTCAATAAATATCATTGTACTATACTACACCTATATACAAATATTTGGTTGAATCCATGGTATTGAACTGGAGATACTGAGGACTGAATATAGGTCCTGAGCATCTACAGATTTTATCATCTTCCTTGGATCCTGGAGATAATACTCTCTGCATATTAAGGGATGACTGTTAATTTCAAAATGATCATAACCAGAGCATTAGTTTAAATCACAATTTCTGTACATAATTATCTTTTCTGTGCGTGTGGTGACAACATTTAATATCAGTTCTCTTACTGACAATATCATATTGTATCCTTTTTACTTTCAACAGGTTTATACCCTCTAGCTCCACCTGTGTTGTCACAAGTGGCATGATTTCTTCTTTTACAAGAATCAGTTAAACTACATCTTTTTTATCCACTCACTTATCATTGGAAACTTAAGTTGCTTCTCTGTCTTTAATATTGTGAATAAAGCTAGAGTGAACAGGGGTGTGTGATTGACTCCTTGAGATAATGTTTTCATTTCCTTTGGATATATGATCAGTAATGGAATTGCTGGATCATATGATACTGTGCTAAGTCTCTTCAGCTATGTCCAACTCTTTGCAACCCCCTGGACTGTAGCCCACCAGGCTCTCCTATCCATGGGATTCTCCAGGTAAGAATACAGGAGTGGATTACCATTTCCTTCTCCAAGGGATCTTCCTGACCCAAGGATCAAACCCAGGTCTTCTGCATTGGCAGGCAGATTCTTTACCACTAGTGCCACCTGGGAAGTCCCGATTATAAGATAGTTCTGTATTTAAATTTTTGAGAATATATTTTCCATGGTGACTACATTAATTTATATATTTAACAATGGCACCCAGTGTTTCACTTTTTGTAACATCTTTGCCAGTATTATTATTTATCCTTTTGATGATGGCTGTTCTGTCAGCTGTGTGGTAGTATCTCATTGTTGCTTTGATATGCATTTCCTTGTTAATTAGTAATGTAGGGCATATTTTGTGTATCTGTTAGCAACTTGTATGTGTCTTTGGGAAAAGCAACAATTTCATTTCCTTTTTAAAAATTGGATTATTTCATTTTTTTTTTCTTTGGGTTCTATAAGTTCTCTCTATATATTTTGGATATTAGTGTTTTTACAGGTGCATAATTTGGAAATATTTTGTCCATTTCTCAAGATTGCATTTTCATTTTGTATACTGTTTTCTTTTGCTGTATAGAAAATATGTAGCTGGATATAGTCCCAATCTTTGTTTTCCCTTATTTTGTTGCTCTTGCTTTTGATGCCGTATTTAAAAACTTTGTCAAAGCAAAGGTCTACTAAAACTTCCCCATGAATTACCAAGTTTCATACTTTTGGGTTTGTGTAACTCTATAGGACATTTCAAGTTTATTTTTATGTCTGTTGTAAGTTAGAAGCTCAGTATCAGTCTTCTAGTTGTCCAGGTTCTTGACCACATATATTAAGAAAAATTGTCATTTGAATTGAATGTTAACTGAAAGAAATTATCTTTTGCATTTCTTTGCCATTGGTGAAATACTAGTTTGCTCTATGAAAATGTATTATTTCTGGTTCCTTGGTCTTTTTCCTTGGATTTATGTCTGTTTTCATGACAGTACCATGTTATTTTTGTTTATTTTTTTCAAATTAACTTTTTGTTTGTTTGTTACTGGGTCTTCGTTGCAGTGTGCGGGCTTTCTTTAGTTGTATTAATCAGGGGCTGCTCTCTAGTTGTTGTTGTGTGGTGAGCCATTGCAGTAGCTTCCCTTGTTGTGAAGCATAGGCTCCAGGCACACGGGCTTCAATAGTTGCAGCACTTGGTCTCAGTGGTTATACCTGTAGGTTCTAGGCTTCTAGAGTATGTGGCCACTTTAGTTGCAGCACAAAGGCCCCATAGCATGCAGGCTCCAAGAGTTGTGGCATATGAGCTAATAGTTGACTCTCACAGGCTCTAGAGCACAGAGTCAGTCGTTGTGGCTCACAGGATTAATTGTTCTATGGAATTAGAACATTAGTATATGGAATCTTCCCAGATCACGGATTAAACCATGTCTCCTACATTGGCAGCTGAATTCCTGTCCACTATACCATCAGGGATGTCCAGTATCATGCCATTTTGACTTCTGCAGATTATAGTAACATTTGAAATTAGGAACTGTGAAGCCTTCAGAATTTCCTTTCTCAGGACTGCGTGTTGTGTATATTAGTTCAGTTCAGTTCAATCACTCAGCCGTGTCCAATTATTTGAGACCCCATGGGCTGTGGCATGCCAGGCCTCCCTGTCCACCACCAGCTCCCAGAGTTTACTCAAACTCATGTCCACTGGGTCGGTGATGCTATCCAACCATCTCATGCTCTGTTGTCCCTTTATCCTCGTGCTTTCAATCTTTCCCAGCATCAGGGTCTTTTCAAATAAGTTATTTCTTCACATCAGGTGGCGAAAGTACTGGAGTTTCAGCCTCAACATTAGTTCTTCAAATGAACATTCAAGGCTGATTTCCTCTAGGGTGAACTGGTTGGATCTCCTTGAAGTCCAGGGACTCTGAATAGTCTTCTCCAACACCACAGTTCAAAACCATCAATTCTTCGGCGCTTAGCTTTCTTTATAGTTCAACTCACACATCCACACATGACTACTGTAAAAATAATAGCTTTGACTAGATGGACCTTTGTTGGTAATAAAATAATGTCTCTGCTTTTTAATATGCTTCCTATGTTAGTCATAACTTTACTTCCAAGGAGTAAGGGTCTTTCTATTTCATGGCTGCAGTCAATGTCTGCAGTGATTTTGAAACCCCCCAAAATAAAGTCTGCCACTGTTTCCACTCTTTCTCCATCTATTTACCATGAAGTGATGATACCTGGTGCCATGATCTTTGTTTTCTGAGTGTTGAGCTTTAAGCCAAATTTTTAACTCTTCTCTTTCACGTTCATCAAGAGGCTCTTTAGTTCTTCTTCAATTTCTGCCATAAGGGTGATGTCATCTGCATATCTGAGGTTATTGATATTTCTCCCAGCAATCTTGATTCCAGCTTGTGCTTCTTCCATCCCAGCGTTTCTCATTTAAAAGCAGAGACATTACTTTGCCAACAAAAGTCCGTCTAGTCAAGGCTATGGTTTTTCCAGTGGTCATGTATGGATGTGACAGTTGGACGGTGAAGAAGGCTGAGCGCTGAAGAATTGATGCTTTTGAACTGTGGTGTTGGAGGAGACTCTTGAGAGTCCCTTGGACTGCAAGGAGAGCCAATCAATCCATCCTAAAAGAGATCAATCCTGGGTGTTCATTGGAAGGACTGATGTTGAAGCTGAAACTGCAATACTTTGGCCACCTCATGCGAAGGGTTGACTCATTGGAAAAGACCCTAATGCTGGGTAGGATTGGGAGCGGGAGGAGAAGGGGACGACAGAGGATGAGATGGTTGGATGGCATCACCGACTCAATGGACATGGGTTTGTGTAGACTCCGGGAGTTGGTGATGGACAGAGAGGCCTGGCGTGCTGCAATTCATGGGGTCACAAAGAGTCAGACTCAACTGAGCGACAGAACTGAACTGAACTGAATTGCCCCCTTTACATGAATCTGAAATTTATTTTGGTAAATTAATTTCTGTGTGTGTGTGTTTAGACTTGTATGATTTGTAAACACTTACTTTACTTTAGGCCCATTAGAGCTTATTTACAACTTCAACAATATTAACAGAAAAAAAAAGCCTAAAGACATACACTGAGACATACATAAATCCAGACAGACAGAGATCTTATAGTTTTCTGTTTTAGATTTAAAATATCTCTTTGACCCTCCTCCCCCCATTTTTTGGTTTATTTGTTTGCTTGAAGTCTAATTTGCCCAAGGCTGAGGTTTCAGGCAAACTGGGCTGTGTATTTCAAGGACATGGAAATGGTTAACTTCAGGCTTTTCCCTCGGCAGGCCTTTCAACAAGCTAGTTGTTTTTGATTGCATATGCAAAAAGAATGGGTTTTGTCGTTTCCAAAAAGAAAAAAATAACTTTCTCTCACTCCATTCAGTCATCTGTCATGCACTTACAATTATTCAGAGGCTATCCAAATGCCTCCCTTCTCCTGAGTCCTTAGGTTTCCTTAACTGTTTTTCCCTTCCAGGAGCCACAAGGAGGTTGCAGGTCACAATGCCTCCTTCTCCCGAGTCCTCAGGTTTCCTTAACTGATGCTTCCTTCCTGGGAGCTCCAAGGATGTGATCAGTCTCCTCTTCTATCTGTTGGTGTTGGAACTGACTGGGTACTGGCCCTGGGGCCTTACTTGATCCTTTGGCCACTCTGGTGTGTTGGTCTGTACATCCAATTAGTTCAGTTGGGGGTCAGTCGTGTGGAGAGATAGAACACTGGTTAGAAAAAAAAAACCTGGAATATTGTCAGGTGGTGCCTATCCTCATTTGTCTCAGGGTTCCTTCATTCCAGCCTGAGGGAGCCACCAGTCCAGAGGCTCAAGGGGCTGGCATGGTTGGAATCTCACTGGGACCTCCACAAATGTTGCAGAAGCTAGTAATCCAGAAACTAACCACCAAACTTGGAAAGTTGGAGAACTCAGGTTTATTATGCTGGCAGGCCCAGAGGAATTACCACTGCAAGCTCTGAACCCTGAATAAAGGGATTATAGAGTTTTATAGACAGAGTATAGTGGGCAACACTAGCTGCTAATAGGCTGATTTAAACTAAGGCATCTCACAAGCATGGAAAGAGCAATCAGGATGGAGAGGCAGATGTCTGACCTTTACATGGACAGGCATGATTAAACAGGTTTGTGGGGGCTGGGCAATTGCAAAGAACAGGACAAGTGTGAGTGAGATAAACTCCAGTTCCTAGTATTGTAAACCCATGGCTGATTCATGTCAATGTATGGCAAAAACTACTACAATATTGTAAAGTTATTAGTCCCCAACTAAAATAAATAAATTTATTAAAAAAAAAAAGATTGTCAGGCAGATTACTTTCATCAGCACTGAGCCAAGTGCCAAGTCTGAGATCACCATTGCGCATGCTCAAATCAACATTTTAAATTAATGGTTAATCAGTTGTTCAAAAAAAGACAAAGACTTAAATAGGTATTTCATACAAATCTCCAAAGAAGTACATGTACACATATTCATCAGTTATTTCAAAAACGCAAGCCAAAACTTCATGTGATTCCAATTCACCCCCACCATAAAATCTTTAGTCAAAAAACTAAAAATAATAGATCTTAGACTATGGAAAAACGGGAAACTTACAAACTGACTACAGCAATGTAAAACTGTGCAGCTCCTGAATACGTTAAACTTGAAGGTAATGCATGATGCTTCAATTCTCTTCCAAGCGTACCTTAAAAGAACTGAAAACCAGGACTGAAACAATACATATTCTGTCAGTCAAGTTTCACTGTAGCAGCATTCACAACAATCAAATGATGGAAACAAAGATATGTCTATGTAAACAATGGGTTAAAAACATATTGTGGTATATTCATATACTGAAGTATTACTTGGCAATAAAAACCATGAGACACGTTAGATAAATCTGCAAAGACAAAACTTAAAAATAGCATATACTACCTAAGGGAAAAATGACACAAGATGCAACCTACTAATAATTCTATTTAGATTAAATATCCAGAAAAATCAAACCCTTAAAGATGAAAAACACATCACTGCTGGCCAGGCAGTAGGGAGAAGGAAATGAGAAATGATGGTTAAATGAATAAAGAATTTCCATTTGTGTGACAAATACAGAGCTTGATAAAGTAGTGATTGCATTAACACTGTAAAAGTACTAATATCACTAAATTGGTCACTTTAAAATCCCTGGTCTGGGAAGATCCCACATGCCATGGGTTGACTAACCTTGTGTGCCACAAGTACTGAGCCTGCACTCTGGAGAAGCCATCACAATGAGAAGCCTATGCACCATGACGTACAGTAGCCCCCACTTGCTGCCGATAGAGAAAGCCTGCACAAAACAATGAAGACCCAGTGCAGCCAAAATAAATTATATTTTTTTAATGCTCTTATATTTTACTAATTCATTATTAAGTGTTAGAGGGTCAATCATTCAACAATAATTTTGCAGGTTTTGTAGTACATAGTATTGAGTTGGATTTTAAGTGTGATGATTTGCTAGTTTGTAAAAGATTTTCCGATTAAGTGCTAGATTAATTAAGAAATCCTATGAAGAAATAATTAGAATTTTAAGGTTTTAAATAAAGTTAAATAAAATTAGTACCATATGTTTAATATCAAACACTTTCAATGCTCAAATAAAATAGGAAAAGCATGGAAAAAGTTAACTTTATGCAACAAACTTCACCTTGAAAACTAGTTTTATGAAAAGTGAAAGGGTGACCCACAAAATGGGAGATAATTTTTTCAAATCATGTTTTTTACAACCTTAGTGTTTAGAATATATAAAGAACTCTTACAGCTTAACAAGGAGATAGAAAAAAAAATGACTTGAATAAATATTTTCGAAGGAAATACACAAAACCCCAAATTCTCTCAGTAAATGCAAATCAAAATCACACTGACAACTTTATATAAACAATGAAAAATAAAGGAAAATAACAAGTGGTGACCAAGATGTGGAAAATTGGGACCCTCACATGTGGCTTGTATGGGAAGTACAGAAAAGTAATATGACTAGCCACTGTGAAAAATAAAAAGCCAGATCTTCAAAAAGCTCAATACAGATACCACATGAGTGAAAATGTCCATTCTTCATATAAACCAAAATTATTGAAGCAGAGTTCAAACCAATACTTAAACATAAATTTTCATAGCAGCATTATTCACAATGGCCAACACAAATGCCCATCAACTTAAATGTATTAGTAAACACAGTATATCATAAAATGGAATATTATTTACCCACAAAAATGAATTAACTGAAAATGCTACATGAAAAATCTTCTTAATACTAAGCTAAGTGCAAAAAATTTCCGACAGAAAAGATCACATGTTATGTGATTCCATTTATACGAAATATCCAGAGTAGACAAATTTGAAGAAGCATAAAGCAAATAAGTAAATAGGGGCTAGAGTTCTAAAAAGTCTTAAACTTCTTAATGATGTTTAATTAGTGTTACATTTGAAGGTAATGTGAAACAGTCTTTGAACTAGGTAGCATCAGTGAAATGATTTACATAAATCATTTGGAATGATTAAAATGATTTACATAAATCTTTTCATCCTAACAAAATTACACTGTAACATAATACTATACTTTTATTACTAGCACCTTAGAGATGAGAAACAGGCTCAGAAAGATGGATTCACTTGCCAAATATGTTAACCAGGCCTGCCAAGTGATTTAATGAGATAGCTGACAACTGGAATTAATATTAACCCTGCATAGTACCTCTCAGATTTTACTATAATAACTTAAGAAATATCTGCTCAATGCGACAATACATTTAAAAAGGATAAATACATTAAACAAGGATTACAAAACAAAGTAGTTGCAAGATATTCCAGGATTTATTGTCTCCATATGTTTATGCAATGAATAACAAAGTCCTGGATTTCAAGGTCCCCTTGTAATTCAGTTTATTGTTATCCATCTGTAACAACCATTCCAGGCTGTTTACAAAAGGAGGGAAAGCATACAAAATTTTGATGAACTGAAATTTTAAATAATAAGTGTATATATATATATGTATATATATATATACATATATATATAGTATATAAAACAAAATCATAGCTAAACAAATCTAATGTAGAGAAAAAATAGTTGTAAAGTCTGGGGATCTGTCGTGTGGAGAGATAGAACACTGGTTAGAAAAAAAACTGGAATATTGTCAGGTGGTGCCTATCCTCATTTGTCTCAGGGTTCCTTCATTCCAGCCTGAGGGAGCCACCAGTCCAGAGGCTCAAGGAGCTGGAATGGTTGGAATCTCACTGGGACCTCCACAAATGTTGCAGAAGCTAGTAATCCAGAAACTAACCACCAAACTTGGAAAGTTGGAGAACTCAGGTTTATTATGCTGGCAGGCCCAGAGGAATTAACACTGCAAGCTCTGAGCCCTGAATAAAGGGATTACAGAGTTTTTATAGACAGAGTATAGTGGGCAACACTAGCTGCTAATAGGCTGGTTTAAACTAAGGCATCTCACAAGCATGGAAAGAGCAATCAGGATGGAGAGGCAGATGTCTGACCTTTACATGGACAGGCATGATTAAACAGGTTTGTGGGGGCTGGGCAATTGCAAAGAACAGGACAAGTGTGAGTGAGATAAGCTCCAGTTCCTAGTATTGTTATCTCCCACTTTCTGAGACTACGTGAACTATGTGATGCAGACTTTGCAAGGAGCAACCTGAGTTACAGAGGCAGAAGGAACAGGAGGTAATATAAATTTTTTAACTTTTCCTCTTCATTACTACTGTGGGCAAAAGTCTCTTAGAAGAAATGGAATAGCTGTCATAGTCAAGAGATAATTTTGTTGTTAATTGATGAGTTGCTTTCATGGCCAAATAGTGTGTCTGATGTAAGGTTATGAAAATTCTCTATTGGCTATTGCGGGGGAGTAGCATCGTGCCATTCTCAGTCTGCAACCACCCTTTGTCTACTATCTGAGCTCCCTTCTGCTGATAATTAACTTATTTCTTCAGGTGTATAATGTGGTTTAGTTGCTTGTGGAAGCCTGACCCAAATCAAGGGCTCTTCCCCCATAGGGGTGAAGTCAGAGAGAGCTGCTTTTCAAGCCTGTGAATCAACTGGTTTGTTTCCCTCAGAAACCATGATTCCATCACTTCTACAACTGCAGCAATTAATAACATTCTCTTCCTCTGGTAAATGGACAGACTCCCAAGAACCTTAGCACTACATTAAGATATCTAATGGGGCTACCTGCAGTTGTTTTGAATTGTCTCTGGCAACCCACTCCAGTACTTTTGCCTGGAGAATCCCAGGGATGGAGGAGCCTAGCAGGCTGCTGTCCATGGGGTCACTAAGAGTCGGACATGACTGAGAGACTTCACTTTCAATTTTCAATTTCATGCATTGGAGAAGGAAATGACAACCCACTCTAGTGTTCTTGCCTGGAGAATCCCAGGGATGGGGGAGCCTGGTGGGCTGCCATCTATGGGGTCACACAGAGTCACACACGACTGAAGCGACGCAGCAGCAGCACCCTGCTTATTTCAGAGCCGTGATACGTTCTATTCTGGCAATTGTGCACTAGTTCCTGGAAGAAGGGGGTTGGCTTCCAAAATTTGCTTATTTGCCACTACTGTAACCTGCTTTTCTCAAAGAATGTTGAACAAAAGAAGTTTCATCAGTGAAGATTGTCTCCTCAGGATTTTCTAAGGGATGATCTTTTAAATCATTCCTGGCTACTTAATTTAGTGTCAGAATTTGTGCACAGTCATGAGAAGAGACCTCAGGCAAGAAAGTTTCAGGATTTAGGGTAACACAAACTCTAAATTGGGTCATTGACCCATCTAATAAGTTCATTTCATTTCAGCTGCTCAGTTGTGTCCCACTCTTTGCAACCCCATGGACTGCAGCATACCAGGATTCCTTGTCCATCATCAACTCCCAGAGTTTGCTCACTCATGTAGATGATGATAAAAAACAACCATCTCATCCTCTGTCATCCCTTTCTCCTTCTAATTTCAATCTTTCACAGCACCAGGGTCTTTTACAATGAGTTGGTTCCTTGCATCAGGTGGCTAAAGTATTGTAGCTTCAGCATCAGTTTTTCCAAAGAATCAATTAAGTTCAGTCACTCAGTTGTGTCTGACTCTTTACAACCCCATGGACTGCAACCTGCCAGGCCTCCCTGTCCATTGCCAACTCCCAGAGTTTACCCAAACTCATGTCCATTGAGTTGGTGATGCTATCCAACCATCTCATCTTCTGACATCCTCTTCTCCTCCTGCCCTCAATCTTTTCCAGCATTAGGGTCTTTTCAAATGAGTCAGTACTTCACATCAGGTGGCCAAAGTATTGGAGTTTCAGGTTCACATCAGTCCTTCCAGTGAACATTCAGGACTGATTTCATTTAAGATGCATTTTTTGGATCTCCCTGCAGTCCAAGAGATTCTAAAGAGTCTTCTCCAACACCACAGTTCAAAAGCATCAATTCTTCTGCACTCAGCTTTCTTTATAGTCTAACTCTCACATCCATACATGACTACTGTAAAAACCATAGCTTCTATTAAATGGACATTTGTTGCCAAAGTAATTCTCTGCTTTTTAATATGCTGTCTAGGTTGGTCATAACTATTCTTCCAAAGAGCAAGTGTCTTTTCATTTCATAGCTGCAGTTACCATATGCAGTGATTTTTGAGCACAAAAAGATAAAGTCTGTCACTGTTTCCACTGTTTCCCCATCTATTTTCCATGAAATGATGGGACCATGTGCCATATTTGTTTTATGAATTTTGAATTTTAAGCCAACTTTCTACTCTCCTCTTTCACTTTCATCAAGAGGCTCTTTAGTTCTTCTTCACTTTCTGCCATAAGGGTGGTGTCACCTGTATATCTGAGGTTATTGATATTTCTTCCGGCAAACTTGATTCCAGCTTGTGATTCAACCAGCCCCACAATTCTCATGATGTACTCTGCATATAAGTTAAATAAGCAGTGAGACAGTATACAGCCTTGACATTCTCCTTCCCCTATTTGGAACCAGTCTGTTGTTCCATGTCCAGTTCTAACTGTTGCTTCCTGAACTGCATACAGATATCTCAAGCGGCAGGTCATGTGGTCTGGTATGCATGTCTGTTTCAGAATTTTCCACAGTTTGCTGTGGTACACACAGTCAAAGGCTTAGGTGTATTTGGCGTATTCAATAAAAGCAGAAGCAGATATTTTTCTGGAACTTTCTTGCTTTTTCGATGATCCAACGGATGTTGGCAGTTTGATCTCTGGTTCTTCTGCCTTTTCTAAAACCAGCTTGAACCCATGGCTGATTCATGTCAATGTATGGCAAAAACTACTACAATATTGTAAAGTAATTAGCCCCCAACTGAAATAAATAAATTTATTAAAAAAATAAAATAAAACCAGCTTGAACATCTGGAAGTTCACAGTTCACATACCATGGAAGCCTGGCTTGGAGAATTTTGAGCATTATTTTAAAAGCCTGTAAGAAAAGTGCACTTGTGTAGTAGTTTGAGCATTCTTTGGCATTGCCTTTCTTTGGGACTGGAATGATTACCTTTTCTAGTCCTGTGGCTACTGCTGAGTTTTCAAAATTTGCTGGCATATTGAGTGCAGCACTTTCACAGCATCATCTTTTAGGATTTGAAATAGCTCAACTGGAATTCCCTCACCTCTACTAGCTTTGCTCATAGTGATGCATCCTAAGGCCCACTTAACTTCGCATTCCAGGATGTCTGGTTCTAGGTTGGTGATCACACTATTGTGATTATCTGGGTCGTGAAGATGTTTTTTTGTATAGTTCTTCTGTGTGTCCATGCCACCTCTTCTTAATATATTTTGTTTCTGTTAGGCTGATACCATTTCTATCCTTTATCTTGCCCATTTTTGTATGAAATGTTCCCTTGGTATCTGTTTCCTTGGTGTCTGAATTGATCTCTCAAGACTTTCCCATTCTATGGTTTTCCTCTATTTCTTTGCATTGATCACTGAGGAAGGCTTTCTTATCTCTCTTTGATAGTCTTTGGAACTCTGCATTCACATGGGTATACTTTCCTTTCCTCCTTTGCTTTTTGCTTCTCTTATTTTTATTTTTTTTATTTTATATTTTTTAATTTTTTTTCTTTTCTTTTTTTTTAAATTTATTTTTCTATTTCTTTTTACCTTACAATATTGTATTGGTTTTGTCATACATTGACATGAATCCACCATGGGTGTACATGGGTTCCCCTTCCAGAACCCTTCTCCCACCTCCCTCCCCATCCCATCCCTCTGGGTCATCCCAATGCACCAGCCCTGAGAAACCTGTATCATGCATCAAATCTGGACTGGCGATTCGCTTCACATATGATAGTTTACATGCTTAAGTGCCATTCTCCCATATAATCCCACCCTCTCCCTCTCCCATAGAGCTTCTCTCTTCTATTCACAGCTATTTGAAAGGCCTCCTCAGACAAATATTTTGAATTTTGCATTTCTTTTCCTTGCAGATGGTCTTGATCCCTGCCTCCTGTACAATGTCACAAACCTCCGTCCATAGTTCTTCAGGCACTCTATCAGATTTAATCTCTTGAATCTCTTCGTCACTTCCACGGTATAATCGTAAGGGATTTGATTTAAGTCATTCCTGAATGGTCTTGTGGATTCCCTACTTTCTTTAATTTCAGTCTGAATTTGGCAATAATTCATGATCTGTGCCACTGTCAGCTCCCAGTCTTGTTTTTGCTGACTGTATGGAGCTTCTCCATCTTTGGCTACAAAGAATATAATCAATCTGACTTTGGTATTGACCATCTGGTGATGTCCATGTGTAGAGTCTTCTCTTGTGTTGTTGGAAGAGGGTGTTTGCTATGACCAGTGCATTCTCTTGGAAAAACTCTGTTAGCTTTTGCCCTGCTTCATTCTGAATCCAAGGCCAAATTTGCTTCTTGTTCTAGGTATTTCTTGTCTCCCTGCTTTTGCATTCCAGCCCCATATAATGGACTTCTTTTTTGGGTGTTAGTTCTAGAAGGTCTTGTAGGTCTTCATAGCAAAGTTCAACTTCAGCTTCTTCAGCATTACTGGTCAGGGCATAGACTTGGATTACTGTGATATTTAATGGTTTGTCTTGGAAACGAACAGAGATCATTCTATCGTTTTTGAGATTGCATCCAGGTACTGCATTTTGGACTCTTTTGTTGACTATGATGGCTACTCCATTTCTTCTAAGGGACTCTTGCCAACAGTGGTAGATATAGTGGCCATCTGAGGTAAATTCAGCCATTCCAGTCCAATCAGTTCGCTGATTCCTAAAATGTCAAAGTTCAGTCTTGCCATCTCCTGTTTGACCACATCCAATTTGACTTGATTCATGGACCTAACAATCCAGGTTCCTATGCAATATTGCTCTTTAGAGCATCTGACTTTACTTCCATCACCAGTCACATCCACAACTGGATGTTGTTTTCGCTTTGGCTCCATCTCTTCATTCTTTTCGGAGTTATTTCTCCACTGATCTCCAATAGCATGTTGGGCACCTACCGACCTGAGAACTTCATCCGTCAGTGTCCTATCTTTTTGTCTTTTCATACTGTTCATGGAATTGTTAAGGCAATAATTCTGAAGTGGTTTGTCATTACCACGTTTTGTCAGAACTCTACACCATGACCAATCCATCTTGGATGGCCCTACACGGAATGGTTCATAGTTTCTTTGAGCTAGGAAGGCTGTGGTCCATGTGATCAGATGGGTTCATTTCCTGTGATTGTGGTTTTAAGTCTGTCTACCCTCTGGTGGGGAAGGGTAAGAGGCTTATGAAAGCCTCCTGATGGGAGAGACTGACTGCAAAGGAGATTGCTTCTTGTTCTAATGGGTGGGGCTATGTTCAGTAAATATTTAAAACAATTTTCTTTTGATAATTTTCCAAAGAATATTGAGGACTGATTACCTTTAGGATTGACTGATCTCTGTGCATTCAAAGGGCTCTCAAGAGTCTTCTCCAATACCACAGTTAAGAAGCACCAATTCTTCAGCACTCAGCTTTGTTTCTAGTCCAACTCTCTCATCCATACACAACTACTGGGAAAACCATAGCTTTGACAATATGGACCTTTGTCAGCAAGTATTGCCTCTGCTTTGTAATGTGCTATCTGGCTTAGTCATTGTTTTTATTCCAAGGAGCAAGCTGCAGTCACCATCTGCAGTGATGATTTTGGAGCCCTAAAAAATAAATTCTCTGACTATTTCCATTGTTTCCCCATCTGTTTGCCATTAAATGATGGGAATGGATGATATGGTCTTTTTTTTTTTTTGAATCGAGTTTTAAGCCTACTTGTTCACTCTCCTCTTTCACTTTCATCAAGAAGCTCTTTAGTTCTTCTTCACTTTCTGCCATAAGGGTTGTGTCCTTTGCGTTTCTGAAGTTATTCATATCTCTCCTGGCAAACTTGATTCCATCTTGTGCTTAATCCAGCATGGCATTTCGCATGATATACTCTATATATAAATTAAATAAGCTGGGTGTCAATGTACAGCCTTGACATACTCCTTTCCCAATTTGCAACCAGTCTATTGTTCCATGTCTGGTTCTAACTTTTGCCTCGTGACCTGCATACAGATTTCTCATAGGCAGGTCAGGTGGTCTGGTATTCCCATATCTTTTATTTTTTTTAATAACTTTATTTATTTTAGTTGGGGGCTAATTACAATATTGTAGTGGTTTTTGCCATACATTGACATGAATCAGCCATGGGTTTACATGTGTTCCCCATTCTGAACCCCCCTCCCACCCCATTCCATCCCTCTGGGTCATCCCATTGCCCCAGCCCTGAGCATTTGTCTCATGCATCGAACATGGAATGGTGTTCTGTTTCACATATGATAATATACATGTTTCAATGCTATTGTCCCAGAAATTCCCACCCTCACCTTCTCCCTCAGAGTCCTTAAGACTGTTCTATGCATCTGTGTCTCTTATTCTGTCTCACATATAGGGTTATCATTACCATCTTTCAAATTCCATACATATGCATTAGTATACTGTATTGGTGTTTTAGAATTTTCCACAGTTTGTTGTGATCTCCACAATCAAAGGCGTTGGCAGAATCAGTAAAGGAAAAGTAGATTTTTTTTTTTGGAAGTCTCTTGCTTTCTCTATGACCCAGTGGATTTTGGGAATTTGATCTCTGGTTCCTCTGGCTTTTCTAAATCCACCTTGAACATCTGGATGTTGATAGGTCACGTACTTTTGAAGTCTGGTTTGAAAATTTTTGAGCATTACTTTGCTAGGGTGTAAGATGAGTGCAATTGTGTAGTAGTAGAACATTCTTCGGCACTGCCCTTTTTTGGAATTGGAATGAAAACTGACTGTTTCAGTCCTCTGGCCACTGCTGAGTTTTCCATATTTGTTGGTATGTTGATTGCAGCACTTCCACTGCATCATGTTTTAGGATTTGAAATAGCTCAACTGGAATTCCATCACTTTCTCTAGCTTTGTTCATATTGGTGCTACATTTCCAAGGCAAATCATTCAACATAATGGTAATCCAAGCCTATGCCCCGACCAGTAATGCTGAAGAAGCTGAAGTTGAATGGTTCTATGAAGAACTACAAGATCTTTAAGAACTAACACCCCAAAAAGATGTCCTTTTCATTATAGGAGACTAGAATGCAAAAGTAGGAAGTCAAGAAACACCTGGAGTAACAGGCAAATTTGGCCTTTGAGTACAGAATGAAGCAGGACAAAGGCTAATACAGTTTTGCCAAGAACACACTGGTCATAGCAAACACCCTCTTCCAACAACACAAGAGAAGACTCTACACATGGCCGTCAACAGATAGTCAACAATGAAATCAGATTGATTATATTCTTTGTAGCCAAAGATGGAGAATTTCTACACAGTCAGCAAAAACAAGACTAGGAGCTGACTGTGGCTCAGATCATGAACTCCTTATTGCCAAATTCAGACTGAAATTGAAGAAAGCAGGGAAAACCACTAGACCATTCAGGTATGACCTAAATTAAACCCCTTATGATTATACAGTGGAAGTGAGAAATAGAATTAAGGGACTAGATCTGATAGACAGAGTGCCTGATGAACTATGGACAGAGATTTGCGACATTGTACAGGAGACAGGGATCAAGACCATCCCCATGGAAAAGAAATGCAAAAAAGCAAAATGGCTCTCTGAGGAGGCCTCACAAACGGCTGTGAAAAGAAGAGAAGTGAAAAGCAAAGGAGAAAATGAAAGATATTCCCGTTTGAATGCACAGTTCCAAAGAATAGCAAGGAGAGATAAGAAAGACTTCCTCAGTGATCAATGAAAACAAATAGAGGAAAACAACAGAAGGGGAAAGACTAGAGATCTCTTCAAGAAAGTTAGAGATACTAAGGGAACATTTCATGCAAAGATGGGCTTGATAAAGGAGATAAATGGTGTGGACCTAACAGTAGCAAAAGATATCAAGAAGAGGTGGCAAGAATAAACAGAAGAACTGTACAAAAAAGATCATCACGACCCAGGTGATCACAATATGTGATCACTCACCTTCAGCCAGACATCCTGAAATGTGAAGTCAAGTGGGCCTTAGAAAGCATCACTACGAACCAAGATAGTAGAGGTGATGGAATCCCAGTAGAGCCATTTCAAATCCTGAAAGATGATGCTTTTTGAGTGCTGAATTTAATATGCCAGCAAATTTTGAAAACTCAGCAGTGGCCACAGGACTGGAAAAGATCAGTTTTCATTTCAATC
Organism: Okapia johnstoni; assembly: GCA_024291935.2. Classification (NCBI taxonomy): domain Eukaryota; kingdom Metazoa; phylum Chordata; class Mammalia; order Artiodactyla; family Giraffidae; genus Okapia; species Okapia johnstoni. Next base: position 66,910 of record JAGTYA010000043.1, read on the forward strand.
CCAAAGAAAGGGAAGGCCAAAGAATGCTCAAACAACCGCACATTTGCACTCATCTCACATGCTAGTAAAGTAATGCTCAAAATTCTCCAAAGAAGGCTTCAGCAATACATGAACTGTGAACTTCCAGATGTTCAAGCTGGTTTTAGAAAAGGCAGAGGACCCAGAGATCAAATTCCCAACATCTACTAGATCATCAAAAAAGCAAGAGAGTTCCAGAAAAACATCTATTTCTGCTTTATAGACTATGCCAAAGCCTTTGACTGTGTGGATCACAATAAACTGTGCAAAATTCTGAAAGAGATGGGAATACCAGACTTCCTGACCTGTCTCTTGAGAAACCTGTGTGCAGCTCCAGGAAGCAACAGTTAGAAATGGACATGGAAAAACAGACTGGTTCCAAATATGAAAAGGAGAATGTCAAGGCTGTATATTGTCACCCTGCTTATTTAACTTATATGCAGAGTACATCATGAGAAATGCTGGGCTGGAAGAAGCACAAGCTGGAATCAAGATTGCCGGAGAAATATCAATAACCTCAGATAGGCAGATGACACCACCCTTATGGCAGAAAGTGAAGAGGAACTAATAAGCCTCTTGATGAAAGTGAAAGTGGAGAGTGAAAAAGTTGGCATAAAGCTCAACATTCAGAAAACTAAGATCATGGCATTTGGTCTCATCACTTCACAGGAAATAGATGGGGAAACAGTGGAAACAGCATCAGATTTTATTTTGGGGGGCTCCAAAATCACTGCCGATTGTGATTGCAGCCATGAAATTAAAAGACACTTACTCCTTGGAAGGAACATTATGACCAACCTAGACAACATATTAAAAAGCAGAGACATTACTTTGCCAACAGAGGTCAATCTAGTCAAGGCTATGGTTTTTCCAGTAGTCATGTATGGATGTGAGATTTGGATGGTGAATAAAGCTGAGCACCGAAGAATTGATGCTTTTATTCTGTAGTGTTAGAGAATACTCTTGCGAGTCCCCTGGACTGCAAGGAGATCCAACATGTCCATCCTAAAGGAGATCAGTCCTGGGTGTTCATTGTAAGGACTGATGTTGAAGCTGAAACTCCAATACTTTGGCCACCTCGTGCAAAGAGTTGACTCATTGGAAAAGCCTCTGATGCTGGGAAGGATTGGGGAGAGGAGGAGAAGGGGACAACGGAGGATAAGATGGCTGGATGGCATCACCGACTCAATGGACATGAGTTGGGGTAAACTCTGGGAGTTGGTGATGGAAAGGGAGGCCTGGAATGCTCCTATTCATGGAGTCCCAAAGAATCAGGCACGACTGAGTGACTGAACTGAACTGAACTGAAAGCCTATTTGATTTTGCATTCTAGGATGTCTGACTCTAGTTGAGTGATCATACCATCACAGTTATCTAGGTCATGAAGATCTTTTAATAAATTCTAATAAGAGGGACTGATATTTGGGAAAGATTATGTGACATTCACAGGCTTTTCTTTGAACTAAGGAATCTGGATACATATTTTTTGGTTACAACAGTTGAGTCCCTTCCATTTGCAAACTTTAAACCCTCAGACACTAATTCACCAACACTGCTATGACTCTGAGATAATGTGATCATCCCTATGACACTAATTCCTTACTTAGATAGGCTCTGGAGGTTGAGTTATTTCTTCTCAGGCTACACAGATTCTTTCAATGGCATATAGATTAAATTTATATGTTGTGGATATACTATGATCCAGGGCCAGCAACAAGGTGTTTTGGCAGATTTTGAAAGTGTTTTTTGCCCTGGGGTCCACAGCAACTGATCAGTATTTGGTTTTTGAGTCACAGTCAGTGAAAGTTGCTCAGTCATGTTCAACTCTTTGTGACCCCCTGGCCAGAATACTGGAGTGTGTAGCCATGACCTTCTCCAGGGGATCTTCCCAACCAGGGATCAAAGCTTGGTCATACATTGAAGGCAGTTTCTTTACTAGCTGAGCTACAAGAGAAGTCCAAGAATACTGGAGTGGGTAGCCTAATACCTTCTCCATTGGATCTTTCCAACCCAGGAATTGAACTCTGGTATCCTGCATTGCAGGTAGACTCTTCACCGACTGAGCTATCTGGGAAGCTTGCAATTCAGTAAGGAGACAATATATAAAGGCCTGAGCAATTTTCCGTATCCAGGAATTCAAATCCTAGAGTAGCCCGATTCCTAAAAATCCTCTTGTCTCAAAGTATCTAGATTTAAGGATTGATCTCACTCTCACGTCCCAAGGCTTTGGTGCCCTGGAGGATTATAAGACCCAGATATAGGACCAAAATCTGATTTATTTGTTCTTTAGTCTTCGACACCTTATAATTACAATCTGTTAGGAGAAGGCAGTGGCACCGCACTCCAGTACTCTTGCCTGAAAATCCCATGATGGAGGAGCCTGGTAGGCTGCAGTCCATGGGGTCGCTAGGAGTCGGACACGACTGAGTGACTTAATTTTCACTTTTCACTTTCATGCATTGGAGAAGGAAATGGCAACCCACTCCAGTATTCTTGCCTGGAGAATCCCAGGGATGCAGGAGCCTGGTGGGCTGTTGTCTATGGGGTCACACAGAGTCAGACACAACTGAAGCAACTTGGCAGTAGCAGCAGCAGCAGGAAATTTAATGGTTGCTTTGTGCCCGAGAAGCCTAATTCCTCAGGGGCTACACATAACAAGATATCATTCAAAACTGTAGCCTGTTGATCTGCAAATCTTTGTAAGACAAAGCCAATCCCAATAAGTGAGAGCTGTCTCAAAACCCTGTGGTAACACAGTCTAAGAGAGTTGCACATTTGGATGAATGGGGTCCTTGAAAACAAACCAAAACTGACTTACATTGGCTAATGGAATGTTGCTAAAGTTTAAATCTAGAACTATAAGCCATTTTTGGCATTTTCAGGTACAGTTGAGGACAAAGTATAAAGATTGGGAACCACAGGCGTGTAAGGGAAAAAGTGTCTCATTGATAATTCTCAAACCTTGAACCAAGTACTACTGACCACTAGGCTTCCTGACTCCTAATATGAAAGAATTACTAGGGTTATTACAAGATCCTAATAACCCTTCTTGTAAGTTCTATGATTGGTCACAGTCCTTCCTTGGCCTTTGGCCTTAGGGGATATTATTTTTGATGAGGGAAAGAAGTAGGGTCTTTAAGTCTGATAAACTTAGCTCTGCACACTTAGCTATTCCAATTTGTCTCCCTCAGCACATACTTCTGGATCCACCTGGGGAGTGGAGGGGTCCATATTCATGTGCATAGAGGCTTAAATTATTACCAATATATCTCATGCCAACCAGAAAAAAGGGTTCTCAGGCATTATTAAAAAGGCAGGTGAGTTTAAAAAGAACCAGAGTCTCAATTACATATATGAGGTTGACTAAAATAGTAGTTTTTTATTTGGCCAGTCTTCTTATGGCTGCAGATGCAGAGAGCAGACAGGAGGTCTCAGTGAGAACAGAGAATGTAGCCCCAGTATCCAAAAAGAAATCAGTAAGCCAGCCACCATCAGTTGTACCCTGGACTGCTCAGATGTTATTGTAAAGGGGAACTGTGGGGGGACCCCAGGCATCATCAGTCTTGGTTACTGGGAGGTTCCAATTAGTGGGGCCTCTGTCTCAGAGGATTATTCCTCCTCCAGTGTGTTCCTTTACAGACCAGGCCTGGGGCTATGGGCAGCATAGATGCCTGAGGACATTCTCACTTGAAGTGTCCCTCCTTTCCCCACAGATAACATATCTGCCCCTTACTTGGGACTCCCTGGGCTTGAGGCACCCCTTGAGTCCCTGACTGCTTCATTATAGCCTGTACAGCCATGACTAGGGCCTCAGTTTTTCCTTAGTCCTTGGCTGTTTACATTTCTCTTCTTAGGGCACACCCATAGGTGGAAATCAGTTTCATAAGACTGTCCCTCCATCTTTAGACACTCGTGAAAAGTAGTGTGCCAAACTTGGTTACCCACACTTCTTCCAAATGTGGTTAAAAATTACAGGTTCTCATTATCCCCATCTTCAGATTCAACAATTTACTGTAGTGGGTCATATAACCCAGAAAAATATTTCCTACATTTACTTTATTATAAAGGAAACGAACAGGACAGCCAGAACAGAAGACACAGGTCTGGAAAGATCTCAACCTTTCCATGGAGTTTGGGTTGTATGTTTCTGGTACATGGATGCATTTTCCCCACCAGTCTGGAAGCTATACAAACCAGTTTGTTTGGTCTTAAAAAGTTCCAATACACATGTATAATTGGTGAAGTTGGTCATTAATGATTAACTGAATCCCCAATTCCTCCCATTTCTCAGGAAATCAGGAGTTAAGGGAAACTTCTAAATCTCTAATTTCATGGTTAGTTTAACTGGTAACAAGCCCCCATTCTAAAGCTGTCAAGGGGCAACCAAAAGTCACCTCCTTAGTGTAAACTCATGTATTTTTGAAAGAAGCTTATAAATAACAAAATGCAGCCCTGTGACCAAAACCACTCAGGCAATTCCAAAGGTTTTAGCAATTCTCTGCCAGAAACTGGAACAAAAGTCTAGTATGTATCAAATACATATATACATATTTTGTATGGGATTCCTGGGTAGCTCAGCTGGTAAAGAATAAGTCTGTAATGCAGGAGATCTTAGTTCAATTCCTGGTTGGTAAAGTACCCCTGGAGAAGGGATAGACTAGCCAAGCCAGTATTCCTGGGCTTCCCTGCTGCCTCAGATGGTAAAGAATCCACTTGCAAAGCAGGAGTCCTGGGTTCCATCCCTGGGTTGTAAAGATCCTGTGATGGAGGGCATGGCAACCCACTCTAGTATTCTTGCCTGGAGAATCCCTATGGACAGAGGAGCCTGGTGGACTATAGTCCATGGGGTAGCAAAGAGTTGGACATGACTAAGCACAGCACACACATATTTTATATACATATATGTGTGTGTATATATATATATGTATTATGTTTTATATGTGTATATTATATGTATAAATTCAATTACACACACATATGTATATGTGCACATACACACACATATGTAAAGAATGAAACACAAGTCCCTGTGTTGCAGGAAGGGGGGCTAAACTTTCCAGGCCCCAAGAGTGGGCTCTTACCTGACACTCAGAAATAAATTGTCTGAGAAAACACTTGTGCTAACAAAGCAAGTACTTTATTGGGAAAGAGTACCCAGATGGAGAGCAGTAGGATAAGGGAACCCAGGAGAACTGCTCTACCAGATGGCTGGAAGCCTTGGGTTTTACGGTGATGGGCTTATTTTCCAAGTTGTCTTTGGTCAGGCATTTTAACGTAAGGTCCTTCCTGGTGGTGCATACGTTGTTCAACCAAGAAGGATGCCAGTGAAGATAATTATGGGAGGTATATGAACACATGGTGTCTCATTTTGATCTTTCCTGAACTCTTCTGTTGGTGGTGGCTTATTATTTCCATGTTCCTTACCAGGACCTCCTGTCATAAAATAACTCACATAAATGGTTACTATGATGCCTGGCTAGGGTGGGAAGTTACAGTGTGTTTCCCAGAACATTTATATAAACACCAGTTCATCAGAGTTTATAGATCAAGGCTGTATCATGGCATTTATAGGGATGCTTTCCACAGACACTTCCATAGACTTTCCAATGGTTGGATCATGGTACTTATATGGACACTTTCCATAGCCTAGACAGATAACAATTATATGCATTATATGAAATTGATCTTCATGCAGAGTAAAACTTTCCTTTTAGGGGTCTTATGGCTTATACCTAATAATGTAGGTCAACTCACAGCTTCCAAGTCTGCATATTGAAAGGACAAGTTCAGAATATAGTGAGAAATCAAGAAAATTTTATTTCAATAATTATTAATTTCTTAATCCTGAAAAGAAAAAAAATATGAATGGAAAGAAAAAAAGATTAAATCTTAGATGGTATCTTGAGAAAATCACATTATGTGTCAACTACAAATTGCCACTTGCCAAGAGCACTGCCAATAGCTGAACAAGGACATTTACTATCTGCCCTGTGCTGCTTCAGCTGCCAACTACCAGCACCCCTTGAGAAAGTCCAGGGTGGAGTGAGGCAGTCTGTGCTCCAGGGAATCTAGTCGGGCAGGTTTTAGATAGCTGGTCATTTTCAGGAACTGATCTCATGATCCCAATCCCTGCATTTCCTCATGGTTGCTGCTGCTGCTGCTGCTAAGTTGCTTCAGTCGTGTCCAACTCTGTGCAACCCCATAGACAGCAGCTCACCAGGCTCTGCTGACCTTGGGATTCTCCAGGCAAGAACACTGGAGTGGGTTGCCATTTCCTTCTCCAATGCATGAAAGTGAAAATTGAAAGTGAAGTCGCTCAGTCGTGTCCAATTCTTCGTGACCCCACAGACTGCAGCCTACCAGGCTCTTCCGTCCATGGGATTTTCCAGGCAAGAATACTGGAGTGGGGTGCCATCGCCTTCTCCTCATGGTTAGAAAAGCACTAAATCCCTTTATGGTGACATCAGCTCCTTGACTACCAGAAATTCTTTTGTAAACTGAATGCTTAATTGTATTGAACTCCCCTTCACCGGGGCTTCGCTGTTGGCTCAGTTGGTAAAGAACCTGCTTGCAATCCAACAGATCTGGATTTGATCCCTGGGTCAGGAAGATCCCCTGGATGAGGAAATGATATGTCACTCTGGAGAATTCCATGGACAGAGAAACTGTAGATTACAGTCCATGTAGTCACAAAGGATCTGACACACCTGAGCAATTAACACTTTAACCTTCTCCTTCACCAAAATATTATGTATTGACCTCTTCTGACCCACCTCTTTGGAGTAGTCTCTCAGAGCTGTCTGAGGTACTGTCTCCTGGGCTGCAGTCCTGATTTTGCTCCAAATACAACTTGTAACTCTCAGGTTGTGCATCTCTTTTAGTTGGCTGAGATTTGAATATTACTTAACTCAGGGACGGAGGAGCCTGGTGGGCTGCTGTCTATGGGGTTGCACGGAGGTGGACACGACTGAAGCAACTTAAGAGCAGCAGAAGCAGCATGAACAAAATTAAATCTGTTAAGTGGTATAGCTAAAATCCTATTTTATGGCATAAATATAATTTTCAGTGACTGCCATGTAATTAAATGACAGTAAAACTAAAGCAGTTTTAATTGTTACAATAGGCAGATAGCTATGAGAACAGAAATGGAGACAGTGGCCATGTGGCAGGAAACTATTCATCCTGTTAACAGCAGGAGGCCACAGGCAGATAAAAGCAGGAATGTCCAGACTGACAGGAAATCACCCATTTTGAATGATAAGTGTCCCAAAGCCAGAAAAGAAATGTGAGGAATGGAAGGAATCTCTTGTATTCAAATGTAACCTATTGATTATTATGCCTTCATGACAAAAAAATGAGCCTTGAAAAAAAGAAATACCAGATCATTCATCAACACCATGACACTTCTGATCTAAGCTAAATAAGTAAAACAGTCCCTCCTCCCCTCAGGAAACTGGAGCTGGGATGAAAATCAGGGAAACGACCTCCAAAATCCTTCCCCTGTGAATATTCCACCCCTTTATTTGTATGCCCTCGTAGCCGGCTTACCAAAGAAGTGCAGAGTAGCACTTCCTCACCTGTCTGCCCGCTCTCCCTCTAAGGACAAACCCGTGCTTAACTAAAACAACTCATTTTACTTCTCAATCTTCTTTTCTTATCTTGAAATTCTCTCTGCAGTAAGGCAAGAACCTTAATCTTACTGGGAACTCATGAAGAAGGAACAAATATAGCTTAACAACTAGTAGAAAACTATTTTTTTTTCATTAATAGGAGAGACTGATTTACTTTAGAAATCACCAAATTGGAGAGTATTTTTAGAAGTAAAAGCAAAGGCATCTTTAACAACTTAGCAGAAATTACAACAATTCAAAGTTTTATCTTTATGCAGGTTAAGAAGTAGCAGTTAGAACTGGACAAGGAACAGACTGGTTCCAAATTGGGAAAGAAGTACGTCAAGGTTGTATACTATCATTCTGCTTATTTAACTTATATACAGAGTACATCATATGAAATGTCAGATAAGCTGGAATCAAAAGATTGCTGGGAGAAGTATCAATAACCTCAGATGACACCACCCTTATGTCAGAAAGCAAAGAGGAATTCAAGAGCTTCTTAATAAATGTGAAAGAGGAGAGTGAAAAAGCTGGCTCACTGAACATTCAAAAAGTGAAGATCATATCATCTGGTCCCACAGCTTCACGGCAAATACAGACAAGGAAAATATGGAAACAGTGACAGACTTTTCACTGGAAAAATTGGTGTTTAATTAAGAATTCTATCATGTATCACAGTAAGAAAAAAAATAGATTGTGTGTAAAAAGCCAAACACTTTAAAAAAATTATGTAACTTTTTAATTTCTAGATAAAAATTCTTAACACAAACTACTAAAAGTTTACAACACATACAAAACTAATGAAAAATCACAAGTGAAAAAAGTTTTATCTAACACAAAAATATCAAATATAAACAAGTAACATACGGGAAGATAACCCCTTTAAGACAAGACATTTTCAAGGACTTTTTTCCACTTTACTCTGGCGATATAAATTTAGATGATTTCAGAATTACTAAACACTAAACAAATTATGCCTTGTAAGTACTCACCTGGACAGTGCTGCCTGGTGAACTTCATGTAAAATATCAATATGTCACTTTTATGCACTGCCCTTTGTCTTGAAAATGTATTTAACTATGCCTTTGACTTCTAACATGTGGAACAATCCTAAGAAATTTCTGAATCTGTCTTCTGAGTTTTCCTCAAACGGTATTTTAATTTTATTGTTAATTAAACCTTTAACAACTAAATTTCCCCTAAATTGCTGTTATTTTAAAAGGAAATTGCAATTTTCTCCACTAATTTTGCAAATTCCAATTTGTTGTGCAGCTGTTATACTCCTCTCTTAATAAAAAGTTGATATGTTATTGACACCTAAATTTACCTATAAAAACCTTTAACTTTCCTTATAGATAAGCCTATACTTTTGGGTTATATCAAGTATTCCAAAATGAAGTTAAAATTAGTATTACTTAAAACATTGGCTTTCCAACAAATTTAGAACTATTTCCTTTCATTAAGATACATTCTCAGAATACTTAACTAGTTCAATCTCAACTTAGGTGCAAATTGTTTTCTTTTTAATCGTGGTTGGCACTTTTTTCCATTTGCCACTTGAATGGATAAGAAGACTGATACTTAACTTTAGACTTCTTAAACATTTTAGTCATACATCTAAATTTTCTTCTGATTTATACTATTGTTTTAAAAAGTTAGACTCAAAATTTCAGTAAAGATGCAAACACTGCTTTCAGGTTTTTTAGACTTGTCAAAACTTTTATACACTGCTTTCAAAAATAACATGTAATATTGTTAACCTAAACAGAAAGCAGGTACAGCTAGCAATGGAGAAATATCATATTGCTTAATTCTGAGCACATTCATGTGCAAAGACACAAAGGGAAACTTTAAGCAAACAGCACAATTCACCTTCCAAACAAGGGTTTTTATGTTTAACTCACCACTAAAATAAACAACAGCATTTCACAAAACATACTCTGAAATTTTAGACACTAAATTTAAAATTTTTAACTTCTATTTTTCAATTAGCAGTAACAGATTAGCAGTAACTATGACATTACTTTGAATAACTATTTTTCAACTTATCTGAAAACTCATGGAGGGGAAAGTTTACAGCTCTTCCCTCCAAAAGCAACATTTTTTCTCCAGCAATACTCAAGTATCAATTAAAACAGAAACTCACAAAAAATTTTCCCATGCCAAGAAAACATGGTAAGTGACTATTATTTTTAGTATCTGTTTTGGCCTACTCTTTCAGATCGGCTTCCCCCATGGCCTCTCCTGGAAGCCTCACAACCTGAGCTACTGTACGACTCACGAGGAGCATGGTACACCCTATCCTTGGAGGATGGAAATCCTCGTTCTTGTCTTCCACCATGGTCACGACCACTTAAGTATGTATCACTTTGGCTGCTTGAGTAACTTTTCGGACCTCCTCCATATCTATCTCTTGTACTGCTATAATCATCATAGCGACTGCTTCTGCCATAACTCAGAGGTGGACCTCTTTCTGATGGAGCACCACGGGAGCCCCCTGTGAAATTAACAATTGATAAAATTAAAAACTTTTCCCATTACTGCTATAACATGACTGTAAAGTACTAAATCTTTGAAAGGATAGCCTTTATCTGCCTCTGTGGTGAATATATGAATTAGTAGCAATGGTGAAGGAGTTTTCACATTTATTTATTTAAAAGAGCAGTCTTTTTAGCTCCAGTAGTTTAAAGTAAATGTTAATTTTGGGGGAAAGACTAAAATTTTGAACTTCATAATGTTCCTATGCTTCATACTCTTAACAGCACTCTTGTTTTTAAAAATGTTACAATAACTTTTGTGATTAAAAAATGTGAGCTGCCAATTTACCCTTCATATCATTTTATATGACTGATCAAAAATAATTCAAAGACTTTCAAACCAATCAATTAGGTAATTTTTGGGAAATTAGAAGTAAACCTGAGTAAATGATGCAGATCTAGCTTGTAATTTTTAAGTTGTAACTGTACTCTTACCGTAACTCTTATATGAATCCCTGTAAGAGCCTCCACTTCGACGTTCAGAATAATCTCTATCACGACTTCCACCAGAGCCATCATGATCACTAAGTTTAAGAGAATTAATGTTACAAATAAGAAATTCCATAAGCTATTTGATTAAAAACAGACTTGTTTATAGTACCTATGTCCTCTAGAGGAATGATCATCCCGAGAACTTGAATAGCCATAATCACGGTGTGCATAGTCTCTAGATGGTGGAGCATAATCCTTGGTGTCTCGGGAACTTGGATAATCTCTGCCTGAGTAACTTAAAACATACAAACAAAAAAAAAATTAAATGAAAAGAACTCATACAGAAAGAAAGCTTTAAATGTGGAAAGGACTTCAAGATACTTTCCTTCAAGGAAATATGAACAAGAATATAAAACACTGCTTAACATAATTGTTTTTTAGGGAAATACAGTTTCTCAATCAGAATGAGATACCTACTCCACACCTAGTAGACAGGCAATATATATGTATTTATAAAATAGAAAACATCAAGTGTTGCTGAGCATGTAGAGAAACTGAAATCCTGTGTGTGCATGGTGGAAATATAAAGTTGTGTCCAACTCTTAGTGACCTGGTGGACTCTCTATTGATGAGATTTTCCAAGCAAGAATATGGAGTAAGTTGCTGTTTTCTTATCCAGGGGATCTTCTCCACCTTGGGATTGAACCTGAGTCTCTTGCACTGGCAAGTGGGCTCTTAGCACTGCACCACCAGTGCAGTTATGGAGAAGATGAACGGTTCCTTAAAATATTGAAGTTACTGTATGACCCATGAATTCCAATTCAGCATTGACACTCCAAATTGAAGACAGGTACTCAAATGTTTGTACACATTAACCACAAAGATGGATAAACAAACCATCTTAACTATACATACAATGGTAGTTAACCCCCACTCAAAAACTGAAGTACTGATTCTTGCTTCAGCAAGGATTATCTTTGAAAACACTCAAACTAATGGAAAAGCCACATATTAAAGGTCACATATTTTTAGGGCTTCCCTGGTGGCTCAATTGGTGAAGAATATGCCTGCAATGTGGAAGACCAGGGTTCAATCCCTCAGGAAGATCCGCTGGAGAAGAGAATGGCTACCCACTACAATATTCTCACCTGGAGAATTCCATGGACAGCGGAGCCTGGCAGGCTACAGTGAACGTATGATACATTTAGGATCAGGTAAATTTAACCCTAACCTCAGATATGTGGATGACACCACCCTTATGGAAGAAAGTGAAGAAAAACTAAAGAGCCTCTTGATGAAGGTGAAAGAGGAGAGTGAAAAAGTTGGCTTAAAGCTCAACGTTCAGAAAACTAAGATCATGGCATCTGGTCCCATTGCTTCGTGGGAAATAGATGGGGAAACAGTGGAAACAGTGTCAGACTTTATTTTTGGGGGCTCCAGAATCACTGCAGATGGTGATTGCATCCATGAAATTAAAAGACGCTTACTCTTTGGAAGGAAGGTTATGGCCAACCTAGATAGCATATTTAAAAGCAGAGACATTACTTTGCCAACAAAAATCCGTCTAGTCAAGGCTATGGTTTTTCCAGTGGTCATGTATGGATGTGAGAGTTGGACGGTGAAGAAGGCTGAGCGCCAAAGAATTGATGCTTTTGAACTGTGGTGTTGGAGAAGACTCTTGAGAGTCCCTTGGACTGCAAAGAGATCCAATCAATCCATCCTGGAAGAGATCAGTCCTGGGTGTTCATTGGAAGGACTGATGTTGAAGCTGAAACTCCAGTACGTTGGCCACCTCATGCGAGGGGTTGACTCTTTGGAAAAGACCCTGATGCTGGGTAGGATTGGGGGCGGGAGGAGAAGGGGACGACAGAGGATGAGATGGTTGGATGGCATCACCGACTCGATGGACATGGGTTTGGGTAGACTCCAGGAGTTGGTGATGGACAGAGAGGCCTGGCGTGCTGCAATGCATGGTGTCGCAAAGAGTCGGACACGACTGAGTGACTGAACTGAACTGAAATTTACAGACACATGACATAGGTGGGCGTTTTCTAGGGACACGGGGCGATAAAATAGGAGCAAATGCTTATGGATTTTGTTTTAGGGTGATGAAATATTTTGGAACTGAACAGAGATAGCATTTGCAGAATTCTGAGTATTCTAAATGCTACTGAATTGTTCACTTTTCTTAGATGACCCAGAAGGATGGGATGGGGAGGGACGGTGGGAGGGGGGTTCTGGAAGGGGAACACATGTATACCCATGGTGGATTCATGTCCATGTATGGCAAAACAAATACAATATTGTAAAGTCAAAAAATAGATAAATAAACTAATTAAAAAAAGAAAAAATATTGTTAGATAAATTTTACCTCAACAAAATTAACTATGAGTTAAAAATTCATGTATTTTGTTTTTCTTTACCTGTCTTTAGTAGCATAACCATCATCTCTTGGTGACACATAGTTATCTCTCCGAGAAGACACTGGCTCTCTACGAGGACCTCCTCTGTAATTTTCTCTCTGCAATACTGGACCTTTAATTTAAAAGTGCTTATATAAATAAATATCTCAGAATTGAGAGTAATATTTAAAATAAAAATTCAAAAGACTGTTATCTTTCTTTTTTCCAAAACAATTTTAAAAGACTACTTATAAAATCCCATTAATGCACATCAGTTTCCTTTATAAATGTAATTCCTGAACATTTTATTTCCTGACACCTGCTCCCTGTACATTTTGCACAATCTTTAAATTACCAGTAACAGAAGCCCTCAAAACTTGAGTAAAGTCTAATTAATTTTTGGAAACTATTATCAGACATTCAATCACTAAGTAGTTGATTCTCTCCTAATGTTGATAAATTTAACATAAACCGCAACCTGAATTACTGATTTTTCTAAATGACAGTATTATTGAGTTCAACAACTCATTAGCAAAAAAGGGCTCATTTGAAAAATGCTACCTCTTCCAAAACAGGAAACTATTTCCCACAAATAATGTTCCCTTCTTGTGTTAATTTTTACTAATTCTTCAGACTTCTCTTGTTTTGTTTGCTTACTAGGCTAATAGTCTAATGAAATTTTAGGTTTATCATCTTCTTTTGTATTTTGAAATCAATACCATATTACATTTGGCTTCATTAATATTCTATACATAAAATGACAATATGATAATGATTCAAAGTTTTTACTGTATCAAGAGTTAAACAACAATGTAAAAATATGTTAAGAATACAAACTACAGTTAATATGGCAAGTTTCAGTTAGTTTATAATTAAATTAAACAGGTAGCCAATATAACGTAGCTAAACTACTCTACATTCCAAAATGCTGATTCATAGGATATTAGTTTTCATGAACATACTGATCTTGAAACCATGTGAAAAATCCTACTAAGCACCAAATGTTAGCAATTTAAAAAAAATTTCAGAGGAATTCTCTAGCAAGCATAGACTTAAAGGAAATGTCTTCCCTAATTCTATGTTAATCACCTACTACACATCTCTAATTAGACGCTAAAGAATTATTTAGCCAGGACATGGAAGCAACCTAGATGTCCATCAGCAGACTAATGAATAAGAAAACTTTGGTACATATACACAATGGAATATTCCTCAGCCATTAAAAAGAATACATTTGAATCAGTTCTAATGAGGTGGATGAAACTGGAGCCTATTATACAGAGTGAAGTAAGCCATAAAGAAAAAGACCAATACACTATACTAACACATATATATGGAATTTAAAAAGATGGTCACAACAACCCTATATCCAAGACAGCAAAAGAGACACAGATGTATGGAACAGTCTTTTGGACTCTGTGGGAGAAGGCAAGGCTGGGATGATTTGGGAGAATGACATTGAAACACGTATATTATCATATATGAAACAAATCTCCAGTCCAGGTTCGATCCATGAGACAGGTTGCTCGGGGCTGGTGCACTGGGATGACCCAGGGGGATGGGATGGGGAGGGGGGTTTAGGATGGGGAACACATGTACACCCGTGGCAGAGTCATTGTAGTGGCAAAACCACTACAATATTGTAAAGTAGTAAGCCTCCAATTAAAATAAATAAATTTATATTAATAAAATAAAATGACAGCTGATCAAAAAAATATTTTACAGCCATGAATCAAAAAATTGTGATCAATAAACATGTCCATATAATTCCCTTTTCATTTTCCTTCTTAAAGTTTAGCATTCATTTTAAAATAGCTCACTTCTACTAAGAAACAATAGTCTCTGTATTATATAGCATTTACCTTGGCCTCTCATTCCACTACTGCTTCGACTTTGAGCAGAAGGAGCAGATCTTTTAGGAGAAGGACCTTCACTTCTTGAAGATGGTCCTCTTTTAACTGGATAGGGTCCTCTTGAAGAGCTCGTGTTTAGACTATATCCATTATCACCTGCATTTCAATGAAATCTTTTAAGTAGAATAAACATTCTTAATGATTAAGTTTTGCTTACTGTTTATAGATCTTTACTAAAGAACTACCATTGCTTTCAGCATTTGTATTTGTCTAAACCAATAAAACTATTTCCTCATATGATACATCAGTTAGTACAATTCAGTCAGTTTGCAAAACTTACGAAATGATTCAAGAACCACTGCTGTGACAGTAGTCTGAAGAGAATAGAGGAGGTAGAGAAAAACCAGGATAAATAAATTTTAAACACACTGGGGGGGCGGAAATGAGAATAATTCATACAATTCTGGTGTCAAGAAAGCTTTTTTAAAAATGTAACACAATAGATGTTAAGTCAAAACAATAAAAAATATGCATCTAAAATACAAACAACTCCTTTTGCAGGAGAAAAATCCAACTTTACAGTAAGCCCTGTATACCTGGATACATGATTGAATCCATGAATTCAACCAACCTTGGATCATTTAGTAACCTAGTACATATTTACTTGGAGAAAAAACAAAAAATCCTGCTTATAAGTGAATCCACACAGATCAAGTCTGTTTTGTTCAAGGGTCAACGCTTACTGTTAATTTTTTGAGAAAAAGGCTATGTTCTGTTCAACTGTAATAGTATTTAAGAATGCATGGTAAGTAATGAAAGATTATCTTTTTATCTAACTAGAAAAATGTACGAATGTATTCCAATTACACTTGGCAGAGTATAAGCTAGTAAACTTTTCTCCTCATCTCCTGAGAAAACAACGTAACTGTGTCATCTTATAATGAACACACCCTGTAACTGACCTTTTAAAAACATTTTCTGAGAATCACACGTATGGTTGTCAAAAACAGAAGTGAAATGTTTTATTTTTCAAGATTGGTTATTATTAGAGGAGACGAAGTTTGTTAGATATATGGGAGTTTATGAATGGAAAGTGCCTCCCTTCTTCTCTTATCAAGTAAAAACTTATTTGAAAATATTTCATACCATTTTCAGTAATTCATTGTTCTCGAACACACAAACATATGTATGTATGTACATATATGTAAATATACATACAAAATAAAGGCTTTTACATCTGTATCAAAGATAACTTTTCCCAAATGCAAATTTTATTACAACAGAACCCAGGAAAAAAACCACCGTATCAAAATTACAGTGGAGATTTGCATAGATTTGTCTACACATATATGCTCAAGACAAGTACTACAAGGACAGTCCAAAAATACAGAATTTTCACCCCTGAACTGTGGTTATCTGTTATTGTAATCTTCAAAGTTATCCAGTACTTTTTACAATACAGTAGGAAAACTATGAAAGTGTATCAATGTATTTTTAATAGTTTAAATAAAGTTATTATAGTTTAAATAAAGTTATTTGCTCTAATTGGAAAATGCTAATGTATGATCAATAGCAATGAATTCTTTGGAAAACTCTTAAAGAGGTATCAATAACAATGGCAAAAGAGACCTAACAAAATTTAAGCCATTTCCCTGTAAGATGATAAACATTTTTTCCACATAAGTAATTTTATAACTACAACAATTCTTTACAACTTAGAAATAATTCTGATTATCAATAATGGTAATTTCTTATCTAATATATTCTCATAGATTATTCTGCTCATTAACAATGCAATAAAAATTAAGATTTACTATATGTTCAAACTTATAATTTTTCAGTGCTGTGGCATTCTTATATTTTAATACATTACCAAAGTGTCCTCCACGTGACACATGCCTTGCTTCACCAATTCCTCCTCTTTCACATCTCAGATTTCTTGAACGGCCCCTGTTTCTTGCAGGGGGTTGCGGTCTCTGTCTACCACGACTTTCAAAAGATGGTTTGTTGGCTTTTTCTACTTTAATTGTTTTTCCATCCAAAAACTAGATTGAATATAGCATCAGAAATGTTACATAAAATTTAACTTATTATTGCAATAAATTAAAAATCAGTATTTTTTCCCCAAAGCATACACTTTTGTCTGAAATGACTGTGTCCTTCAACATGGTAACTATCTTTCATAAGTCATCCAACACAAAGCATATGTTATTTACGATTAGAACTTCCTGAAATGTTCTCTGGTATTAAAGGATGAGTATCTCTCCTTTACCATGAAAAAAACACACATCTTTATTTTATATAATAACATGCTTCATTTTAGTAATTCTTCCATTTAAAATTTCAGTTTCCCAAGGGTAAGCAAAAGTATGCATATTACTTAAACAATAGTTATTTGTTCAAAATTATTGTTCCTACCATAATTATACTTTAGCATTTGTTCTATTAGACATGAACATAAAGAAAATTTCTCAATACAATTGCTGCTCTGTATTTACTCTAGTTCTAATAATATTCATTTTTCTTTTTTGAAAAATAGAGCCCTTATTTGGTCTTTAACATTTCTTGCCTTATACAACTGTTTTAATTGTGTTGCAAAATAATAACTTACCGTACAACTTACCATAATGCTACTTCATATTTTTCAGAAATTCTTAAATTTAACTGATCTGCCTTAATCGTTTACAGAGACCAAAGGGAGTTTTGAAAACCTAATAGGAATCATAACTATATAGACTCTTGTTACTTCATATTATTTTTGGAAAACAATTTTAAATCCTAAATTCCTACCAGGATTTCTAGCGGAAATGGGCCCTAGATCAATATAATCAGCCTCAAAATCCATTTTTGCCCATCTTAGGGTCTCATTTTCTGTTTCTTGGTTCAAAATATTTTCCACAAATTTATGCACTGCCTTCTTCCCAACTTAGGATTTATTCAGCTAACATTCCTAGCTATACCTAAAAATAGTATCCACCACCCCATAAGCTCTACCACTGCTCAAGAAAATAAATATTTTGCCTCATCCACAACCATTAATCAGCTACTAAATCAATCAATGCCTGGCAATATAATGCCTATTGAATAAAAAATTACTCAAGTGCAATTTCAGATTACATGTTCCTGTGCTCGACAACTAGAACAAAAAAAAAAGAAATAATTACCATCAAGTATTCTCAAGGAAAATTTACTTATGTGACCCAAAGCTGAGTCAAACTTAACTTTTAGGTATTACCATATCTGAAAATATGAAAGCACAAGGGTCACTATGTTCCACATGCCTGAAATATACTAGAACCATAACTATAAATAATAGGGAATTAATGTAGTTACACTAAGGGAATGTAAAATTTCCAGAGATAATTCAACAGGATATCATGAGTACAAAAACCTAATATCCACAATACAAAATAGGGGAGATATAGACTTTTTTTTTTAATATAACAATCCAAAGAGGGGGGAAGTCCTGGACCAAACACAGTGCTCTGTAACTAGCTAAAGAAGTGGGATGTGGAGAAAAGTGGGAGGGAGGTAACATTTGTATGTTTATGGCTGATTCACGCTGATGTATGGCAGAAACCAACAAAATACTGTAAATCAATTCTTCTACAATTTTTTTTAGTAAGTTCAGCTTCTAAGAGACAAATTTTTATTTGTAACACTGATACAGTGAAGAGTGTCTTAAACAGATAATGCCAAGACTTAAAATACACTGTGGAATATTGGGCGAGTGCTGAAGGTTAAAATCTATTTGTGCTTACACCTGAATGCTAATAGAAGACAGATTTAATGTATTTTGTTAATGTTGGTATTAACTTCAATCTCTTCCCAACCAGAAGATCCAGTATTTATGTGACAAAAAGGACAGTGAAGCCTTACAAAGCATTATACTACTGTAACAAATAAAGCAATCTGTAAATAGGATTGAATGAATACATACATTATTAAGACTTACCTTTCCATTCATTTCTTTGGCAGCATTTGCATCTTCAGGGCTCTCAAAAGTAATGAAAGCAAAGCCTCTTGTCTTGTTTGTGTTCCGATCCTTCATCAAGAGAACTGTAATACACATAAATCTTTTTAATTTGTCACATAAAATTGAACTTTATTATTTTCAAAATTATCACTCCTTTGACAATTTCTCATAAGACCCCCTTTAACATACTTGAATGTTACCAATAGAGCATAGTTCAAACTTTTGAAAGTTACTTTAAAACAACAAAAATCTATATATCATTTTATGTATGATATAAAAATACCATATATTTGATTTTTATATATCATTTCCAGTATTTTTAAAATGAACAGTAAATAATTTCAATAATTCTGTAACTATCATATCTTATTCTATTTCATGTCCCTTGACCAATAGTACATTTTAAAAGCACTGTTTTCTTCCCTTTTCAGTAAGAGCAGACCCTTTCACTGACTACCAAGTGCTTGCCCAAAAGATAAGTAAACAGTAAACTAATTTAAGAAAATAATAATAATAAAATAAAACAAAAATAAAAACCTTAAACTGTTCATAGTTGTCCGATATACACTAAATATACATTTGCTTTAAAGAGTTATGTATGTTGATTCAAGTGTTACCTTCCACAATGTGACCGTATTTCCCAAATTCAGCTTCAAGAGACTTCTCCGTTATTTTAGCACTGAGGCCTCCTATGAACAGTTTTCCAGGCTGATCTTCTTCCATCATTTTACTGTTAGGTGGCAAGAAATACACAAACCCATAGCAAAGAACAAATTATGAGCCAAAAAGTTCAAATTTCATTAAAAAAAATACAAGGAGACTTGTAACACAAAAAGGGAAACAAGCCCTGACCTACTGAATGCTGTTTTTTACAGATGACAAAAGCCTGTAGTTTAAATTACATTAGAAAGCTGCCGTAAAACTGCTGCAATGTTAAAAGTCCTCACTCATTAAAACTTAAATTCAGTACCTAAGTTTTATAAAATATGCATAATATACATTAAACACATTTTCAAATTTTCTCCATTTTCTCATGTTTATTTGATTACACAACAAATAATCTTTCAAATATACTTATATTCAAAAACTTCTACAATACTAAGTCATAAAAGTCAGAAGAGAATACAATACTTTGTTGAGGGAAATTTAACCTGTGGTTACTTATTTGGGTAGACTAAGAACCATCGTCCAAACTGAATAATATTAACGTTTACGAACATAAAAGTTTGACCATTTTTGTTAACAGTTCGCCATTTGAAAATTAAAACTCTAGTTATAGGTCATGTAATTAAAACAGGTATATTCGTTAAGTATTTAAACTACTGCTACTACCTCGGGGAAATACTTTAAAAAAAAAGTGCACATGAAACAAAATGGAGCCTGGGATGTTACTTCCTGATGCACGGTTAGCTGACACAAGGCAAGGGAGAAAATCTGAGTTATACACCAAAGCAATATTACGTGACTAGCAACCCGAAGCCAAGAGAGAAAATCTGCATTAGGAACCAAAGCAACAGGACACAACCAGCAGCCCCAAGCCTAGGGAAAAAAGCCGAACTTACCCACGAAAACAGCATTGCACAACGAGCAGTCCAAAGCCAACGACAAAAAAAAAAAAAAAAAACCACCACCACCACCAACAAAAAAAGCCAACGGAAAAAAACGCCGTATAATACACCAAAGCTACATTCTGCAGGACAAGCACCCCAAGGGGCAAGAAAAAAAAAGCCACATTACACAGCAAAGCAACATTACGAGAGAAACCAAAGCAACATTCTAAGCGATTGCTGCTGCTAAGTTGCATCAGTCGTGTAGGACTCTGTGCGACGCTATAGACAACAGCCCACCAGGCTCCCCCATCCCTGGGATTCTCCAGGCAAGAACACTGGAGTGTGTTTCCATTTCCTTCTCCAATGCATTAAACTGAAAAGTGAAAAGAAAGTCACTCAGTCTTGTCCGATTCCTACTATCAGCCCCAAACCAAAGCAAAAAAGCCGCATTACACACCAGAGGAACATTCAGCACGACTAGCAGCCACAAGTCGGGGGAGAAAAGCCGCCTTACCCACCAAAGCAGTATTCCGCACAACGAGCAGTCCCAAGCCAACGGGGGAGGGGGGGAACCTAATGGAAAAAAAAAAACCCTATTTCACACCAAAGGTACATTCTGCATGACAAGCGCCCAAAGTGAACAGAAAAAAAAAGCCACATTACACACCAAGGCACCATTACTCAAAAAACCAAAGCAACATTCCACCTGAATAGCATCCCCAAACCGACGGAAAAAAGCCAAATTACACATCAGATCAACATTCGGCACCATTAGCAGCCCCAGGCGGACGGAGAAAAGCCACGTTACCCACCAAAACAGCATTCTGCACAAGGAGCAGTCCAAAGACAATGGGAAAAAAAAAAAGACAACGTAAAAAAATCCAATGGAAAAAAAGAGGGGTATTACACATCAAAGCAACATTCTGCACAGCACCCCACGTGGAAAGGAAAAAAAAGCCACATTACACACCAAAGCAACATTACACGAAAAACGAAAGCAACATTCCACCTGAAAAGCAGCCCCTCACCAGCGGAAAAAAGCCGAATTACACACCAGAGCAACATTAAGACGACTGGCAGCCCCAAGCTGAGGGAGAAAATCGGCCTTACCCACCAAAGCAGCATTCCACACAACGAGCAGTCCCAAGCCAATGGGAAAAAAAAAAAAAACAAGCCCAACGGAAAAAAAAAACGCATTTACACATCAAAGCTACATTCTGCAAGACAAGCGCCCCAGTCAGATAGGAAAAGAAAACCACATTACACACCAAAACAACATTACCTGAGAAACCAAAGTAACATTCCACCCGACTGCTGCTGCTCAGTCGCTTCAGTCATCTCCGGCTCTCCATGACCCCACAGACGACAGCCCCCCAGGCTTCCCCGTCCCTGGGATTCTCTAGGCAGAACACTGGAGTGGGTTGCCATTTCCTTCTCCAATGCATGTAAGTGAAAAGTGAAAGGGAAGTCGCTCAGTTGTGTCCGACCTCAACTAGCAGCCCCAAACCAACGGGAAAAAAGCCGAATTACACACCAGAGCAACATTCAGCAGTACTAGCAGCCCCAAGCGGAGGGAGAAAAACCGCATTATCCACCAAAGCAGCATTCCGCACAAGGAGCGGTCCCAAGACAACGAAAAAAAAAAAAGTCAATGGTAAAAAAATAAAGCCAACGGAAAAAAAAATAACTGCGTATTACACACCAAAGCTACATTCTGCAGGACGAGAGGCTCAAGCGGAAAGAAAAAAAAAAAGCCACATGAGACACCAAAACAACATTACGCGAGAAACGAAAGCATCCACCTGACTGCTGCTGCTGCTACGTCGCTTCAGTCGTGTCCGGCTCTGTGTGACCCCACAGACTACAGCTCACCAGGCTTCCCCGTCCCTGGGATTCTCTAGGCAGAACACTGGAATGGATTGCCATTTCCTTCTCCAATGCATGAAACTGAAAGGGAAGTCCCTCAGTCGTGTCAGACTCCTACTAGCAGCCCCAAAACCAACGGAAAAAAAGCCGAATTACACACCAAAGCAACATTTCGTGAGAAACCAAAGCAACATTCCGTATGAGTAGCAGCCCTAAGCCCACGAGAAAGCCGCATTACACACCTGAGCAACATTCAGCAGGACTAGCAGCCCCAAGCGGACGGAGAAAAATGGCGTTACCCACCAAAGCAACATTCTGCACGACTAGCGGCCCCAAGTGGAGATGAAAAAACGCCGCATTACACACCAAAGCAAATTACGCGAGAAACCAAAGCAACATTTCACGTGACTAGCAGCCCCAATCCAATGGGAAAAAAACCGCATTACACACTAGAGCAACATTCAGCACGACTAGCAGCCCCAAGCGGAGGGAGAAAAACCTCGTCACACACCAGAGCAACATTCCACGTGACTAGCAGCCCCAAACCAATGGAAAAAAGCCAAATTGCCCACCAAAGCAACGTTTTGTCAGTAACCAAAGCAACATTCCATGTAACTAGCAGCCCCAAGGCAACGGAAAAAAGCCAAATTACACACCAAAAGCAATCAACATTCTGCACTAGTAGCCATAAACTTATGGATAAAGCCCCAGTGTTATATACCAAAGTAAAGTTACAAAGTAAAAACAGCTTTCTAAGTACCAGGGTAAGAATATATGGCCAGTATATGCTCCCACAGCCACTTTCCAGACATTTCAAACCCCCCTCTTTACCCCACCCCCACGCCCATCCTCCCTCCGTTCAGACAAAAAAACCCTCAAACTTCACTGGCTTTCCATTGCTACTTTCGGCATTGATTCACCAAGGAATAAAATTAAAGATACTTTTCAAGAAATAAACTAATAAGAGTTTTCAGGCTAATGTACATTATATATACATATATATTTTACTCAGGTATTAACTCACGGGGAAAATGAATTTTTCCTGTCAGGACAGGAAAAATCAGTCTGAGTTACCATTTTTCTCCAGTAAAAACTGATGCTATACCTATAAACATGTTCTCGTAAAGTATAAATCTGTCTTTCAATATTAAAATGCCCTATTCCTTATCTTTTTGTGTCTCGTTCTTCTGAACACGCAACACCAACCTTCTTCTGTCGACCGCTAGCTAAACCAACGTTGAACGCTGCCGCGTCTCTTCTGTGAAGAGCATAAGGAACTGGATGTTTGGCGCGAAGAGACGAACATAAGGAACCCGGATGTATCGCGAGATGAGCGGCAGAGGAAGTAGACAGGAAGCAAACACAAAGGCGGGGGAGGGGTAAATGGAGAACTTCGCTGCTGCTGCTGCGAAGTCGCTTCAGTCCTCTCCGACTTTGTGTCACCCTATAGATGGCAGCCCACCAGGCTCCACCGTCCCTGGGATTCTCCAGGCAAGAACACCATAGTGGGTTGACTTCCCTGGTGGCTCAGAAGGTAAAGCGTCTGCCTACAATGCGGGAGACCCGGGTTCAATCTCTGGCTCGAGAAGATCTCCTGGAGAAGGAAATGGCATCCCACTCCAGCATTCTTGCCTGGAAAATTCTATGGACGGAGGAGCCTGGTAGGCTACAGTCAGTCCATGAGGTTGTAAAGAGTCGGACATGACTGAGCGACTTTCTTTTCTTCTTTTCCAGTGCATGAAAGTGAAAAGAGAATGTGAACTCGCTCAGTTGTGTCCGACTCTTATCGACTGCAAGGACTGCAGCCTACCAGGCTCCTCTGTCCATGCAATTTTCCAGGCAAGAGTACTGGAGTGGGTTGCCATTGCCTTCTCCGGAGACCTTTGAAGGAAAGTCTAAAAAAAAATTAAAAGAGCCAAACTTTCTACTTTTTTTTTTCTGAATAGGTTTACCCATCATGTTAACTTAATCACTATAAAATACAAGTGAGAACTTTTACCATCACATGTTTTTCATAATTTATTGCCATCTCAAATGTCACCAATATGATCACTCTTGGGTGGCATATTCTTTAGTTGTGTGTGTTTTTCTTTTTTTTTTAATACAAAAAAAGTAATTATAAAAATAAGAGAAAATGTTTAAAACATTTAGGAGTCAAAAGCCTTAGTGTCTTTGAAGTAAACATATTTGGAAATTTCTCATTAAGCAAATACAGGTTCCAAAAGTAACAAAATGAACAGATCCACTTAGGACAATTTCTGAAATTTGTAACTTCAATTTCTGTATAATAAATATGATTTCATCTAATGCATGTCTATAGCTGAAAAAACTATCTGCTGACACATTAGTTTTCCTTAATATAAAATTCTTCCTTCTATGAGTTAACATGCAAAATCAAATCTAATAGAAGAAAATACACTTAATGAAGGCCAGAACTAAAACTTATTTTCCAGGGGTTTCTCTAGAATTTATCTACATAGTTTATATAGCTATCTGTATGTACACATATATACATAAATATTTACACATATATATACTCATACATATATAAAATTTAATATGAATATATACTTATATACATAAATATATGTATGTATATTAAATTTTACTACTCTTAAAAAGTAATATTATAGTTCCAGTTTCAGTGCTTATGTCTTATTTTAATACTGATGTTTACTAATAATCCTTACAATATTTCCCCATTTACAAAAATACTTAGAATTTCTTTGTAAGCTGTGATAAATAAATAATATAGTGTTGACTGGTTTTCCTAAAGTAGTAATTGGTCTTTCTAATATATCTTCTTCAGGTAAATCCCTGAAGGAAGTGGCCACCCATTTGGGTATTCTTGCCTGAAGAAGCCCATGGACAGAAGAGCCTGGCAACCCCCAGTCCATGGGGTCTCAAAGAATGGGACAAAACTCACCAACAAAACACACTTTAGGTAAATGGGGCTTCTGTGGTGACTCAGTGGAAAAGAATCTTCCTCCAACACAGAAAACCTGGGTTTGATCCCTGGCTCAGAATGATCCCCTGGGAGAAGGAAATGGCAACCCTCTCCAGTATTCTTGCCCAGAGACTTCTACAGACCGAGGAGCCTGGCAGGTTACAGTCCATGGAGTCGCAAAGAGTCAGAGACAACTAAGCAGTCAAGAACATGTAGGCAAACAACTCAGCAGTGAAATCATGCACCAAAGGTAAACACATCTTAATATATTTGTATAAGATATAGTTTAGAAAATCATTTTAAAAGTAATGCTTATCAGTCTGTTAGTATTAATTTCTTACTATAGAACCATTCTAATAGTATATTTCTATATTACTACAGTCTTACTAGAAACTTTTCCTATGGCTCTGTTAGTGTCAGTGATTACTCTTTTTCATTTCAACAGGTAAAATGGGCCCTTTGTTTTAATTTAATACCTCTTTCAGAAAGTAAATGTCATTGATGAATTTTACTGATACTGCAGTAACTAATGTTACAAAAATTAAAACATGTAAGCAGTTACAGTCAACTAATAGCCAAATGATAATTAATTCAAATAAATAATTAATACATTAACCAATGAGAGTACACATTGGAAAAGCATTACTGGAAATAAAGCATTATGATAGCTGCCATAAAAGGCATGAGAACATGCTTCAGTGATTTAAAAAAAATGATTAATACGCATGAGAGTGGTATGTCAATTTCTATACACTTATCAGTATAAATCAGCCATTTATTGTGATAAAAAGATATTCATTGCAGTGGGGACACAGTGTCCCCTGCCCTGGAAATGCCTTGGAAGGAACTGGCAGCCAGGAGTGGAGCAGCTCAAAGGAGCCAGAGGCCAGTGGTGGGCAAGGGTTTCAGCTGGAGCCAGAGCCAAGATGGAGAAGCTACTGAGTCTTTCATGATTAAAGAGTTTGGGGACACTTCTTACTCTCCTTTGTGTAGTTGATAGTTGGAATAGTGAAGCGATGGCTGAGTGTCAAAACCTTTCTGCAAGACCTTGCCAGGGGAATCAGACTCCATCTGGGAAATTTGTACAGCCTCAAATTTGGATGCTTAAATTCAACCTAGGAGAGAGGAGTAGCATCAAAAAAGGGCAAGCAGTATCCTGGCTTAGAGGGGAGCCCAGAGCACAGAGAGGAAGCAGGAAAGTGAGCCGTGTGTTGATGGGAGAACTTTTCACTGCTGCACTTGTAATGGTAGAGTTTTCTGATTCACTCTCCTCTTGTTTTATGGAATATTTAATCCTGTGATTCAGTCAGTAGTGGCTCATATTATTGGTAATCCATCACTACATGGAGATAGTTCAGTTCAGTTCAGTTCAGTAGCTCAGTTATGTCTGACTCGTTGCAACCCCATGAACCACAGCACTCCAGGCCTCCCGGTCCATCACCAATTCCCTGAGTCCACCCAAACCCATGTCCATCGAGTCAGTGATGCCATCCAACCATCTCAACCTCTGTCGTCCCCTTCTCCTCCTGCCCTCAATCTTTCCCAGCATCAGAGTCTTTTCTAATCAACCAACTCTTCGCATCAGGTGGCCAAAGTATTGGAGTTTCAGCTTCAACATTAATCCTTCCAATGAAGGGGCCTGAAGTGTGTCCAAGTACCTCTGAATATAGTATGTGTCTTCTGCTGTGGTTCTGGGGTTCAGTGAGGTAGGTATGAAATCCCTTTAAAATATGCTAGGCTTCCCTGTCCTTAATCATTGTTTAAATGGATCTCTTGGCCCAGTTTGAGGCTAGATCCTCTAATGTGAATGAGTGGTCCACTGATGTGCATTTGAGGCCCTCTGAGATGGGTCTGGTAACTCTTGATGTGCCTTATCGTCTTCAGTTATGCTGGTGCTCCCCTTAGAAGGCTCTGGTATCTTTTGAGGTGGGCCTATCATCTTCTGATTACACTGAACAGAACTCAGGTCCAGAATGTGGAGTTCATAAACCTAATGGGCAGCTGGGATTCCATATAGTATTGTCAGAGTCCTGAATTCAGGTTAGACTCTTTATGAGGCCTTTTAGTACTTGATTTGGCTGTCGTATAAACTTGAGAGATGGGTCTGTGGCTTCCTAAGTTGAGTCTGGGTTTTCCTGAGCTGAGCCTGATTTTCCTTAGGTAAGTTGTTGTTTCCAACATGGCTCTGACATCTCTTAGAGTGGTTTTATGATCTCCAGAGCTCAGTAGTCCCTAAAATGGCAGTCTAGGGTCGCAAAATACTTTTAGTGCATTGAGGGTGCCTGGTATTCATGGGAATTGTCTGAGGCTTTCTGGACTGAGGCTAGATACCATGGTATAAGTTTGGGGTTCCATGATTTGAGACTGGGGCTCCCAAGTTATTTCTTGGACCCCCTATTACATTATTAAGATGTCTGAACTGAAATATGGTTCCCAAGGTGACTCTGGGGTCCACAGAGATAATTCTGTGGTCTGAGATGACTCTTAATTTCCTTAGAAAGTCTGAAGTCTCGAGCTGAATCTGCATCATGGATCTTCTTCTTGTTATTTAGTCACTGTATTGGCTCTGACTACTGTTTGTGACCCCACGGACTGTAGCTTGCCAGGCTCCTCTGTCCATGGAATTTCCCAGGCAAGAATAAGTGGAGTGGATTGTCATTTCCTCCACCAGGGGATCATGCCAATTCAGGGTTCAAACCCATATCTTCTGTGTCTTCTGCATTGGCAGGGTGGATTCTTTACCTGCCAAGTAAAGAATCCAAGGTGAATATAAGACATTCACAAATTTTACATGGTTATTTCAGGGAGGATTATGTGTACCCTGAACTAAATCATACGTCTTTTGAGGTTGGATGCGATCCAGCTGGCCTGGCACCCTTAATGAACTTTGGGATATCTCAAAACAGAATTGGGGTTCCCAGGTAGCTTTGGATTGCCATATTTTATTCTAAGTCACCCTAATATGAGTGTAGGAGCCCTTGAGCTTAATAAAAACTCCCTTAGGAGTGTCTAGGATTCCTCAGGTGGGCTTAGCATTTCCACAGAAAGGATGTAGATTCAGTTGAATATTAATCCCATCAAGTAGAATAATGTTCCCAGAAGGGTGTGTAG
Organism: Okapia johnstoni; assembly: GCA_024291935.2. Classification (NCBI taxonomy): domain Eukaryota; kingdom Metazoa; phylum Chordata; class Mammalia; order Artiodactyla; family Giraffidae; genus Okapia; species Okapia johnstoni. The sequence continues at coordinate 95,215 of JAGTYA010000043.1, forward strand.
ACTCCTTAGGAATAACATGGCATTCCCTAAAATGTGTTTGGGATAGATCTGTGATTTTTAAACTGAATCTAGTTTTCCACAGCTTTAGTATCAATTCTCTTGTGGTTGGTTAGAGTCACCTGAGCTGGCTGTTGGTCATCAGAGGTGTTTATGGCAGTTCTGAGCATATTGTTGTGTTCCTTGAGTTAAGTGTGGATCCTGAAAAGTTTTCATGGGATTAATAAGTAGATCTGATGTCTTCTGAGCATGTTCACTTAAGTTGTGAAGGACTGAGTTATAATTAGGTGTCATTAGGACTAGGACATCATTAGGTATCGTATGTGAATCTGGGGTATTGTCTAGGAGTGCCTAAGTTAAGCTCTCTTTAGTAAGTTTTAAACATTCTGGGAGCTCAGCAACCAAGGATAGGTATAGGTACATTGTCTTGGATCTGGAACTCTTTTAAGTTTGAGATATTGTCTTGGGGATGCCTGATCTGTGTCTCTCCCTGAGATGACTGTCAGTATCCTGAGCTCAGTCTCTGTCTCACAAGATGGATATGGGGGTCCCTAGATTTGGATATAGTGGCCTGAAGTTGGGTCTGCATCCCTCTGGGTTCTTGTATTAAAAAGTCCTGAGTTGTATGCCTGAGAAAGTCTTAGGTCTCTTGAGATGAGTGTATTTGCTTCAAGGTCAGTCTAAGGTCTCTGGATGTGACTAGATCTTATGTTAATAATACTGCATGAGTTTTTCTGAACTTAAATTGGTGTCACTTAGATTGGACTTGGGTCCACTAAGTGGGACTAGGGTACCCTTTGATGTGTCTGGGGTTTCATGATATATAATTATTATTTTATGGTGAGCTTGTGCCAAATAAGATTAGTGTGAACCTGAACCCTTGAAAATGGATCTGAGGCACTGAGGTGAATTCGGGGGTACAGTGAAATAGATTATCTATAAATTTCTAAACCTAAGCCTATTTGGGACCTACATATGGTAGGTCAACTGTGGTAAACCTGGGTTCTTCAGAGTGTGGGTCTTGGTGGAGGAACTAGTATATTCCTGGAGTGTTTGGAGTGTTTTCAGGGTGTTTCTAAGCAGCATCTGATGCTAGGAGTTCAGTTTGAAGTCTGCTGAACTGAGCCAAATTACTTGGCAAGGTCTAAATTGTGCCTAGGAATGTTTGATCCCTGCTGAACGGAAATATTAAGTTTATGAAGTGGCTTATCAGAATCCTTTGATTGTTTCTAGAATTGAATGAATTTAGTCTAATTCCTATGTTGTCAATCTCAGGTTTACAGGGAATGATGAATGTCTCTAAGGAAAGTCTAGGTTCTTTGAGTTGAATTTGAGTCCTTGAACTAAGTGTGGATATTTTGCCTAAGTATTAGGACCCCAAAGAGTGTTTATGGGTCACCCTAGATATTTTCTGTGGATTCCCAAGCAGTTCTGTGATTTATATGAGTAAAGAATCTCCAGAAGTTTGTCTTATTTCTGTAGGAAGAGTCTCAGTCTTTTATCTAGATACCGAAGTTGACTGTACTCTATGCTTAGTCACTCAGTTGTGTCCAACTCTTTGAAATCCCATGGACTGTAGCCTGCAAGGCTTCTCTGTCCATGGGATTCTCCAGGCAATAATACTCACTGAAGCTGACTACAGAGCCCAAATATCAGGAGCCCTTTGCTCCTGGGATAATAAGAGATCTCATACATTGTTTTCTTGGGAAGAATGTGTTGAATCTTAGTCGCCAAAAGTGAGTCTTGATTTCTAAAGGAGGGTTTGTCTTCCTTTAATGGGTCTGGTTTCCCTGACCAATCTCTGTTCATGCGTTGAATCTCTGTTCATGTACTTAATCTCTATTCAGGTACTGCATATGATACCCTGAGAGGGATATGGGTCCCTGAGTGATATTTTGCATTCGCAATGTGTTATCTGGTAATAATGGAGTAACCTGAATAAACATGTCTGAATTGCCTGATATTGGCCAGTGGCCCACTCAAGTGTTTTATGGGAGGCCTGAGCTGAATCTCTAAGTCCTGGTCAGGTCTAGAGTCCCTGAATGTTGCCAAATCCTTTGAAATATGTGTGGAGATCATTAAGACATGTTTAGGGTCCTTTGAAGTAGATTTCTACTCTTGAGTTATTATGTGAACATGCTCTATGTTAGTCTTTATACCCCAAACTGTGTCTGTGTTTTTTCTTTAGGTATGTCTGAAAGTAAAATGAAAGTGTGAGTCAGTGATGTCTGACTCTATGTGACTCCATCTTATGCGGCCCACCAGGCTCCTCTGTCCATGGGATTTTCCAGGCAATAAATCCTCTGAATAGTAGGATTTCCCACTGGAGTGGGTTTCCATTTCCTCTTCCAGGGGATCTTTCCAACTTAGGGATTGAACCCAGGTCTCCTGCATTACAATTGAATTCTTGACCATCTGCCACCAGGGCTCAGAGTTAGATGGGTCTAGTTATGCAGAATTAAGTCTGATTCTCTTATATATATCTGTGTTCCTTTGATTTCCTCCAGTGTGTCTTTATTATGTCTTTCTATCACATGGCTCTGGAATGAGAGTTCTTGATCTCTTCTTAAGGAAATCAGTCCTGAATGTTCATTTGAAGGACTGATGCTGAAGCTGAAACTCCAATACTTGGGCCACCTGTTGCAAAGAACTGACTCACTGGAAAAGACCCTGATTCTTAGAAATACTGAATGCAGGAGGAGAAGGAGACCACAGGAGATGAGATAGTTGGATGGCATCACCGACTCAATGGACATGAGTTTGAGTAAACTCCAGGAGTTGATGATGGACAGGGAGGCCTGGCATGCTGCAGTCCATGAGATTATGGAGTAGGACACAAGTGAGTGACTGAACTGAGCTGACTGATGGGGGAATGACTCTCTAAATTTGGACTGGTATTATCTGTAATGTTGACTGTGTTCCCTTCAACTGAATATAAGTCTTATGGGGGTGTCTGAGTGCCCCTATACTGAACATGGGTCCAAAGTTATATTGTTTGGGGTTACTGACCTGAGTCTGGGTTCTATACTGAGTATTTGTCTCCCTAGGTGGGACTGGGATCTGGGTTTGGGACTGCCTAGAATTGGTCTGGATCTGTTTGACATGCTCTCTAGCATTCTCTTAGTTGAAACAAATTTCTCTGAGGAGTGCTAGATCCTTGAGGTAGGTTCTGATGAGAAAGACTGAACAAATTTGAGATCCAAAAGCGATTGTAGTATTGACTCTCAAAGGTCTTAGCCTGCTTATCTGACTCTTAAATTCTTTAGGTTTGAGTTCCCTGAAGGATTTTTTAAGTCCTTTCAGTGTTGCCTAACTGGCATTCTTGTGAGGTTCTGAGATGAGTAAAGTATTGTTTAGGAACACTTGAGCTGAGTGTGGGTCCTCTAAGGTAGAATTCATGGCTGCAACTGAACCTTTATCACGTAAGTTGGCTCTGGAGTGTGTTGTTATTTGTTTGTATTTTCTGAGGTGAGTCTAGGGTCTTCTGGAGATGAGTCACATTTCCTAGTAGAAGCTAATGTGTCTCTAGAACTGAGTTTTTCTAACCTGGTGGATCATGTGGTAGGCCTGAGGTCCATGTGATTTGTTCTGAGTCATATATGTGTTGTGGAGAAGGCAATGGCAACCCACTCCAGTACTCTTGCCTGAAAAATCCCATGGATGGAGGAGCCTGGTAGGCTGCAGACCATGGGGTTGCTAGGGGTCGGACATGACTGAATGACTTCACTTTCACTTTTCACTTTCATGCATTGGTGAAGGAAATGGCAACCCACTCCAGTGTACTTGCCTGGAGAATCCCAGGGACGGTGGAGCCTGGTGGGCTGCAGTCCATGGGGTCGCTAAGAGTTGGACACGACTGAAGTGACTTAGCAGCAGCATATATGTGTTGATACTGGAACTAACTCAGTGTCCTGAGCTTTATAATAAGTTCTTGGGTTGGAACTGGGACGCCCCAGGTATAGCTGTCTCTCCCCGAGGCTCTGCCTAAAGTTTTAGATTCACTGAGGTGGATTTTAGGTCCATTGATATGACTATTTCCACCTTTGTGTTAAGTTTCTATGGTTAGCTGCTAGTTCCACACTTATATGGTGTCTGATTTCTCCTACGAAGGCTCTATGTCTCCAGAAATGAATCTGAATCCTTTAATGTGTTTCTGTTTTTTTTTTTTCAGCTAGTATTGAATCTTTCTATGCTGGATCTGGAATATCCTTAAGTAAGTATGAATACCCTGTGCTTATTTTAGAGATTCTGAGGTGAGTTGGAGAGCCCTTACTTCTTGTGTGGATTTTTCAGGGTGTTGGTGCAGTTGCCTGAGTCCCCTCAATGTGTGATTTCCTGTAGGAGGACTTGGCATTTTCTTTGGATCACTTAAACTTCACTGAACTCTGTGAAATTCTATAGATACACCTGGTGTAATACCTAGGGTCTCCAGACTTGACTGAGACATATGCGGTAAAGCAATGCTTCTCTAACCTGGGGTTGGAGACTTTAAGTAGTCTCAGTTTCTTATCAGATAGTGTTGACTTGATAGGGTGTCATTTAGAAATGCATGAATTAAATCCCATGTACTTAGCACATACTGCTTTAAGTACATCTGGGATCCAATGTGGTGGGTTTTTAGCCCCTTCATTTAAGTCTGAGACACCCTCACTTGTGTTTGAGGCTACCTCACATATTGTCTGATGCATAGTAAATGACGCCTCTAGAGGCCTTTTGAGGCCCTATGGTGGGTGGGTTTTATCTGAAAATGCCTGAACAGAGTCCCCTACGTGGTATTAGGTTTACTGTAGTAGGTCTTGAGCTTCCTGAGCTTAGCCTTCTATGGTATTTTTCCTGTTCCTTGAGCTGAATCCAGGTACTATCTGAAAGTGTAAGTCTCTTGAGCTGAATTTGGATCTCTGAGGAAGGTCTGATCACCTAAGGTGGGTCCACCTAAGGTGGGTTTCCTTGTGTTGAATGTAAATAAATTCAGGTATTTTTTACAGATGACTGAGCTGAGTAAGTCCTTGGACTCTCTAGACCTCTTGCATGGATTTGAGATCCATGTGTTAGATTCCCACGTCTTTATATGAGTGAAAATAAAAGTGAAAATGAAGTAGCTCGGTCATGTCTGACTCTTTGCGACCCCATGGACTGTATCTAACCAGGCTCCTCCCTCCATGGGATTCTCCAGGCAAGAATACTGGAGTGGGTTGCCATTTTCTTCTCCAGGGGATCTTCTCAACCCAGGGATCGAACCTGGTCTGCCACATTGCAGGCAGACACTTTAACCTTTGAGCCACCAGGGAAGCCCCACATGGGTAGGATGCATAATTTGAGTTTGGAGCCATCTAGTGTGAAGTTTGAGGTTCTCTAATCTATGTGGGAGTATCCTGAGAATGTCTGGATTACCGGTGACTTTTCATGGGTCCAATAAATTTTGGTTCCCTACTATTGGTAAGGATCTGCTGGGTGTAATTAGTCTTCCTATGTGGCACTAGCATGACTTGACTGACTAGTGGTTTCATTAGGTTGTGTGAAATCTGTTAACATAGATCACCATCCCAAAAATGATTCTGGGTCACTAATATGCACCTGGAATAACTGAAGTGCATTTGGGTTCTCTGATAGGGGTTTGGCAACTTCTGAAGTGAGGTGGGGTATCTGAAGCTGTCTGGAGTCCCCTGAGGTGTGTACATGACCTCACACATATAGGGAAACTGTGTATGTATCCCGTTGATTTTGTGTGTCTGAAACCCTGCAGTATTTTCCATGAATCTCTGTGCCTTCCTAAGGTATATGTGAGACACTGTAAAGTGGAAAATCTACTCTGTGGTGACACAACTCTTCATACCCTGAAATCGGCCTATATTTTCCTGAAGTGTGCCTGAGTCTTTGAAAATATCTGTGTTCAATGATACGGAGCTGTGCTCCTTTCAGCTGAATCTGCACCCTTGTGCTTTGAGTTGGAGGTATGCTTAGCTGGAATATGATCTCCTCAACTAAATCTGGGACTCCATAATGAGATTGTATTTCCTATAATATATATGAGGACCCTATAGCTGTGTATGAGAATTTCTATGTTGAGTGTGGAACCCTCAGGGTATTTTTTACAGAATTATTGAGTTGAATCAAGTTGACCTATTCTATGAGGACCTACAGCACTTTCTAGAACAAACAACAAAAAGGATGTCCATTCATCATAGAGGATTGGAATGACAAAGTAGAATTCAAGAGAGACCTAGAGTAACAGGAAAGTTTGGCCTCGGAGTACGAAAAGATGCAAAGCAAAGGCTAACAGAGTTTTGCCTAAAGAACATGGTACTCATAGCAAACAACCTCTTTAAACAACACAAGAGATGACTGTACACATGGACATAACCAAATGGTCCGTATGGAAGTAAGACTGATTATATTCTTTGCAGCCAAAATGGAGAAGCATTATACAGTCAGCAAAAACAAGACCTGGAGAAGACTGTGGCTAAGGTCATGAGCTCTGTATTGCTGAACTCAGGCTTAAATGAAAGAAAACAGGGATAACCACTAGACAATTCAGCTAAGACATAAATCAAATTCCATATGATTATACAGTGGAGGTGACCATAGACTCAAGTGATTAGATGTGGTAAACAGAGTGTCTGAGGAACTATGGGAAGAAGTTCACAACACTGTACAGGAGGCAGTGACCAAAACCATCACCAAGAAAAAGAAATGCAAGGAGGCAAAGTGGTTGTCTCAGGATGCTTTACAAATAGCTGAGGGGAGAAGAGAAATGAAAGGCAAAGGAGAAAAGGAAAGATATATCCAATTGAATGCAGTGTTCCAGAGGATAGTAAAGGGGGAAAAGAAAGTCTTCTTAAGTGAACAATGAAAAGAAATAGAGGAAAACAATAGAATGGGAAATACTAGAAATCCATTTAATAAAATTAGAGATTTTAAGGGAACATTCCTTGCAAAGATGTGCATGATATAAACAGAAATAATAAGGACCTCACAGAAAAAGGAGAATTTAAGAAGAGGTGACAAGAATACAAGGAAGAATTATGAAAAAAGAGGTCTTAATAACTGGAATAAACATGATGGGTGTGATCACTCATCTATAGCCAGACATCCTGGAGTGTGGACTTTAGGGAACATTAAAAAGAACAAAACTAGTGGTGATGATAGAATTCCAGCTGAGCTGTTACAAATTCTAAATAATAATGCTGTTAAAGTGTTGCACTCAACATTCCATCAGATTTGGAAAACTAAGAAGTGGCCCCCAAACAGGAAAAGGTCAGTTTTCACTCCAATCCAAAAAAGGGCAATGACAAAGATTATTCAAACTACTGCTCAATTGTAGCCGTTTAACATACTAGCAAGGTAATGCTCAAAGATAGGCTTCAAAATCACGTGAATCAAGAACTTCCAGATGTACAAACTGTACTTAGGAAAGGCAGAGGAACCAGAGATCAAATAGCCAATATTCATTTCCTCATAGAGGAATTTCAAAGAAATTTCAGGAAAAAAATCTACTTGTGCTTTATTAACTACACTAAAACCTTTGACTGTGTGGATCACAACAAATTGTGGAAAATTTTTAGGGATGGGAATTCCAGAGCACCTTACCTGCCCCCTGAGAAACTTATATGGAGGTCAAAAGCAACAGTTAGAACCTAACATGGAACCACGAGCTGGTTCAAAATTGGGAAAATAGCACAGTAAGGTTGTTTACTGTCACCCTGTTTATTTAACTTACATGCAGAATACTCATGTAAAAATGCTCAATTGGATAGAGCTCAATCTGGAATCAAAATTGTTGGGAAAAGATAAGCCATCTCAAATATGCACATGATTGCACTCTCATGGCAGAAAGTGAAGAGGAACTAAAGAGCCTCTTAATGCAGGTGAAAGAGGAGAGTGAACAAGCTGGCTTAAATTCAACATTAAAAAAAAGTAACATCATGGCATCTGGCTGCAGCTGCTGCTGCTGCTGCTGCTAAGTCGCATCAGTTGTGTCTGACTTTGTGCGACCCCATAGAGAGCAGCCCACCAGGATCCTCCGTCCCTGGGATTCTCCGGGCAAGAACACTGGAGTGGGTTACTATTTCCTTCTCCAATGCATACAAGTGAAAGTGAAGTCTCCCAGTTGCCGCCAACTCCTAGCAACCCCATGGAGTGCAGCCCACTAGGCCTCTTTGTCCATGGGAGTTTCCAGGCAAGAGTACTGGAGTGGTTTGCCATTTCCTTCTCCACTTCCTGGCAAATAGAAGGGGATAAGATGAAAGACTTTATTTTGGGGGCTCCAAAATCACTGATGGAATATCAGACCATCTGACCTGTCTCTTGAGAAACCTGTATGCAGGTCAGGAAGCAACAGTTAGAACTGGACGTGGAACAACAGATTGGCTCCCAAATCCAAATAGGAAAATGAGTACGTCAAGGCTGTATATTGTCACCCTGCTTATTTAACTTATATGCAGAGTGTACATCAATGAGAAACGCTGGGCTGGATCGGAAACGACAATCTGGAATCAAGATTTGCTGGGAGAAATATCAATAAACCTCAGATATGTAGATTGACACCACCCTTATGGCAGAAAGTGAAGAAGAACTAAAGAGCCTCTCGATGAAAGTGAAAGACGACTGAATGAAAAAGTTGGCTTAAACTCAACGTTCAGAAAACTAAGATCATGGCAATCTGGTCCCATCACTTCATGGGAAATAGATGGGGAAAACAGTGGAAAAGAGTGTCACTGACGTTCTATTTTATGGGGCTCCAATAATCACTGCTGATGGTCAGGTGACTGCAGCCATGAAATTCAAAGATGCTATATAGACTCATTGGAAGGAAGGTTATGGCCAACCTAGATATCATATTTAAAAGCAGAGACATTACTTTGCCAACAGAGGTCCATTTCTAGTCAAGGCTATGGTTTTTTTCCAGTGCTGTCATGTATGGATGTGAGAGTTGGACGGTGAACAAAGCTGGAGTGCCTGAAAGAATTGATGCTTTTGAGAACTGTGGTGTTGGAGAAGTACTCTTGAGAGTCCCTTGTGGACTGCAAGGAGAAGATCCAATCAGTCCATCCAGTAAAAGAGATCAGTCCTGGATGTTCATTGGAAGGACTGATGTTGAAGCTGGAAACTCCAATACTTTTGGCCATCTCATGCGAAGAGTTGACTCATTGGAAAAGACCCTAAAGTGTTGGAAGGGTTGGGGGCAGTGAGGAGAAGGGGACGACAGAGGATGAGGTTGGTTTGGATGGCATCACTGACTCTATGGACATGGGGTTTGGGTAAACTCCGGGAGTTGGTGATGGACAGGGAGGCCTGGCATGCTGCAATTCATGGGGATGCAAGGAGTTGGAAACAACTGAGCGACTGAACTGAACTGAAAATCACTGTGGATGGTGACTTCTGCATGAAAGAAAAAGCTGTTTGTTCCTTGGAAAGAAGCTGTGAAAAATCCTAGACAGCATATTAAAAAATCAAAGATATCATTTAGATTGACACATGTCCATATATGTCAAAGGCTATGGATTTTCCAGTAGTCATGCAGTGATACGAGAGTTGAATCATGTGAAAGAAGCCTGAGTGCTGAACAGTTGATGTTTTTGAATTGTGGTGTTGAAGATGACTCTTGAGAGTCCCTTTGACAGTGAGAAAATCAAACCAGTTAATCCTAAAGGAAATCAGCCCTGAATATTCATTGGAAGGACTGATGCTGAAGCTCTTTGGCCACCTGATAGAAAGAGTCAACTCATTGGAAAAGATCCTGATGACTGAAAAGGATAATGGGGTGGCAGATGACACAGGATGAGATGGATAGAGATCACTAACTCCATAGACATGAGTTTTAGCAAACTCTGGAAGATAGTGAATGACAAGGAGTCTGGTGTGCATGGACCACAAAGAATTGGACACAAATTAGCAACTGAACAATGATATCAAAAAGAATTTTAACTAAGCAATAAGCCCAGTAAAGTTGCAATATACAAAATTAACATAAATATCCATATCTGTATACTAAAAACAAAACATCTGAAAAAGAAAACATTCCACTTACAAAAGGATCAAAAATTAAAAAAAGGCTGAGAAATAACTTTTAATACAGGAAGTAAATTAAGTACATTAAACAGTAAGGCTTTGGCAAAATAATTTTGGAAATATAAGAAAAGATATCCCATATTCTTAGATCAAAAACAAATTTAATTTAATTTTTTTCCATACTA